>CM069525.1:69180028-69780028 GCA_035773235.1 Eospalax fontanierii
TCTAATAACTTTAAAAATATTTTATTCAATATTTTCATTTTTTATGTGTATGAGCATATTGCCTGTGTGCATGCAAGTGTATCTGTGTTGTGCAATGCCCATGGATGTCAGAAGAGGGAGTTGGATTCCCCTGGAACTGCGGAGTTGTCAACCACTATGTGAGTGCTGGGAACCAAACCTGGACCTTCTGCAAGAACAGTCAGTGCTCTTAACTGATGAGCCATCTCTCCAGCATCATAAATTTTTATTTTTTAATTTTATTTTTGTTTATTTAATACAAGACATCTCAATCATCTTTATACTCCCTCCCTCAGATATTGAGATAGAGTTTATGTATAATAACATCTACTTAAATCATCTATATATACCTGTGCAGAGACCATTATATCACACATGCATATATACACACACATATATCTAGATACGGATACATTATTTATTTTATGTATATTAGTATGAAATATCAGATCAATGTAAAAGCTGATTATCATCATTAGGATATAAATATTTAAATCATAAATATTGAGAAACCCTACCTCAAAACAAGCAAGCAGGGAAACAAACATATGGACAGCTGAAGAATAACAGCTGAAGTTGTCCTCTAGTCTCCACCATGAACATGAACACAAGTGCACACGCACAAAGACTGATTAATTGTTCTTAACATAAATGGATGATGACAAGAAATCATGGAACCCACAGACCCAGAGAGCCTAATAATAAGAAAATTTGGGGGGTAGTGATTAAATATAATTTCCATTTGTGTTGCAAAGTATGGAAACAGAGTTTGTTAAGTCTAAAAATGAATTACAATCGCACCCTCAGCTTGTCCCGTTAGAAGCAAAGTGTCCATGATGCAAAAGCAGGAATTGAAAAGCAGACAGGAAATTATCTTTTCCTGGCACTTTATGTTATTACTGTTGATGGTGGTATGGAATACTGGAGATAGGCATTTTATTTGAATGTACCTACTTCATTAAAGATATTACACAAAATCTTCTACTCAAGTTCTATTGACATTGCTATCTATTTTGTTTAGGTACTGGCTTTACATATGGTTTGGAATGAATATGACCCAGGAAACTAGCAGAGCACATATCTTTAGAAGTTCTACTATATTTTTCCTCAGGTTAAGGTATGCATTCCAAGGAAGATGTAAGCCAGAATGTTTAGGGACAGAAGTTATTTGTGTTTTTGGTGGTTGCTTTCCATCAGTTTGAGAAGTAAGATAATTCATTGAGCCAGAGGTAGCCCTTCGTAGTTTAGATTCACTCTTTTAAATAAATCTCCAAAATATTAGAGGAATATGAATTTAAATCTAGAGTAATATAACTTCTAAGACCAAGTACAAATCATTTTTGAATAATAACCTTTGGATAATCATGCTGTTTTTGGGTTAATCAAGAACTGATTGCTTTGAATAGTTTGGTACTCATTAATAACAAACATTTTTAATTCTTTAAGAATTTGATGATGATAATTTAATGATTTTACAAGACCTCATGTTAGGGAGATTGGGAACCTATCCCATTTGTCTACCATCATGCTTTGGTCAAATTTTCACTTCAGTCCTTCCATATTGAACACACGTATCTTTGTTGGTAGGGCTACAGTGGAGATTTCTTCTCTAAATCTCACTATTCAGATTTAAATTGCTTGCTCTGGAAGATGAAGGCAAGTTAGAAATTGATTTTCAAAAAAGAGACTGTGGAGAGAAAAAGAGGAAACAAACAATGAAACGGATCACCGAATCTCAGCACTGAAAGAAATCTTACAGTTCATATGACAAAATTCTTTCCCCTGGTCAGATACAGTTCTTACCACACACTGTCCAGTGATCTTTGCTTCAGTAATTCTATTAAAGTGGAATTAATTTCTGAATGAAATACTTAAGCTTACCCTCTAATTACAATCTCATCACCATTTCTATAACAAGTATGTAAGCTCATTTTTCAGTCACAGAAGCATAAATAGAGGTGATAAATTATCAGCTAAGTGCAATCCAATTATTCAAGCATCTACAAGGAGCACATTTCCTTTACATCTCTAAGAAGGAGCCAAACAATACTCTGGATAGGGTTGAGCTGGCTAGTTTGGCTAGGCTCATGTGCTCATGGCACTAGCAGTTAATAAAATTTCAAAACAGTTTTCAGTGACTGTGCTCCACAATGAAAAATTTTAACCTTCTACGTAGATAAATTTTAGTTATAAGGCTACTTATAAGATATATTTAGTTACAATCTGATGGGTATTCACTTTTTGCATTAGAGTTTGCCCTGTCTTGTGTTAAGGAAACACATAACTACAGGTAAAATAATAGCCAAAGTTTCATAAAGTTAGGTTGCACCATGCCACTGGTAGAAGCTGTTCCGAAAAAATTCTCTAAAGATACTTAGAGTAGTAAAAGCATAGTTTTATTAGTGTATCATATTCCTAGACAAGTTTGAAGATAAATCCACTCATCTCTTTTGAATATCCATAGTTCATTCCAAATGAGCAGTTTTCTGTCACTGTCATCCTTGGTTCCCTGATAAAGCATCATTTTTTAACGGTTTAGAGCTTGAGTGGTTAAATGTCCACTTTGACAGAGCCTACTGTGATTCCAAAGCTGAATCAGTTTGATGTAGCTACAGGTGACAGTTTAACATATAATTATATTTTACTTTATATTTATTTATTTATTTGAGATAGGGTCTAACTATGTATCCCTGGTTGGCCTAGAACTGTTTATGTAGAATAGGCTGGCCTTGAACTCACAGACATCTGCCTTTCTCTTCCTCAAGAGTTCTGGGATTAAATGTGTATACCACCGTGCTCTGCTAATTATATTTTGAAAAGTCGTAATTTCATTGGAACTACTCGGTTTGTCATATGTCATTATTTGTTAGCTTGCTGGATCTTAAACAATAGTCTGTAATCTTTCAAGTAAATTTTAATATATATATATATGTATATATGCATACATTTGAGACAGAGTCTCATGTAATTGAGGCTGGCCTTGAACTCCTTATGCAACCGAGGATGACCGGGAACTTCTGATTCTCTCTTCTACTTCTGTCAGTGCTGAGATTACAGGTGTGCATCACTGTTTATGGCTTATGTGACTATGGGGATTTAATGCAGTGTTTCATGCATGCTAGGCAAGCACTCTATCAATGAACCCTCACCCCAGCCCCTAAACTAAATTTAAAATCTCCTTTATTTAAACTTTTTAATTTCACGACTTCAAATATTTGGTAATTAGTGAACAGTAAGAAGACAAAATTACACTATCCATCATTCTATGTATGCTACTTTTGTTGTTTGTTCTATCTGAATATGGAAAGGTTATGTGTTTGTAAAGTTGTTAAAACTGTTGTTTAGGTTTGTTATTACTGTGACTGGGTCTCACTATGTATGGCTGACTGGCCTGGAACTTATTATGTACTACAGACTGGCCTTAAACTTGAGGTGATCTTCCTGCCTTTTCCTCTCTTATTTAATTTTGATTTGGTTCAAGGGAGCATTTCAGCATTTTTTGAGTTGGATTTAGAGATATGGGCATCTGTTTCATAGCTTTTCTTTATTATCCTTATACTGGGTAATAGATACATAATTAAATTTTATTTCCCACAGTTTTTCAGGCTAGAGAGTTCAAGATCGAGGCCCTGATATGTTTGGTGTGTAGTATAAGTATGTTCTTCACGAATGTGTTATCTAGGTGACCTCACTTGGCAGAAAGAATGGAAGAGCAATAAGCCCTTAACGTTGTTCCTTTCAGCTTTTTTAGATGTTGTTAATCCATTCATGAGGACAGAACATTCTTTATTAAAAATATTTTATCAGTTTTATTTTATGTGTATGAGTATATTGATTGCATGTGTGTAATGTGTAAGAGTTTCCTGCATGGTTCTGGTATTGAAATTATGAAGGGGTCACAGAAAGCAGCTAAGGCTTGACACCCAGAAAGGCCAGGAAAGGCCATTGGTGAAGGTGCAGCCTCAGGTGCAGTGAAGTCCCCAAGATTGCAGGGGTCATGGAGAGAATCTGAAGTTTTTCACCAGGAGAGGCCAGAACAACCCATTGGTGAAGATGCAGCCTCAGTTTCACTGGAGACCCCAGCTTTTTGGAGATTCGAAGACCATGGGATGACCAACAAGGGCAGCAGCAAGTGTGGGATGGAGCCAGCCTGGGTTTGCGAGATGAACTGTGTGTGCTGTGGATGGCAGAGCCCGAGAAGTGAAAATGTCAAAACTCTTCAACACCCAGAAGACTGTGAGTGAGCCCCAGATATCCAACCTTGAGCTGTTTTCTGAAATTAGGTTTTACTTGGGTGTGCCTGATTCTTCCCTTTGAAATGAGGCAGTACTTTTTTTGGATTTCAGAACTATGGACAGTTAAGAGACTTTTGAAAGAAACTGTGAACTTTAAAGTGGTTGGATTTTTTAAGGACTAGGGCTTTTAAGGTTGTATTTTCTCACATTGTGATATTAATGTTAACATCATATCTCAGGGACAAGAAATGGAAAGATTGTGCTTCAATAGTGATGTGTTTGTGTGTCAAGTTGAAAAGGGCTCAATTGTGCTGGATAACTTCAGTGTCAATTTGACACACCTGGGTTGAGGGAGCCTCAATTGGGGAATTGTCTCCATTGGACTGGCCTGTGGCCATGTCTCTGGGGTATTTTTTTGATTGTTGAGTGAAGTGGGAGGGCCAACCCACTGTGGCCAGTGCTAGCCCTGGGCAGGTTATTTTGTATTGTATAAGAAAGCAGGTTTAGCATGGGTCAGAGGAGCAAGACAGCAAGCAGTGTTCCTCCATCGCCTGTGCTTCACCTCCTGACTCCAGATTCCTGCCCTGAGTTCCTACCTTGGGTTCCCTGAGTGATGAGCTGTGACCCAGGAGATGCAAGCTAAATAAACCCTTTTCTCCCCAAGTTGATATTAGCCAGAATGTTTTGTCACATCAATGGAGAAGTAAAGTAGGACATCCAGGGTAGTCCAGGAGACTCTCAAAATTATACAGACTATTGATAACCATTGATTGCCTCGCAGAACTTGAAGGTGAGACCCATTGATAAAGACACAGAATATGGAACAGTGTAGCTGGAACTGACCGGGAAACCACCAACACTGAAGACAAGCTCTCATAACTTCAGAAAACAGTATGCAAGCTGCTAAAGGGAGAGCATCAATAAATGGTTCAATCCCAGCTCTAATGCCTAAAGACCACAACAAAGAACAGCACAGCAAATGACATTCCTGCAGTTGAGGCACTTTTATCTTGAGGATAATCAACAGCTACCTCATTTAACTTAAACCCCACTCAATGAGAGGAAACTCATGTGTCATACTGTAAACATAGCCAAATACACATAGCTGGAGAGTTCATAGATCTTACAGAAAACCCAAGGCTGTCACATTCCTAGACAAATGTAATTTCTTACTATATGGTAAATATGGATTGTTATATTTACAGAAATTATCCCAGTCACCACTCATCAAAGAAGCTACTTTTGCAACAGATACAGATTATCACAGAGTACCACAACTGGACATATACAGACATTGTGAGTTTTCCAAGCCCGAGTGGCATATTTACAATGAATCCTCTATACCCAAGGCTCAAGGAACATAGAACAAGAGAGCACTAACACATCTCTCAGTTCTCATCAATGAAGTTCCCTCATGCAATAGAGGGCCAGGAACACCAAAGGTCACAAATGGCCACAGCATAGAAAATAAGAGTCTGCAGAGTGTGCATCCTTGGACAGGACTCCTATATTAACACAGCAATGCACAACTGGCCAATATTTAGAGAATAAGTGACTGCAGAGCGATTATCCCTGAGTTGAACATCTTTATCAAACTCCTCCTGCCCAAGCCTCAGGGATCATTCTAGAAAAGGGGTATAAAAAGTTTAAGAGCCAGAGGGAATGGATGACCAGAAGGAAATAGAGAGAGAGGGAGAGGGAGAGGGAGAGGGAGAGGGAGAGAGAGAGAGAGAGAGAGAGAGAGAGAGAGAGAGAGAGAGAGAAAGAGTCAGTCAATTTTCCTTTCAATTGAATACCTCCTTTTGTTGTGGCTATGATTTAACTATGTTGAATAAAAGTTGTGAATGTTACCACCCATTCTTGTCTTATTCTAGATCTTAGAGGAAAACCTTCAACTTTTCCCATTCATCATGAAGCTAACTGCAGATTTACACCATGTGACCTTTACTGTGTTGAATTACTTTCATTCTACATCAAACTTATTGAGGATTTTTGTGTTGAAGATATATACTGGTTTTAACCAAATATCTCTTCTAGATTTGTTGAAGATATGTTTTTATACAATGTACCATATTTATTGATTTGTATGTACTGTGCCATGTTTACGTCTCCATGATAAAACAAATTTGATGATTGTATAATTTGTTTATACATAGTTCAGTTCAGTTTTCTAATATTTTGTTGAAGATTTTTTTCATTTATGTTCTTTTGTGATATGGACTTGCAGTTTTCTTTCCTTTACTTTCTTTTTGTTTTGTGTGTGTGGGTGTCCTTATCTGTTTTTGTTTCAAGATAATGCTGGCTTTGTTGATTAAGTTTAAAAAGATTCCCTCTCACATTTTTGGAATCATTTCAGAAGAACTGATGTTACTTTCTTTTTAAAATTTTTAGTAGAATTCAATAGTGAACTCCTTTATCTTGACTTCTCTTCCGTGGGAGAGATTTTTTTGTTGCTGATTCAGCTTATTTTTTGTGTTCAAATTTTTTATGTTTTCATAGTTCAGAACTCAAAGGCTGTTTATGTCTAGGATTATATTCATATTCAATGTTCTCTAAGTTGCTAACTTAGAATTGTTCATAATACTCTAGTTAATCTTTGTATCTTTGTTGTATCAACTCCTAATATTTCCTTTATTCATGTCTGATTTCTTTGTTTCTTCAGTTAATATAACTGAAGAATTATTGATTTTTATATTTTCAAAAGTACAACTTCATATTTTGTTTTCATGTATGTTTCAGTCACAATTTCTGCTCTGGTTTTTATTTTTGTATCTTTTGGGTGCAGTTTCTTCTTTCTCTTTTAATCCCTGAGCATCAGTCAGTTTTGTGTTTGAAATCTTTCCACGTTCTTGAAGTAGTTATTTAATGTTATAAGTTTTCTTCTTAGTACTACTTTTGCTGTTATATGTAGGTTTTTTTAATGTTGTGGAACCATTTTCATGCGTATCAGAAGCATTTTAATTTTATCGTTGATACTGTCACAGTTTGATTATTAAATATTTCCCACAGCTTATATATTATAGATTTCATTCCCAATCTGATGCACTACTGAGAGTTGATGGTGTTTACTGAGGTGGAGTCTAGTGGGAGGAAGTGAACTCATTGAAGAAGTTCCCTTGAATAGATATTGCAATCCCTGGTCTTTTCTTTCACTGTGCTTTCCAGATGTCATGTGCTTTTGTTGTGATATATTGCCTTGCCCCATGTTCAGAAGTAAAAGGGCCACATAACCATGGACCAAAATATCCAAAACTCTAAGTAAAATGAGTAAATAAAATTTCCTCCTTTAAGTTGATTATTGCAGATATCGTCTCAGAGCAACAGAATGCTAACTGCCACGGAGGTCATTTAGAAACATGTTGGTTTTCCATGTATTTGTAAATTTTCCAAGGTTTCTTTTGTTAATTTCTAGTTTTATTGTACTTTGGATAGAAAAGGCATTTCCCAAGATGTCAAAGTTTTAAAAAATTGTTGATTGTTTTTAGTAGCCGAACATATTGTACCATGGAGAATGTTCCATGTATTGAGGAAAAGAATGTGTCTTGAACTCAATTAATAGATGAAATGTTTTGTAAATGTCTTCTATATCCATTTATTCTATAGTTTGTCTTAACTCCAGTGTTTCCTTCTTTACTTTTTATCTGGGTGACTATTTCTTTTTAAGGTTTTTATTTTTTAAAATTACGTGTGTGTTTGTGTGCCTACATGGGGGTATGGGCACATTAATACCAGTACCTGCAGGGTCCAAACATGTCAGATCCCTTGTATCTGGTGTTACAGGCAGTTGCATCCTCTGCAAGAGTAGCAAGTGCTCTTAACCATGAACCCATCTCTCTAACTCTGGATGGTCTATTTCTTAAAGTTCTAAATATTCTTAAAGTCTTTCTCTTTGGGAATATTCATATTTATTTGGATGTTTGGTATAAATCTTTACAATTACTATATACTTTTGTTGAACTGACCCATTTTACTCTTGCATACTGACTTTCTTTACCCAAGTTTACAATATTGTACTCAAAGCATTTTTAGTTTCTTCTGGTTTCTGTTTACATGGAATAGCTTTTTCTACCCTTTGACTCTCAGTTTATGTACTTAGAGATGAAGTGAGTCTCTTCTTGCTAGTGTGTTCAATTTTCATTTTTTAACCATTTAGTTACCTAGTAGCCCCATAGATTCTTTTAATTGGAAAATGTAATCTATAGCTAGGATTTATACTAAAAGTTACCACTTGACCTAGTTGGAACAACTGAGAATCACCTGAAAATAGGTCTCAACTGAATATTTTCTTTGTCAGCCTGGCCTGTAGGCATGTCTGTGATGTCTGTGAGGGATTCTCTTGATGGATTACTTATGTAGGACTAGGGCCCAGTTCATTTGGCTAGCTGAGTATGAGCCTGTGAACAAGCCTATAAGCAACATAAGCCAAATACAACTTTTCCTCTTCATGTTGCCTTTGGTCAGAGAGCTTTATCACAGCAACAAGATGGCACTAATTCAAAAGGTAGGTTTTTACTTCCTCCTATTTTGGAGACAGTTTTCTACTCATTTGGAAGATCCCCTGTTGCTTCCTTTTCATTTTGTCCTTCTTAGCTTGATGACTTCTATAGTGTAGTAACTTTTTTTGTAAATAGTTTGGCACTGACAAATGGGATGCCCTGAGTCTGTCCTCCATACATGACTGTTGTTGGGCCCATTGGCGCAAAACCAATATAGGCATCCATGTTACTGTGAATTGTCGTTGTAGTGAATGTGTGCTTTCCAGAAGATATTTTGTGGGTTGTGTCCCTGTTTTCTGGCTTTTATATTCCCTCCGACCTCTCTTCCAGAAAGTTCTCGAAGGTTTAGAGGGGATATCTAGTTTAGCACTCAAGACTTCTCTGTCACTTATTCTCAGTACTTTGTCCAGCCATGAGTTTCTGCATTCTCCACCTATTAACTTGAAGGAGCGATTTCTCTGAGCAAGGCAGAGAGCAACATTTAGCTATGGATATAAGTGTAAATATTTATGAGGCAACTTGACACCATGTCAATTTAGCTTAATAGTAATATTCAGTTCCTTGCTAGACTCTTTGATCTTGCCGGCTATATCCCTCCCCCTCCCCCACCAACTCAGAATTACAGTACCAGACATGGATTCCCTCCTGTGGAACAGGATTTAAAATGGAGAGAACAGATCATTAATCCCCCCCCCGCACACACACACAACAGTAGTGTCATCATTGCACAGGTAGGCACATCCTACCTGATGGGTTGTTTCTGTGGATCATAGGATTCATAGCTGGCAAGACCACTGACGGTCTTTTCTCCCCGGCAGCGTGTATAACACCCTCTGGGACTACAAATCTAACCGGTAGAGGAGAAGCTTCTAGCTCAGTTCCAGGTTGTTTTCTCCATATCATGTGTCCTAGGTATGTACTGTCTTTAAAGAGGGGCTATCATCTGGTTCTGTTGTGCAACCAAGAGCAATGATAAAAGCCTATATTGTGTGGTGGCCGCTGGAGCCTACTTGACCAATAATATGTCTCCCTTAGCAAATTCTTGTAGTTTTATTCTTTTTAGTTGTTTTCTTATTTGACCTATATATTAAAGCTATAACTGTTTCACCCACTGTCATTACAGTAGCAGAGTTTCAAAGTTTGAATTAGAAAATGTGCTGTTTAGTAAATCAGATTTATATTTTATATATGTTTTTGTTACTAACTAGTATGCTCATCTTTCTTCTTGAAGAATTTCCTTTACCATCTTTGTGGTGTACGTACAGTGCAAATAAACATTCTCAAATTTGTTTGCATGTGAATGGTTTTGCACCCTTTGTTTATGGAGAACCTAAATACTGCCTAATACCACCTAAAATAGTATCTTGTGTAAGCATTTTCCTTCTTTCAGAATTAAAAGAAATTCTCTTCCTAATCCCTTTTGGCCTGCAAGATGCGTGCTGAGAAGTCTGTCATAACTCATGATAGTGACCAGTATGAGACAATTTACTTTTGTTTTGATGCTTTGAACACTTTGTCTTTAAATTTTAAGAATTTGAGCATTTGTTATGGTATTAGTTTCTTTAAATTCATTCTATTTACTGTCCAGTGAGCTTCCAGGCCTGGTGTTCTATTTCCTCTTAGACCTGGTGAGTTTTCTGAATAACCTTTGATTATGCTTTTTATTTCTTTCTGTTACCCTTTCAGCAATCCAGTAATGAAAAAAACTGTTCCATTTAAGAATGTTCTGTAGACTCTTAGCCTGTCTTGACTCCTTTCTTTTCCTTTATTTTTCCGTTTTAAATATCAGATTGGATGATTTCCAATGACCAGTCTTGAGGTTAACTAATGCTTTGCTTTGTTTGATATAATCTGTTATAGAATCCATCTATCAAAAATTCAATTTCATTTATAGTATTTTGCAGATGTGTTTCTATTTGATATACCCTTTATACTTTCTACCTATTTGTCACAGTTTTCAGCTTATTTTTGTGTTCCTGTAATGAGTTCTGTTAGAATCATTTTAACTATTATTTTTAAATGTGCATGGGTAAATAAAAAAATAATCCACTTCATTTAGATTGGTTTTTGGAAATGTATTTTGTTCTTTAGTTTGGAACATACTGTCCTATTTCTATATTTTCTTGATTCTTGGTGTAGATTTATGCACATTAGACAAGACAAATCCTTCTCTTTCTTTTAAAGTTATCTTACATAAGAGGTTTTCATTAATCACTGAAGTCAGAAATGTCTGATGTTTATCAAATATTTGTGTTTATCCTGATTATCTCTCTCTTTGATGCCTTTACCTGAATCTTAAGATGTACTATATCTTGTTAGTATTCCAAAATCAATATAATAAGAACTTGGTCCTTTAGATATAACTGAAAACTTTTGGGGCAATTGAGCATGTATTATTTTCTTTGTATCTTCACAGTGAACCAAATATAGGAATTTATCTTTTACTCTTTGAAACAAGAAAGTGAGATGTAAGAAGTCCCTGTGCTCAAATTCAGGCTGCATCATCTGCTTCTAGAAGGGTAGCTCATGGAAGTGATCCCAATATGCATTCACTTCTTGATTTTCTGACGTCTGGTTTCAATCAAGGTTACAAACCCCCTTTACCTTCCATAGCTAGCTTGTTTAGGAAAGAATCCCTTGTAACAATGCACTGAAAGTTGTAATACTCAGAATGTGACCAGGATTCTTATCAAAAGAATGAGTATATCTGGATTTATATCTGAGACAAGCCAAGAAGTTGCACGAAGAGCTGGTCTCTGATTCTAGTCACAAGAGGGTTATGTACTGTTTGCTCCAGTAGTTCCCTCAAGTTCATTAGAAATCAAGTCAAGCAGGCATTGGGAGCATTGCTCTAAGCACCTTCTGAAGAGAAAATGAGAGCTTTGTGTACTTCTTCTGTTCCTACACTGCTCCCAAGGGCAGAAACTTCAGTAAGTGATTGGATTCCTATTTAAAACCACCTCTTCATTCTGTGATCAAAGTAAGACTCGTTTATATCTACTTCCTTCTGTTTCTGGGCTTCTGGGTTTAGGATGGCTTTCATCATAAAGCAGTGTAAAATGGTAGACTGTTGGTGAGTGACTGAAGTTTCTTCTGGAGAGAAACAAAGAATTGCAATTTAAATTCTTCTAGAAATTCTCCAGGAAGATTTATTCTAAGTGTGTTTGTGTGCCTATATCAAAACTCTATTTAATATTTTTTCAGATTTTCAGAAACTTATCCTTCCCTCATACTTACAATGTCTTTAATCTTGTTAATTGTTATTAACAGCTATTTCTAACCCGTATATTCTTTTCCACTAATGTGTATGGCTGTCTCTGTTCTGAATTGGATATAAAATGTCACAGAAGATTCATTATACAAGGCTTGGTTCCCTGCTAGCAACAGTATTGATAGATAATTAAAAACATGGAATTAATTTCATCAATATATTGATTAGCTCATAGTTGAATGGGTTCTCAATAGGCTGCCATGAGGTAAGGTGCTGCTCCCCATCACACACTCTCTGGCATGATGTTCTGTTTCACCTTATGCCCAAAGCAACTAAACCAACCACCCATGGATGAAACATCTGAAACTGAGTCAAAACAAATTTTTCTGGGGTGAGAGAGATGGTTTAGTGATTAAGAATACTGGCTGGTCTTGCAGAAGGCCCAGGTTCAAATCTTGGCTCCCGCAAGGCAGCTAACAGCAGTCCATCACTCCAGTTCTAGTGGATCCGTCACACTCTTCTGGACTCCACAGGCATTGCATGGCATGGTTGCACTTGCATACATGCAGGCATAACACTCACACACATTAAATAAGTTAATTAATTAAAAAACTTTTTCTATCTTCAGTTCTTCAGTATTTTTTATCCGATATTTTGTCACAACAGTGGCTAACTGCCTGAGTGAGACAATCTCTTTGTCCAAACCACAAGTCTTGAGTGCTTAACTACACAATACGTTGTTAAATTTAAGTAATTTGGCCTCTCCAACTTTTTTCATATTTATAATTATTTCAGTGTTCTTATATTTCCATACAAATCTTAGAATCAGTTTGTTTATATATGCATACTTCCTGCTGAGCTTTTTTTTGGAAATTCTGTTAAGCTTATAGATTGGTTTCAAGAGAAACTGATTCTATGAACATTGTATCTATGATTACTTGTTAATATTTCATATTTGTTTCATGAGCTTTGGGTGATCCTTGGCAGATTATTTCTTTATATTGATTTTCACATTCATATATAACTATATTTTGAACTATTATAAATTATATTGCATGCTAAAAATTGATTCCCAATTTTTCACTGTTGCTGCATCGAGGCCATAAATATTTTTGTAAACTTATATCCAAATATTTTACTTTTTTGGATACTGCTATTAAGAGTTTTTTATAGGGATGGAGAAATGGCTCAGCTGACTGCTATTGCAGAGGACTTGAATTCAATTCCCAGCACTCACATGGGGGCTAGCAACCATCTGTAACTCCAGTTCCAGATGCTACACACTCTTCTTACCTCCACAGGAATTCCACAACACAGGTGCACTTACATAAAATAAAAAATCAAAATAATAAATAATATGTTTTTTTAAAAAGAGATTTTGATCATGTATTCTCTCCATTTTTGGAATATAGTAAATGACTTCAGTACCATTATTTTATGTATAGAAGTCTTACTAAAGTCTTATTAATTTTAGTAGTAAAATGTAAATTATTTAGATTTTTACATGCACAGTTATATTATCTGCAAGTAACAAGCTCATTTTCTTCCTTTTGAATCCTTATGCTTGTCAGGCTTTTTCATGATTTACTTAGTCCCATTATTTTTCTATATGATGCTGATTTTCATATATGTTACCAGCTAATGAATGTGAATGATAGGATGACAAAAGGAGACACAGAGGATTTATATGAAACAGATCTTGATTCACTGGTTTAAACACTTCCTATGGAGTCATTGTGAGAATATTGTAACCAGTAACGAAATCAGCTGTTATTCATTCATTCACTGGATTCCATCGTTTCTAGTGCCATTATTGCCATGTTTTACCTTGAATGCTCTCTCATTTTCATAAATCTTTTTTAAAAGCAGTGCCTTGAAATGAACATAAGAATGTTTAGATCTAACCATTATAGAATAGAACTATATTATTATGCCCTTTATTTTATTTCTATAAAATTTATTTTAGTGTAGTCAACAAGTGTGTTAGATTTTTGCTAAATATATAATGTACTGAGACTAAATCTTTTTCCTAATGAACGGTACATACTGGTATTTTGTTTATTTAAATAATTTATTAAAAATTTTTAGTGTATTCAAATTTATTTTTAAAAAAACTATGAGACTTAGAACAAAGGGGACACCCCAAAACAGTCTGTCACTTAAAGTAGCTCCACAAATGCCATCTCGTGGGCAAAATGATTCCAATCAACACTGTGATGAGTGAACAAAAATATAAATATCACTACCTGTATAATGTTCTTCAATCACATTTGGTTAATAAAAGTAAAAATATCTATGTCAAAGTGATGCATTCCTGCTGTTTGTTTTTAATTTTTATTTTTTTATTTCAAGTCAGGAAAGTTAGTAGTATGTCATTCTAAAAGACAACGTTTAGAATATTTAATAAAGATGACTTGGCTGACAGTTCAAATGATGAACTACATTTAGATTATACCACTACATTTCATCTTTTTGAAGTTTATTGATTTGAAATGTAAGATGACTATATGCTATAAAAGATTTATATTTATTTATCAAATTTGTAGTGAACTAAGTTTAAATAAAGAATTCTATCATAACATGAAAGTCTGCATTTTACAGGTAAAAGGTTGATTAATTTCACAATCAAAATAATAACATCAATTTTGCATGACAAGCTATGATGGTGGATTTATGTGCATATTTTATTACAATTTAATTGAATATTTTTATATTGAGGGAAATCTTTTAATGTGTTTTCTTTCTGTAAGTAAAGATAAGCAGAAAGTACTAGGGATAATTTTTTCTTGTTTTAGCAATAATTTAATTTGGGCTGTGTTAAGTGGAAGCTTTTATGGTTTATAAGTATGAAAGAAAATTCTTAAGTGACAATGATTCAATTATTGTAAAACATAATCAAGACTTACCAATAACTTTGGAGAATTTGCTAAATTATAGGTGCTTTATTAACGATGAAAATATGAACCATTAATGCTGTTTCTCCAATGTCAAATGACGTCTTATGCATGTTACATCTTCTTAGAAACGTGGAATAGGGTCTGCATTCCACTAAATAGACGCAGAGAAACCAATACAACCACAGTTCCAAGCACATAATTGAAATTCAGTGTTTAATTATGGGCAGAATTTGGCTTTTCTTCCCCTCAAACCTTCCCATTTGCGCTGTGACACATTCATCCAAGCATGGTTCTTATCTGTCTTTTATTTTTGAAAGACAATACAAGAATAAAGGAGGAGACACCTGTAGCTTTGTGTTGAAGTCTCATGTAAACTTTGATAGTGTTCTGAAATTATAATTTCTGAAATTACAATTTCAGAAATTAGAGATAGCCTGTCAAAGGCAAATATGCTTATATTTTCAAAAATGATTTAAACACATACCCATTTATATCTACTAAAGGTAAGGCACAACACTTCTTTGTATATTTATGAAAAAAATAGATTAGAAATGGAAGTCAAAGCGAATACCTAATCTCAAATGTCAACAGGACTTTAAGAAAAACACAGTATTGGTCCTTAATTTATTTGGGCTTTTTTATAATGGACTTTTACATAAAATTTTGAAATAGTCCTTTCCTATATTTGTACTGCATTGCATAACTATGTTAATAACTGTGAAAACAATATATTTATGTAGATTTAGAATACTTTTTACCTTTAAAATTTTCTTTCAAATTCATATAAATGATTCTGCAAAATACTCAAAGCACAATTCGAAGCTAATACTACTGTTACAGCTTTATTTTCATATGTAGAAATACTGAGACTGGAACATTAAATTACAGAGATTTATTCATTTGTGTGACTTTAAAAAGCTTAGAAAGTTCCTGTATTGTATTATTTGCTTACAATCTAGAATTAAGATAACTACAAGAAAACTAATGCTGGTGTCTTAAGACAGGTATAAAAGCCCACAGGATGACAACAACATCTAGAATAATTCGTGAAGGAAAGAAATTGGAACTAGGCATTGAGGGAAAATTAGTATTTCAACAGGCCATTATCAAAAAGTTTTTTATTGAAATTTTGTGAATTTCATATATTTTGCTCATATCTGCTTAACCTTACTACCCCCAGTCGATTTCATACTCTCTCTCTCTCTCTTTCTCTCTCTCTCCTATATTAAGGGAGAATATAAACAGAATCTGTAAATCTCCCAATAGGAGAGACAGAATAGGATTTAGCCATATTGTATGTCACAGTGATTAGACTACTGAATAGGAATAAGATAGAGAAAAGTCTGCAGAAATCTGCCAAGGGACCATGTGTAACATTCATTTGTGTACTGGTCAATTGCACATGATAAAACTACTGAAAGACAGAGAAAAATATTTCAGTGAATTGGAGAACAATCATGGAAGGTAAAACACAGAAAGATAAGTACTACCAGTCACAGGGGAAAACCTTACAGTTCATAGAAAATTAGTAGAAGTATTTTGCCTTAATAGTGGAGAAAATTAACCATAGACAAAGCATTCCACTATTCCCATCTATGAAAAGACAGGCTTACAATGATTTAATAAGTATAAGTAATAGCACCCCAGAACAAACCTTAAAATATTTTAGGCCCAGGTGTTGTTGTGCACACCTTTAAACCTAGCACTTGGGAGGCAGAGGCAGAAAGATCTCTAAAATTGAATACTAGCCTGATCTATAAAGTGAGTTCCAGGCCAACCAGGGTTACATAGTGAGACTGTGCCTAAAAAATTTTAGGGATGTCAATGTATATTATAATAAATAGGTAATAAATAAAATAAATGTATGAAGTTTGATATGAATAAAAATGATCATATATGAAATGAAACAAAATATGTACAGTAGTGAAAATTTAATTAAATATAAACAACCCAAAAATGATATGGGAGATAAAATAAACAAGGAAAGAAATACAATTAGATATCAAACAAAGTATTTATTGTAACTGCATTCCATATATCTATGAATGAGAAGAAAATCAAGCATGTTAAATCAATATATGGAAGATAAACAATGTACTTGAACATCAAGAAATAACAATATGTTGGAAATGAAAACTATATTGGATTGAAATAATGACAGATTAGACATCAAAGATTATAAAATATTAATATATAGTGATAAAATCAACCCCAATTTAAATATGAGATGAAAAGATTAATAGACTAGTGAGTTGAGAGAAAACCTAAAAGAAGTCAAAAAGCGGTGAGAAAAGGGCATAATAGGAAAAAATTGGGGACCGGCGAGATGGATTCGTGATTAAGAACACTTGCAGTTCTTCCAGAGGATCTGAGTTCGATTCTCAGCACCCACATGATGGCTAATAACCGTTTGTAATGCCAGTTCCAGGGGATCCAAGAGCCTCTTCTGACCTCTGCAGGGCATTGCATGCAGGTGGTATACATACATACATGCAAGAAAAACACTCACACACAGAAAATTTTTAAAAAAAGACAATATTTTTTAAAAAGAAAAATATTTTTGAAAATATAATGCACAAAAATTTCCCCCAAATCTGTTGAAGCTTGAAAAAACACAGATTCAAGGATTTCAACAAATCTGAAATATAGGAAATATAGATATTTATGAAAAGGCCCATTATAATGAAATTTATTTTAAAACAGTAGAAAACATGGAAAAGTATAAAAGAATGGTCTATAAATACAATCAAAAGAAAGCTAAAGATATATTGACACAAACAAGAATATAATGTACCAAAACTTGTAGGATATGCCAAAATAGTCCAATTAAAAATGTACACTGATGAATGATTATATCAAGAAGAAAGACTACAAAGAAACAACTGAATATTAAACCTCTAATGAAAATCAGAGAGTAATAAATTCTCAAAGTTAGCAGAAGGAAATAAGTCATAGCAGAAATAATGCACAAACTGTAAATACAATAGGAGAAGCTACCAAAGTAAGAGTAGCTAGACTAACTATGAAAAAAGAGGTTACTCAAAAATACAATAAAAATTGAAAGCAGCAACTTTATATTTGTTTTTATCCAAACCACAAAGGAGTATAATAAAATGTTACAGTCAAAATAGATAACTACATATAGAAGAATAAAACTAGATGCCTGTCAACCTGCATAGAACTTAACTCTGAATGGATCAAGTATTTCATCATAAGACCTGGTACACTGATTCTAATAGTTGATAAATTAGGGAATAAATTGGAACTTATAGATACAGAAAAGGACTTTCTGAACAGGACATCTATAATACAGTCATTAAGTCCAAAATTTGACAAATAGAACCTCATGAAATTAAGGAGCTTCTGTATAACAAAAGACAACATCCTTTAAGTGAAGAGGCAACCTACAGTTTGGAAAAAATTTTACTGGCTATATCTCTGATAGAGGGTTAGTATCTACATTACATGAAGAACTCAAAAAACTAAACATCCACAATCAAACAACCAAATCAAAATATGGAACAAGATGGGCTGGAGAAATGCCTCAGTGTTTAAGAGCACTGGCTGCTCTTGCAGAGGACCTGGATTTGATTTCTATCACCCAACTGGAAGCAAACAATCATCTGTAACTCGAGCTCCAGTGACTCCAATGCACTCTCCTGACTTCCTCTGGTATTAAATGACATGGGTGCACATACATACAAAGGACTGGAGAGATGGCTCAGCAGTAAAGAGCACTGGATGCTCTTACAGAAGACCAAACTTGGTTCTCAGCACCTACGTGGCAGCTAACAACTGTCTGAAAGCCCAGTTCTAGCAGATTAGACACCTTTTTCTGCCCTCTATGGGCATTGCATGCACAGATGCACTTACATATACACAGGCATAACACTCATGTACCATAATGGAAAGCACATAACTGAAGTAAGAATGTTTTTCATAAAAATGAATAAAGATAACAAATGCTAACAAAGATGTGGGAAAAGAGAACCATTTAAGACTGTTGGTGAAAACACAAATTATTATAGCCATTATGGAAAGGAGCTGATTACTGATGCTTGAGGAAGAGCTGATCTTAAAGGGAGGGACTCTAGATAGGTTGACTAGTCCCCAGTAGATTAAACTGCACTGAGGAATGTCTGGGGACAATAATTTGACATAGGTCTTAGCACAAATAATGTAATGTATGAATTATGGAAGTGTGCCAATGGAAAAGGAGGCATAAAGATATTAAGATATTCTGTATGAAGTACACAAAAATTCAATAAAAATTAGGGAAAATATTACTAAAACCCAGAAATTCAGGCAAGTGATTTTTATACAGTATCTTATTTGATTGTCATAACTACCTTATGAGTTTTACTTAATTCTCACAGCAATCCTATAGGTTGGTTCACATGCCTATCCCTACATTATACATGAGGAAACTGAAGCTGATAAATAATAGAATGTGTGATTACTGTTACTCCATTGGTTGCTGGCAGAGACATTAGATAGTAACTTGGAAGTGTTACAACCTTTTATAACCCCCTGCGTTGAGCATAGCGTCATTTGTCATTTGTTTTAATCAATATAATATGGAAAAAATTAAGAGAGTTTGCAGTTAGAGATATGGTCATACATCAGTTAATTTTGAGTTAATCAAAGAGAGATTACCCTGGGAAAAGTTGGCTAACTATCGAGTAAATATTCTTGAAAAGGAGACTAGGGCCATCCCTGAGTTTGGGATCTCACCTGTAGTCCTTAAAGAAGAAAGTGAGTATGATTCAGAGCCAAAAGGAAATGATTCTGACAAGGATCTAATGTGTGATTTTTTAATGTATTTCATTCACACCTTAATCATCTTTATATGCTCTCCTCCATTGATATCCTCCCATAACCACCCCAGTGGAATTCATGCATTCTATCATTTATGTAAAGGCCTATGGAGTCAAGTTAGTGTCCCCTGATATCCCTCAGTGAAAGTTCATCCACTAGGGTCTACTCAGCCTATCTAGTGTCATTCCCTGCTGCTCATTTCTACAGTTTTATGCTGCTAAGTTTTTCCTTTGCATGACTTTACATGAGTCTTGTGCATGCTGTCACGATTTCTGTAAGTTCATATGAGCAGGTCCCAAGAGCCTGCAAGACTCTACTTCCATATGGTCATGCACCTGCTCCCCTGGTTCTTACAGTATTTCCACCCCACCCTTCTTCAATGGTCCTTCAGCCCTGGGTCTATTGCCCTCTGTTTCATGAGGGTGCTTTGTTGATGAGAGTTGAGAGATGCATGCGTAGTCTCTCTTCCCCCCATTGTTCCACTATGTTCCGTGAGTCTTAGGTGTAGAGGTTCCATTGTAGATGTGTTACTTAGGTTTGGGCATTTCACCGACACTTAATCTCTGTGTGTGACCAGTTGTGGAGCTCTTTAATAGTCTTCATTTGTTGGAAAAAGAAGCTTCTTTGATGAGTGGTGACTGACATAATTGTATGTTAATACAAAGATCCATATTTAGCAGATAGTAAGAAATTACATTTGTCCAGGCATGTGACAGCCTTGGGGTTTTCTCCAAGATCTAGGATCTCTCCAGCCATGTGTGTTTGGATATATTTTCAATACCACACATGAGTTCCTTCCCATTACATGGGGTTTAGGTTCAATTAGGTAGCTGTTGATTTCATCTAAGATAAAAATGCCACTATTTTCCCAAGGTAGTTTGCTTTGCTGGTCATTGTTGTGGTTATTAGGCCTTAAACCTGGGATTGGACCATTGATTGATGTTCTCCCTTAGCAGCTTGCATTGCATTCTCCAAGACTATGAGAGATAGCTTTCAGGTAGTAGGCTTCCTGGTCAGTTCCAGATCCATTGCCCAAAGTCCTGTGTCTGAAGTATAGCTTGTCTTCAGCAATAAGGCCTTACCTTCAATTTCTGGAAGGCACTCAAGGGCTGTGTCAATAGCCTGAGTTATTTCTTGAGTCTCTTGGGAGACCTTGGCTAGCTATTGGAAGGTCAGTTTCTCCTGTCTGGCACTGTTTCTTACTATATATCCTTCACCAATATACAGGGACTCATGTAGAGATATTGTGTGTGTAATTTTTCAATAGGCTTTTGAACATTTCCTCTGGTGTTTTATACTACCTAGGCACTATCTCTCCTCTCAATGGCCTTCTTTAACTGATTGCTACAGGATGCTAGTTCGAAAACAGCCCAGATTTTGAGACAACTTTGGGCACAGTCAATGATTATCTAATATTCTGCTATTTGAATTAAGAATAAGGGAGATGGTGGTTAGGGAGATGACTCTGTAGCTCGGTGGATAAGAGTGCTTCCTCTGCAAGCTTGAAGATCTCAGAATCCTAGCACTAATTTAAAAGCCTAGTATAGCCGCATATCCCTGTATCTTCAGCACTGAATGCTCACCGAATGCTAAGGCAGCTGGATCCTGAGAGCTCACTGGCCAGTCAGCACAGTCAAAATGATGAGATGCCAGTTCAGTGTGTGTCAGGCAGTATTGTGGAGAGCAATGGAGAAGGACACCTGACGTCCTACTCTCACTTCTGCGTGGGCAAGCATGAGTTCATGTGCCTGCACACTGGCATGCATATACCTTGCATACATAACACACACACACACACACACACACACGCACACACACACACATGCACACACTCACATGAATAAGGGAGAAAAGATCTGGGTGTGGTGGTGCATACCAGTAATCCCAGAATTTATGAAACTAAAATAAAAAAGACTGTAAGCTTGTGAGAGTCTGAGCTACCTAATGAGACCCTGTTTCAAAGTGAGATTCAGTGTCCTCAGTGGGAGGCAGTTTTATTTCAACTCTCCACTTTGAACTGAGCCTTCATTACCACTTGGTAAAAGGGCTCGATGGAGTTCTGTGTGCAGTACAGCTGTTAAACGTCCATATTCTGGTACATTTTTAACTGGACTAACATAAAAATCCTTTGGGCAATTTTGAAAAAAATTAAGAAAATTTTAAAATTTAATTAAATTTAAAAATTAAAATGATTCCATCTTAGTATTTGATTTTATTACGCATTGACATTTACATGCTAGAAGGCAAGTCATACATAATCAAAAATATTTTATTTTTTGAAAAATTCTTGATAAATATACAACGATTTAAAATTAATAATGAACAAAGGAGATATCCACTACCAATGATGAAAAACACAGAAGCTGTTAGAGTTTGGTAGGCAGAAAAGACATTGTAGTACTTAAATAAGGTCTTTAAACTACCTGAGAAACACTGTAAGAATGATGGAATTAATATTTTTTCACAAAGAAGGTTGAATCTTCTTCATCTGCCAATTTTCACACACTAGCTTATGAGAATTCTAAGTTTAAGTTGAACATGGCAGTCAAAGTAAGCAAATTACAGTCAAATCTATTTGATTAATTTCTCCGTTTCTTTCTTCGTAAAAGCACATTTTCATTTTACATGTTTTCTCCCAATCTGAACACATAATCAGAAGCAGACTATGATTCGACAGATGCCTTTCCGATTCCTGAAAAAATGTTACAAACAAATCCCTTTTGGCATCAAAAAAGGATGTAATTCCTAGAAGAAAAACTTTGTGTTCTAACTTTAATTGATAGACTGTGGTTGACATTGTAATATGCTATACCTATGTAGAAACAGCATACTTCTGAGCCATTAGTCTCTTTTTAAGGCTGAATTGTCTTTAAAGTATCAGGGATGCATTCTACCGAGGCATTAATTCTGACTCCACTCCCAGGTCCCAAAGATTCATGGAAGCTTGATCAAATGCATCTGCAGGAAGACTGGACAATTCATTAAGAGTTCTATTGTGGCTCAGGAATAGAAGAAAGTTAACTCATGTAGTCATGAATGAAACCAAAGTCTTTGACCGTATTAAAATTGTTCTGACCCACTGAACAAAGCATTCGAGGACTTGATTTTATCTTTTTAAAATACAATATTAGTTGTAATTCTTTGTTTCATTATTTTATTGCGTCTGAAGTTTATTACAGACTTCATGAACTTACCATCATCTATCTTCAAGTGTTACACTATTTCATATTTAAGAATTTTACAGTTGTATACTTCTGTTTCTTTTTTGGCCTTTGAATAATTTGTCATTACAAATGTGATTTCATATGTGTATATGTCTACATATATGCATATATTTACACATTATATATAAACCTTTCATAAGTTATAAAGCTACGTTAGATTGTTATTTTTATTTACAAATAAAATTGTCTTTTAAGAAGACTTTAATAACTAAAAACCCTGATATCTGTATATTTGTCATTTCTGGAGCTCTTTATAAATTTCACATTCATATTATGTTTCATCTATTTGAAGGACATTTTTGTCATGTAGTGTGGATGTAATGATGATAAGTTCTGGCATTTTACAAATTTCAATTATTCTGTCATCTAAATTTTATTAATTAATTTGTTTTTATTATATATATATATATGTGTGTGTGTGTGTGTGTGTGTGTGTGTGTTTTGCCTGCATGTATGTAATTGCACCATGTGTTTTCAGTGCCTGTGGAGGCAAGAAGAGGTCTCAGATCCCCTGAAACTGAAGTTTTAGATGGTTGTGAGTTACTATGTGGGTTCTGGGAACTGAGCCCAGGTCCTCTACAAGAACAGTAAATTCTTAACTTCTCAGCCTCTATTCTATTTTTTCTTTTTAAAGTTCATTGAGATATAATTCATGTACCATGTTACTTCTTAATTTAAATATACAAATGAATGATTTTTAGTATATGCACAAAACTGGATAACTGTCATTGCAATGAACTTTAAAAGAATTTCTTTATTCTAAAGGGGAAGACTATGAACAACCATTCTCCACATTACCTACACTATCCAGGGCTTTGACCATTCACTCAGTTTTTGTCTCTTTACATTTGTCTTAAATGAATATTTCATATAAAATGGAATAATTCAACTCATGAATTTTTAATCTGACTTCTTTCAAGTGACAAGATTCTATCATGTTTTATCCATGCTTGTTTTCTGGTGAAATATATTTCTCTATGTGGGTATACTACATTCTGTAAATCCAATAGTTAGTTCATGGTTACTTGGACTGTTAATTCTTATCGAATATTGTTAAAGAGCTCTGGCACAGGGGCTGGAGAGATGGCTCAGTGGTAATGGGAAAACACTCTTCTTGCAGAGGAACCAAGCACCTACATCCCATGGCTCATAACTGCCTGTAACTGTAGCTCCAAGAAGATCCAGTGCCTCCTTCTGACCTTGTGGGTACCTGCACTCATGTGCATATAGACCCCCCCAACCACACATACACATAATTTAAAATAAGAAAATAAAGTGTAAAAAAATCTCTGTCATAAATATTTACGTGTAAATATGAGACTTTATGTTTCCAGTTCTCTTGAGTATATCCTTAAGAGTAAAAATGCCAAGTCATGTAGTAACTTTTAGTTTGAACCTAAAATGTTCCCTACAGAGTCCTGTTTTGAATGATTGTTCCCTAGTTTGTGTTGCTGTTTGGGAGACTGTGGGACTGTTAGAAGGTGGGGGTTAGCTAGAGAAAGTAGGCTACCAAGGGCATGCTTTTGAAATTTTTTACCAACCTGTGCATACTGCTGCATTCTCTCTGCTTGTAGACCGCCATGAGGAGCCTCCGGTACATGCCCCTGCTGTGGTGTACTTAAACTCTCTGAAACTGTGAGCATAAATGAATAATCCTTCCTTGAAGATGTTTCTGTCAGGTATTGTGGTTACAATGACACAAAGGTACCTGATATTTAACATTCAGCGGAGCAGCAAAACTAGTGAAGGTAGCCTTAATGTGCAAATGTTTCTCAATGTACTTCAGTATCTATTACATCTATTATAATAGAATAAAGGAACAAAATACATAATCATCACAATAGATAATAAAATCATCAGACTAATCCAATACCCTTTAATCATAACACCATTCAGTAAACTAAAAGAAATCTTGACAGTAAAAAACCATTTATAAAATCAATAGTGAATGTCATACTTGATGATGAAAGACAAAGTTTTCCACCTTAAGAATGATAAAAAAGCATAAAGGAGATTGAAGTGGGAACATCCCGACTTTTAGATGAGTATAAGCTACCTGGAATAATTGTCTTAAAAACAAATACAAAAGGCTAATGAAGGAGCTGGAGAGTTGGGATAGTGGCTAAGCATGCTGGCTGTTCTTGTAGAGGTCCCAACATGGTGACTAACTACTATCTGTAACTCCAGTTCCAGGGGATCCAACCTCCTTTCCCGACCTTCATAGACATTTCACAGCACAGACGCACTTACATACGTGCAGGCAATACACTCATACATATAAAATAAAAATAATAAATATTCTTTAAATGCTAAGGAAAAGATAAGGTTGTTTGCAACTCCACATTTAACTAAACTTTTCAAATGTGATCACTAGTTCAATAAAGAAACAAGAAGAACAGAAGAGCCAACCAATGGGGAGGAGACCTATAAAATGCTGTGTATAAATGGACATGCATGGCTATAGTTATCATGAGTTCACAGCAGTTGCAGTTACCTGCAGATGACCTACACAAGATCAAGTCAGCCAAAATCCAGGTATAGATGGAGTAGATGATCTCCAAGCTCCATCCTCTAGGGCGGAGGTATTGGAGAAGGGAGAATCATTCTTTATTTGAAGATGTGATCACAGGTAGGTTTCTAATGCTCCAAAGGATGACCTCACACCCATGCACATATTAGCATCACTAACTGCACTTACTGTATCATGAAAAAAAATTAGTAATAAAAGGCATGAAGTTGGAAGGGGGTATGTTGGGAGAATATGGGCCAGAGGTAGGTAGAGATGATCCTATTTTATTGCATACATGTATGAAATTCTCAAAAATGAAGAAAAAATTAAAATAAAATAATCTAAGGAATAACTTAGATTTTATTTGAAAACAATATTGTCTATTTTGAAATGTCTGGAATCTACTAAAAATCACTAGAATTTTAAAAACTGAGCTTATCAAAGAATCAAAACAATATCAGTATAAAAATCAATTCTATTTTATGTACTAGTACTTAATCCAAAGTTAAATTTTAAAATGCAACTTGTGTTAATAAAAATAAGATTAGATATTGCAAGATCAATAAGACAAAATGCCTATACATTGAAAAGTAAATAATATTCAAGAACTTGAAGTTCCATATAAATGGAGTAAGATACCACATACTTAAATTAGAAAACTCAGTTGTGTTAAGATGTCATGAAAACAGCCTATTCTGCCCAATTTGATATAGAAATAAAACTCAATCTCTATCAAAAAGTCCAGCAGAGGGCCTGGGGAGATGGCTCAGGAGTTAAGTGCACTGGTTGATCTTTAGAGGAGCCAGATTTGGTTCCCAGCATCCATATGGTAGCTAGCAACCATCTATAACTCCAGTTCCAGGGTATCTAACACCCTCTTCTGGCCTCCTTGGGCATTGCACTCATGAATGTGTACTTACATGCATTTAGGCAAACACTCGTATATATAATATATATTATATTTTAATATATATTTATGCATATCATAATTTAAAAACTATCAGAATTTCTTAAAATATAACAAGATTTCACATGCTTCTGCAAAGCACAACACTGTTCTGAATGTGGATGCCACATTTTTCAGCTGTGGTAGTCCTGTGGTGCTTCATTGCTCTGTCTTATACTATTAAAATCTGCTAAGATGGAATATTAGTGTGAGATGGTACATTAGAGATACCAAGACCTTTCCCATGAAAACTCTTTAACAAATCATGGGATACATATTTTCAGTAAGAGTGAGTTGTGTTGGAAGGCAAAGGACCGCAATAGTAGACAGAACACAGGTAAAATCTTTAAACACTGAAATGATGTATTTGTATGAAACCAAAGGATCAGAACACAGATTACTGAGAAAAACAGCAAAGGAAGGGATCATCACTACAGGACATGCTTTCAAGAAAAATAAATTAAATCACAGATCGACCACCCAACACTTTGTATGAACAGTTTTAGATGGGTGACCTGTGTATTGTATAACAGGCAGACATACTTTGCTGTAGTTTTCTGACTAGTTGGGCAGAGAGAATTCATTATGGGAGAGGCTTTACAAATAAGTCTCTTGGCTAGCAGCAGCAGAGAACCTCACATTTTTATATATTCAACTTAATTGTCTCTCTTCTTTCGTGGATTAAGTGAACACCACCATAAGGACCTATGTAGGAAAAGATAAGGACCTATGGGGAAAGAGAAGACTTGTGAATGCAAACAAATACGCTTTGGTGGAGAGTATGGATCACAAAGCAGAGTTAAGCCAGAGTTTTAGAAGTTTGGTAAGATGATAAAGTCAGTGCTGAGTAGGAAAACCAGCAGGAACAGACAGAGCTAGAGCCCTGTTCTGAGAGCTGGAGACATTTGTGCTAGGTAAGGGGGAGCAATGGAATTTAACCCAGCACAGAACACAGAATAAGTTCCCACTGTAAACAGTCCATTCTGGTCTAACCTGTTTGAATGCCAGAGAAATAAATGGCTTCTATCCCACCCACAGAATAAACTACAAAAGACAAGAATTAGTGGGGGTTAAACACCCACACCTATCATCTAAGCATGGGAATTGACTATTTTCAGCTTCTAAAAATATTTTTACTGAATGTTTTTATTCTTTTGAGGACGGAGTAGTTCTGACTGGTGTTTATGACTGCTTTGTTTTCTTTGTAGTTATGTTATCGTATTCTTTCCCATTATCATTTCTTACATCTTCTTCCCACAGACTTTCCTCTTATGTCTTCTATCCTATTTCTTTGACCCAGTCTTCTTTCTTTTTATTTCTTAATTATTAATACCTCCAGGTTTAATCATTTTTAACTTCCAATTTGTTTGATTAGTATCCTAGATTCATTATTTTCTAATTTAATTTGGCATGCACATGAAGCCTTTTACATAGTTTAATACCTGGGTTGTTGTCAAGCAATTGATTTGCTACTGCTGTTTTCTTTATTCTTCTAAACAGGAGTGGTGAGTCTAAGACAAAGAGAAGACTATCCTTTAAGTAGATCCACATAAAATCAAAGAAATAATTAAAATAAAGAGCGGGATAAAGAAAAGTATCAGTATAAACAAATGCCCAAATCACAATGCAGATAAGTAGATCTACATAAAATCAAAGAAATAATTAAGATAAAGAGTGGGATAAAGAAAAGTATCAATATAAACAAATGCCCAAATCACAATGCAGAAATATAAGAAACACAAAAATGTCAATGGAAATACAAGAAAGGTCATTACTACTCAGTAACTGAAGCCAATGATACTCAAATAGTTACAGTGCCAGATAAAGAATTTAAAAATCTTAGTTTCAACAATGATCAATGACCTCAAAGTCAACTCCAACAGGCAGATGTGTAAAATAAGGAAATCAGTTCAGAAAAGGAATAATAAAGCTAGAAGCATAGATGATAAATTCAGTAACATGCATGAAAAGTTGTCCAAGGAAGTTGGTCATTCTTAAAAAATATCTGTAATATTGAAAATGAGAGACTCAATAAACAAAATATTAAACAGTGGAAAGGATTACTAATAAACTAGAACCAACAGCAATGCTCCACAAATATGCAATATTCTACATAGCTAGAAATACTCTAATTTTAAAACGAAAAAATGACAATAAAGAAACAAAGCTAAAGACTGATTTACTTGATGAACACAGACATAAATGATAAACAACACCATGATCAGGTTGTTATGTAAGGACAGTTTGGCTTTTTCCCATCAATAAATATAACAAATAAAAATATTCAAATATTAAAGTCATGGGGCTAAAGAAATGGCTCAGAAATTAAGAGCATTGACGGCTCTTGTAGAGGACCCAGGTTTGATTCCCAGCACCCATGTGGTGACTAACTACCATTTGTAACTCCAGTTCCCGGGGAATCCAATACCCTCTTTTGACCTCCAAGGGCATTGCATGACACTGGTACACTTACATACATGCAATCAATATACTCATACACATAAAAGATAAAAATAATAAAATATTTTTGAAAAAAATCATGCAGTTATCTCAATAGATTTAGAAAGGAAACATTACAAATTTCTAAATCCTTTTAGGATTAAAGCCCTGAATAAAAAACAGAAGTAGAAGAAACATGCCTCAGCACAACAAAGGCTGTTCATGACCAATTGATAGCCAACATTATATTAAATGGAGAAAGAGGCAAGAGTGTTGTTAAGGGTAATCTTGGTTATCAACTTGACTTTATCTGGAATCAAGTAAAACACAAGCAGTTGGGTGTTCCTGGGAGGGTTTGAATTTTTTAAAGAAATTATTCTTATTGATTTGAGAATTTCATACACTGTTTTTGACCACATGAGAAGACCATCTTCCATCTCTACTGCTGCTTACTTCATATCCTCTATTATTTTTTTAAGTCCTATCAAGTCTAATCTGTGTTCTCCAAATGTTCTATGATCTGAGTATATCCCTTGGAGCCTGATCAACCTACCAGGTGTCACAGCAGTAAAGAAAACTGACTCTCCCTTCCAGTAGCTGTCAGTGGCCAGTAGATCCTTGACTATGGATGGTGCTTCTTGTCCACCACACTGATCCATGCTGGGTTTTTGTGTGGCTTGGGCTTGCACAGGCCTTGTGCGTGCTGTCACAAGTGCTGGAGGTTTATGTGTCCAACTACCCTGTGGTGACCAGACAACAGGATTTGCTTGTATTCATCTACCACCCCTGGATCTTACAATCTTTCCATCCCCTCTTCTACAATGATTCCCTGAGACTTGAGAGGGGAGGGTGTGATACAGGTGTGCCATTTAGGGCTGATTGCTTTAAAGTCTTTTATTCTCTACGTATTGACCAGTTGTGGGTCTCTGTGTTAATCTCCATCTGCTGCAAGAAGCTTCTCTAGTGAGCTTTGAAAGATGCATTAATCTATGGGTATAACAATTCATTAAAAGTCAGTTTAATATTATGTCTATTAAGTAGAAAAATAGTAGCAGGTTCTTCACCATGGCCTCTGACCTATCTAGTAACAACCAAGTTCTTGGTCCTCATGATAGTGTCAGGTATGGATTCCATCTCTTGTGAAGGAAATTTTAAATCCAATCAGAAAGTCATTGCTTATTCCCATAACATATGTACCACTCTTGTACCAGTGAACTTATTTTGCCAGGTCAGTGATTACTGTGGCTCCCAGGGTTTATAGCTAGGCAAAGGTGATGAATACCTTTCTCTGCCAGTAACATGCATAGCACCTTCTAGTAATATGAAAGCTAACCAGTAGAGATGAAAGTTTGGTGTGAGCAAACTTTTTTGGTTATTCTTTGTTTGTTTTGTGACTCACATATGCAGTATTTTCAGCTGTAGACTCTTACTGTCTAGTTCTGATGGGTAACCGAAAATAATGGCAATAACCAGTACTCTTGAGATTCTATGGGACTTCCCTGGTCCACAACTCCAAAAGAGGAAATCCATTCCTGTCATTAGGTTTTTTATTTGCTAGCTGGTGGTGTCAAGTAAGGCCACTGAACCCCTGTTATGGGGTAACTACATTTAAACACATTTTATATTGTATATCAATATATTGAAAGTAGCTTCTACAGTAGGTTTCCATATGACTTTTTTGAAAGGCCATTGGTGTCAGTTATCTCTCCTCTTACTCCCTTTTCTACCCCATCCTCCCATTCCCCATCCCATTTAATCTCTCTTATCTCATTAATCTCTTTTCCCCATTTATATCATTATATTCTCTCTCCTTTCCAATGAACCGTCTCTCATAGCCCCTTATTAGTTTCCTCACCTTCAAGGATTTTCCAGTGGAAGGTCACCTATTAAAAGGATCAGATTATTTGAAGCTGGAAGATGGTACACAAATGTAGGAAGCACCTTCTCATGGCAGTGCAGATGAAAGGACATGGAAAAAGGAAATTTTGTATTTGTCCACTTGCCTTCAGTCTCAAGTTTATCTATGCTGTTGCATTCCTTCAGCTGATATTATAATCAAATTCTTCTCCTTTCCAATGTAGACTGAACACCAGCAACTCTCCAGGAATCCTCTAGGCCTACCAACTCCATGGGAAGATACTGGAAAGGATTCCATGACAACATATTTTCTTAGTTCTGTCTGGATACTATCATAACAACAGACACATCAAGTTATAAGAAAAACGAAAATGTCAGGGATGATATCTACTAGTAAAGTAGGTGACAAGATATTTAATTCTAACAACACCCAAATGCCAACTCTAGAGGATAACTCACGAATATCCCCAAGATTTGAATAGGATCACTGTTAGTATATGAGAAAGCAGAATTCTTCCAGAGATTTGAAAGATACGAAACAGGAAAATACAGAAATGACTCACAGGTGTTTGTGGGAAAGCACAGGGAACCAGAATAAGAACAACTAATGAAAGGTGTGATTTCCCAGTCCAAAAGCAGTTGAGTGCAAAGGGCTTTAGCAATATCTGAACCGGTAGAGTAGTTAAGTCCCTGTGAATTTTTGAAGCTGAATTGCTAAGAGTACCTTCTTACATAGGCCTTCACATCAAAGAAAATTTACGAGACTGGAAGCAAAATATAACAGTGAAAATAAAGAAAGATAAAAGCATCTAAAGAGTACAAAGCCTCAGAAAGAAAGCCAATATATTTTTGAACACTAGCTAAAGGATAAATAAATAACAACAATTACAGCAACACTAACACCAAAACATGAGTTCTTGGAAATTAGAAAAAGTGCCTTGAATCATACATCTCATAGACATTCAGAAAAACAATTTTCACAGAAAAAGCATTATCAAAATTTTTACATGAAATCAGTTCACAAAAGGAGTAAAAAAAACCCAAGCAAAGTTTTTGTAGGAGATGAAATTCATGGTTGCAGAACAAACCAAATCCATAGTTTTCTGTTTAAAGAGAAGCAAAGTGATACTAAAATGTAATACCAGATACAGAAAACAGTGAACTACTGTAAAGCAGAATTGGAAAAATCTGAGAGCTTAGATGACAGAATCCAGGAAGGAATTAAATATGAAAGAAAATGATATTTTCAGAATATACAAAGTAGAGTAAATACAGTATTGAATAAAGATAACAGATTATTCTTTAAGAGAAGGGAGATAGGAGACAAGATGAAGAAAACTTTCTAGTAGAAAGTAAATGAAATTACAGAAAAAAAATTTTAAATACTCTAAAAATTAAAGATAGTCAAAGAGGAGCTAATATTAAGATATTAGAAGTACCTCAAGGGATTAAGAGATAAGAAGCAAAACAACAGATGAGAAGAAATCTTAAAAACTATAATTCAAACAAAATTAATGGAAATGGAAAAAGGTATAAATTTTATCATAAAAGAACATCACATGACTGAAAACATAAACAAAGACTGAGAAATACTATGACATATTCTTGCAGATACTGAGCTATTTAGAGAAGCAAAAAGTCAACAGGTATCCAGATCACAGTGGTTGTTTTTAAAAAAGATTATTTTGTTTTTATCTTTTTTATGTGTATATTACCTGCATGTAAGTGCACCCATGGTGTGTAATACCCAGGGAGGTCAGAAGAGGGTACTGAGTCCCATCAAACTGGAGTTACCTGTGGTTCTTAGCTGTCATGTGGGTGCTGGGAATCAAACCGGGGTCCTCTGAAAGAGCAGTCCATGCTCTTAATCACTGAGTCATCTCTCCAGTCCCTTGATTTTAGTTTTAGTTAGGCATATGTGTGTCTGTGTCTGTATGTGAGTATTCTACATGCCCAAGGAGGCCAAAAGAAGAATTTGGATACCATGGAGTTACAGGAGGTTATGAGCTTCTCTGTTAAACAGTGAACCATCTCTTCAGCCTTCTATATACACTGGTTCTTAACAAATGTTAATTTGGGTCCAAAGAATATTTTTCAGTGTCTAAAGATATTTATCCTTGTCCCAAATAGGATGCTGTTTGCATCTAGCTCACATACATCATGAATTTTACTAAACATTTTTAAAAGCACAGGACATACTCCTCCTTCTACATAGAAAAATATGTTACTTAGCTCAAAATATCAATAGTTCTGAGATTTATAACTACTGACCTAAGCCTGGCCTGGTGGTGCATATCTATAACATTATGTACCCCAATGATGGGTGGAAGGATCATTTGAGCTCAAATGTTTGAGACCAGTCTGGGAAATCTAGTGAGACATGGTATAAAATGATCTAGCTAGATAAAAGCAGCAAATGTATTACAGGAAAAGAAAATTAGATGACCATTAGTCTTTTTAACAGAACCATTCCAACACCAGAATAAAATATGAAGAAACGTATATACCTAAAACATGCAAAAATGTAAACCAAAATGTAAGAAACAGGTGGTGAACATTAAATATACAAAAATTATTTACTTGTAAAATAGAGAATATATTATTAAATGAAAAGAATGTAAAAATTTAATGACTATCTGCTCAAACAATGCAGTTGTACCAACCTCTTTTGCTCTACCTAATTTTAGATTGATGTGTATTACTAGTAAGACCAATCATCAAGGATATAGGAGACAAATACAGACCAGTTGACAATTAGAAATATACGTCTTAAGAAAATTAAGATGTCTTATTCTGATCTTATTTTGTAAACCATAACAAATATAAACAGATTAGTTTTACATCAATCTAGCTTCTGCCACCCTTTTGACAAAAATAGTATAGCTAACTGCATAGTTTGCCTAGTAAGGCCTCAGCTAAAAGACCTCATGCCTATACAGCAGCACTCTTGATGAAGTAGAAGGATCAAATTTCCACATGTTCTCATTTCAGCTCCATGACTCACTACTTTCATTGTACTTTGTGAGTTTTTTTCATCCTTTCAATATATGACCACTTAAGCACAAAAGATGGCAAATATTCACAATGATCAATAACTTCTCCTAATCCATTTTGGTGCCATTGAACATTATTGACTTTGTACTGTAGGAGAACCTCCTTGGTCCATTTCTTTTCAGGAAGCTGCTTCACACCATGTTGTCATTTTAATATCAAATTTTACTACAATAATGTCGACTTCTGTTTTTCATTTTTAAATCTTCCTTGTTCCTCAGAAATCCCAGGGCTTTCTCACACACGTGCTGTCTTTTTATAGAATATATATGTACCATTTCTGAAAAGATCTGGAAGATTGAGGGTGGTAAGGCAACAGGCTTTAGAGGCCATTTCAAAAAGCCTCACTGATGAGTCCTAAAGAGAGGGTGTTATAAGCCTAATGCTTTCTTCTGTTTCAACAATGAGGATAGAACCTCATTTTAGAAAATTTCTCTTTTGAACTTGTTGCATTCATAGGCAAGCAAATGTCCTGGAATACTTCTGTCTCGTGAATGAGTCATTCTGGCATATTAACTGTTTCAACTTAATCTCACTTTTGCCATTCTCTACCATTCTCTACATTTTATACTGTATTCTCAATGTAATATTGATTAAGTATTCTAGGAGACCAGAATATGTTCTGTTGCTTACATCCTATACCCTTATCATTGGTAGAAGCATATATGATCGATCTCATAAGTACCAATAGCAAATGTAACTTCTATACTATGGACTCTTTGATGGGGAGGGGACATTCTAGTCAAAGTAAACTGCACAGTTTGTAGTCTTCAGTCATCTCTAGCTGTCCTGATACATTTTAATCCTTACTTGAGTCTGTTAACTAACAATAGTAAAAACACTTGAATCTTATGGTTTGGAATAGTGATGTTCCTGTTACTAATATAAGTAAAAATATTTCCCCAAATTTCTATACTCTGTCCAGGAGCAGCACATCTATAACTAACTGCATTGTGTAATATAGCTTTCTGAGTGGTCACCCTAATGGCAATCACTTCCTTAGGATTAATGACTTTATATAGCATGTGATCAAAATTGTCCTGAGTAGTTTGTTGAACCTCCATAATTGTAGTCATGCCATCAAGAATCACTTCTTTGTGACCTTTGCTGCCTTTTGTACATTGAGTCATAGTCTTCTGATGGCATCACTGATGATCCCTTCAAATTGAGCCTAGGCCAGTGTCATATTTAGTTGTGTGTGACTAGAATCCTCCACTGTAAGATACAGCAAGTTACTCTGAACAGGTTAATCCCATTTAACTTCCTCAGCAGCTTTCTGAGTTCTTTCAAATGCAATTTAAAAAATAAAATCTCTCTCTCTCTCTCTCTCTCTCTCAATTCTTTTCAAGCTCTCTTTCTCTCTCTGATTTCCATCCTAATATGTCATAATTAGGGTTGATCAAGGATTTTGCCATGTAAAAATATGTCCTATTGAAATATTTAATTTCAAATATTTCATCATGTTTCTAGTGTAAGAAATAGTAGAAAGTCCATCATTTAAATTTAAATATTCAGTGGTGATCTGGACTTCTTGTTTAATTTTTTATTGAATCCTTGTGTATTTTATACACAATATCTCAATCATTCTTAATCATCTTTATACCACTTCCCCACCGCCCCCCCAATCCCTCCAACTAGAATCCATCATACATTCTTTCCTCTCTGTTAAGGTCTATTGTGTTAAGTTTGTGTCCCCAAATGTTCCTCAGTACATGTTCATCCGCTGAGGTCTAGTCAGCCTAGCTGGAATCCATTGTTTTAGGAAGATTAGTTCTTCCTCACCCAACAGTAATCAGTTGCCTTTATTTCTTCAGCAAAAATTGGTGTCTGCTACCCATTACTTCAGTTCCATACTAGGTTTTTGTCTGCTTGCGTTTACATGGGTCTTGAACATGCTGAAACCTTTAAATTTTTATTTACCTTTTTTATGTGAGTGAGTATGAAAATATCATAAAGTAACTCATCATCTTGCACACTTACATTGTATAGCTCTTTCCTAATTGAAACAGATCTTCCTGAAAGAAGCCTCTTTAAGACTTACAAAGCAAAACGAAACTTGCAAGGTTCAGAAAGTAAACACAATTAACAAGGTCAAGAAGCTGTAAGATTTGCAAGGTGTATGATTTGCAAGCTGGGTCTCAGCTGATTGTGTGGGCAGCAATTTAAAGGTAAAAAAAGATTCTCTTTGGCTAATAAGGCTGCTAACTAACAGGAGCTCCAGGGATGCGCCTTTCATAAGTCACTGCCTATCGTCGGATGAACTTTTTGGTGATGTAGCTGACTTTGAGTCGTCCATGCTTCTGTTACTAACCCTCATCTCTACTCCTGTAAGTAAACCCTGGTTCACTAGTCTAGACCAGTGGAATAATTTCTTTGGTCTGTTTTCAGTGCCTTATGTAGGGTGAATAAACATTTGTTCACAGCTTTCCAGGAAAAGACACAAAACTTACTAAAAATAACTTTTAAAGTAAAATTTAAATAAGAGATTTATGAACCATTATGGTACCTAAAAACTAATTTTCACTTTCAGATGATGATGGGGATTCAGTTACGCTGAAATCCAGTAAAGCAGCAAAGAATAATGCATTTCTACCGTGTCAGCTGTTCACTACTGTGACAACACACCTGGCAGAAGCAGCACAAACAGAGAAAGACTCTGTTCTCTTTACACTGCTGGACATTTCAGTTGTTCATCGTGGGAAAGAAATGATTGAGCAGAGCAGCTCATAGCATAGCCAGAAAGCAGAGAGTTAGAATGCTGAATTGTGCTGCCTTTCATTTTATTCACTTCTATTCCATGTAGGCTTCAGTATGACTGGATGGTACCACCAATATTTAGGATGGAATTCCTCACTAACTAGTTATCTCTGGACACATCACACAAATACTGAGGTGTGCTTTACTATCTGTCCAATGCGTCTCAAGCCAATCAAATTGTCAATACTAAAATCATTATTAATGTTTTCTATACGAACTGTACCAATATAAAATTTAATGCATATTTGGATAAGATTATACATAAAATGGTTTCCAAATAATAAAAGAAAAATCATAGGTTTAAACTGTTCCATTTTGAAGCCTCAATTAATTAATACATCTAAATATTAAGCCTCAAAAAATAAAAAGTATCACAAAAGGAAATAAACATGTATTCAATTAAAGAATGCAATTGTACCTGTACTTTTGTCAAAGAGAATCAATACAACAGGAATCAAAGCTGTGGATTATTCTGTAATTGCCATAGATATAAGGAATGTCATATAACGCTGTTTTTTACTGAGAAAATCTTTGAGTAAAGTAGTCTGAGTTATTCAATAGATAAGTTGTAAAGAGAAGAAAAGGCTGGACTGAACTTAAAAGATGTTACATTTTAACTAGCAAGACTGAATTACAGTTTAAATTACATATTCATAAGTGTTAGCTGGGCTACAACAGCATTCCCTTCAGGAAAAATAATTTACTATCAAATTACACTAATGACAAATTTTCTCTCATTCATTTAGTCAATATTACATGTGATTTTCCCAACTCATATTGAAATAATTTCGTTTTGAAAAATGTTGTGTGTTTAATTGCAAGTCAAAAAACACTTTAAAATAATAAAACTTTTCAATAGAACTTCAAGGAAGGATTTACTTTAAATTATGAATCAACTAGATAATTTTCTCATGTAAATACATTTTCACATAATTGATAGAATTCTGCTAGATAGGACTATTAAGAGTCAGAATATAGAAATTTGCTGAATTTTACTTAATAGTATCTGTTTGTATTTTACAGCAAGATATTAATGTGGTTAGAAATAGTAAAAGAGATTTTAACATTTGTACTGAATTTTGTATGTGCACAAGATCAACTAAATATTCAAAATGCCTTCCTTATTAAGACCAGAAATGTCATATCCATAAACACAATGAGAAAATGAATGATGTGTCCTCTCAGAGAGATATCACTGTAGTGGTTTTCTGAATTCTCTATTACTGCTTTTTTCATGAATATTTTTCAGTCTATGTAGAAATATACATACTACTGTAATGGATGATAGTCTTCCTATGGAAGAAACTATAATGTTGATGTATAAATCTTTGCAAATTTCATTGGTCTAAACTACACATGGGTCAGATCTAGGATAATGTTGTGTGGTAGTCACAAGCTAATTTCTTCACCTCAGAAGACGTGATTTTTGGGATTTTTATGATCTACCATTAAAATCATGAATAAAAGCTACTAATTGCTAGACACAATATGCAGGTGAGGGGGTTGAAGACATTGCTCAGCAGTTAAGAGCACTGGCTGCTCTTACAGAGAACCTGGGTTCAATGCCAGCACCCACATGGTGACTAACAACCATCTGTAACTCCAGTTCCAGAGGATCAACACTCTTCTGATCTCTGCAAACATTGCATGGCATGGGTGCACTTACACACATGCAGGCAATACACTCACACACATAAAATAAAATGAAAAATGATAAACATTAAAATGATTAGTATCACTTGATTCTTATTTTCTTCTTTCACCCCTGAAGCATTCAAATATTGCACTTATAATCCATATTCCCAAACAGAACTAGGTTTAAAGGAGTTGTGCATAGAATGTTTCTCTTCTCTTCAGAAAGGCACAGAGAAAAATAAATCTGTTGAAAGACTGACTTCGATAAACCCATGAACACTACCTTAAGACAGCCTGGCAGCACAATTATTTTTATCTCCTAAAATTGATAATAGGTAGACAGTAAATGGTTTGTTGAAAGATACAACAGCTAGAAAATTGATACAGAAGAATCCTTCTAAATGCCTTTATATTATCACAGTTTTTGACTGACACAGACAAAAACATTTGAATTATGTTTTAAAATGATTGATCTACTTTTGTTTTTGTATTTCTTTGACTGGGGAAGGAAAGACTTTATTTTAGCTTACAAGTTGCAGTCCATCATTGAGGGAAGTCAAGGCAAGAATGGAAGCAGAGATCACAGAGGAACATTGTTTAGTGGCTTGCTTAGTTACTTTTCTTTTTCATTGAATTTTTGCATATTTCATACAGAACATCTCAATCAATCTTAACCATCCTTGTATCCCCTTCCCCACTGGCACCGCCCTGTAGTTCCCCTACTGGAATCCATATGTATGTTACCTGTTAAGGCCTATTGTGTCAAGTCAGACACCCAGATGTTCCTCAGTACAAGTTCATCCACTGAGATCCAGTCAGCCTTAAGTGTAGAGGTTGCATTTTAGATGTGTCAGTTATGGCTAGGCATCTCACAGACATTTATTCTCTGTGTTTAGTTATGGAACTCTGTAATAGTCTCCATCAGTTGCAAAAAGAAACTTCTCTGATGAATGATGAGAGATACCCTTGTACTTAAGTGTAATGAAACCAATTTAGAATGCAGTAAGAAGTTATGTTGGTCTAGGACGGGACAAAATGTATTTTTTTAGATCTCTCACTTCCCCAGCAAAGTGCATTTGGCTATGTTTGCACTTTTATGCATGATCCCCATCCCCACTGATGGGACCTTAAATCCAATTAAACAATTGTTGATTACCCCCAAGATAAAAGTGCCTTAGCCAGTAGAGGTTATTTTCTGGGCCAGTTATTGTTGTGGTTCATAGACTTTACAGCTGGAGAGAATCATTGATTAGTTTTTTTGTTGGCAGTTTGCATAATATCTTCTGATGCTATGGGAACTACTCTTCAGAGAGGAGGCATCCAGATCAGTTCCAGCTCAATTGTTCAAAGTCCTGTCTCTGAAACATATATACAGTATTCAGCAACAGAATCTTACTTTCAGATTTTGGGAGGCAATCATGGGTTATACAGGGGAAGAGAGAGGAGAGATAAATAATGCTTTGATGGTATAGAAAACCAAAGAAAAATGTATTAGCTCAAATCCTATTGAAAAATATCCATACAAAACGTGTGTGTGTGTGTGTGTGTGTGTGTGTGTAGCTGAAGTCTATATAACCAAAAAAAAAAAAAAAAAAAAAAAGACCACAGTGCTAAGCACGGAAAACTTCCCTTTGAGGATGGGTCATTGTCATCCAAGAGACTCCCAAAATAACAGACAACAGAATGTTTTAAAATTCTCTTTATTCTTTATTCTTTGTGTGTCTGTATGAAAGTATCGCTGCATATATATGAGTGCACTTGTGTTGTGCTGTGCCTGAGGAGGTCAAAAGAGGATATCAGAACCCCTGGAAATGGAGTTAGAGATGACTGGGATTCAAACCTGGGCCCTCTGCAAGAGCAGCGAGGGCTCTTAACTTCTGAGCTATCTATCCGGCCCCAACAACACAATTTTTTAAATGGCCAAACACTGGGATAGAATTCTCCCAAAAGAAAATACACAAATGTTCAATAACCATAGTAAAAGATGATGAATCCATTACAGAAATACAAATTAAAACACTAAAAATATTATCACAGCTCACATACTCATTATTGTGAGACTGGGTTGGGTTAGTTATGTTTGGAGTGGGTTATAAAATGAAATGTGTGCTTCAAAGTTTGTCTATTTCAGCATTACTTATTTGCCTTTCTGCCACAAGGCTTCCACCAGAAATCAAACAGATGCTAGTAAAATGCTTTTGCATTGTTTAACTTTCAGAACTGTAAACTCAAATAAATAAGTTTTTCTTTATAAATTATGAAGCCTTAGGTATTCTTCTGTATCAATGGGCAACTGAATAAGCTAAGACCTTATACTAGAAAAATTCCATCCTAAAGATAATTAAGTTTGTGTTTCCTAGGCTCCTGTGATGATTAATGTTGTAAACCTGGCAAAAAAATTGAGTCACCAGGGAGATGGGCCTCTTGACATGTAATGGAGGATTTTCTTTATTACATTTTGAGAAGGCACACCCACTATGAGTGGCATCATTCCCCAGGCAAGAATAGTGTGCTGTGTTAGAGTGGTAAAAGTGGGCTGAGTCTTAATATGCATGTATTCTCTCCCTTTCTGGCTGTAGACACAATATGACCAGCTGCTTCAAAGCACCTGCTGCTGTCACCTACCTACTATAATGAACTGTGAACCTGGAATTGTGAGGCAAATAAGTCCTTTTTCCCTTACAATGATTTTGACAAGAGTATTTTATTGCAGCAATAGGAAAAGAAACTAGGAAGATGGAGTTGGATAGATGGTTCAACAGTTAAGAATACTTGTTGTTCTTGCAGAAGACTGCAGTTTGATTCCCAGTACCTACATTAGGTGGCTCACAATCACCTGTAACTCCAGGTTAATGGGATATGTGACCTCTTCTGGTTTGTGTGGGTACTTCACTCACATGCACATATGCACACACAGACACACATGCTTTCACATAATTAAAAATAAAATAAACTTTAAAAAAGAAATGGAAAAGAAAACATGTTCACTTTCTAAGAGGGCTATATTCAAATGCCAGATTGCTCTCTTAATGTATATGAACAAGGGAAACAGAGTAAAGAAACTTTTTGAAGAGCTTTTCAAGGAGGACACTAAATTACTCAATAATAATAGGTGATTTGGTGATGGAATGACCATCAAATGCCTTAACTACTGGTTTATTGTTCAATAGCTTTGTTGATGAACATTACACTATTGACAGTCTGCAAATACCCTAGAAAACCAAGCACATAACAAATTAGTTTCAAGAGTCATAATGATGTGGCATAAATCAAATGAGTGTTCTGATTCAGCTTCATAGATGCTTAACGAACATATAAAATTGCTAGGTCAGAGAAACAGCAAGATTTTGGCATACAATTCCCACATTTGTTTCTTGCATTATGAATGTCATGTAAAAAGAAACAATGAAAACTTTGATTTTAGACAATCTTTTCAAAGATATTTGTATAGCAAACAGCTTTAGAAGATACAATGCCTCCTTGGGGAGTAGAAGGAAGATATTTGAATTGGCCATCATAATATAGAATTTCCTTCAGGGGTAACTGTTAGGAAGGAAGTTTTGCCTGCTGTTCCTTAAACATTGATACTGGACTAGTGAGATGGTTCAGTGGGAAAGGTACTGCTGCCCAGCCTCACAATCTAAGTTCAATCCCCAGAACCCAATCCTACAGGTTGTCCTTTGACCTACAGATAGAGAGAGACAGAGAGAGAGAGAGAGAGAGAGAGAGAGATCAAATAAATGTAATAAGTGTAATGATTTTTTTAAAAAGATGAATGTTTCTGAAGCTTAGAATCCCTCATCTGTAATAATAACCTTTAGCATGCATTGCATCCACCTAGACATCTATCCATAATGCCTTCCTGGGAAATTCAGTATGTTTCAGTCAGTTTGAGTTGCTATAACAGAATACCATAGAATTAGCAAACAAACTTTTATTTCTTATAGTTTTGCATTCTGCAAATTGCAAGGTCTAAGTATCAGAAAAATCCCGTACCTAGTGAAGACAGTCTTCCTGATTCACAGATGGCTGCCTTTCCATATCTTCACATCTCATATCTTCACACAAACAGCAAAGTAAACTGTGTTTAGTCCCTTCTTATAAAGTTACTAATTCACACAAGAAGGATTCAGTCCTTATGAGCTCAATCACCACTCAAAAGCCCCCATCACACTGGGGTTTTGGGCACATGTTTTTCAGTCCATAACAGTAACAAATCAACAGAAACAAATGCAGCCAGGAAGCTCATGTTGTCTGTATGTCATGAATAATAAAATAATCTCTTTCTTGTTATCTGCCAGCATTTCTAAAATAATGTCAGACTAGCTAACATGATAGATTGAAAGTAATGTAAACTCTTAGACCACTCCTGTTTTTAAAATGTATTAGCATATAATATTTGTGCCTCTCCATGAACTTTAGTGTGCTGTTTCTATTCATGCATGCAGCTTTTACACTTAACATAATGTCTTCTGAAACTTTATGCATTTTTGTTGTAAATGACAGGATTTCATTCTACTCTGTGGTCAAATAATGCTGCATGTTGTACACTAGTTATAATGTGTACTCTCCATTCTGCTTATTTCCTCATCTGCACATGGTCATCTACACTAATTCCATATCTTAGTGATTGTGTAATTTACTACAGTAAGCATGATCCAGTTTCCCTTCAATGTGGCTTGTGTTTATTAGGGATTTTTCTTTATCTTGTTCTTTGGATCTTTGATAGATAATTATGCTTCTCTGGAGATATTATATTAACTTGTTTTGTCATATTTAGTCAACATTCACCTACATTGAAATTTCTTCATCTGGTATATGAGGTATCAGTACTATTTAGGTGTATGGAATATATTTGTTAATAAGAGGCTTCTCTTTAAGATATGTCTTGGGATGTTAGTATGTTATGGAATACAGGCTTTGTTTCCACCTGGACACCATAGCAAACTTCATATAGGTTCTTTGCGTCTGCTTAATAATTTGGGCACAGGAAATCCTGCCACAAAGTTGGAGAGGCCCATTATCTTTATGGAGTATGCAAGAGTACGGACAGTCGAGCAGTTCAGACTGATAGTAGCGCTATAGGGCTCTATCTAGGCAGTACTCCTACCATGGGGTTTGCAGGCCCCTATCATGGGACATTCCTCAAGAAGTGTTTACGCTAGGCTACTAATGAAGCCCTTTGGCACTAGCAATTCCTGAAGTGCTGAGAAGCACGAAGTCCTTGTCTTCCACCAGACGGTTAGAAATAGTCACTGTAAGAAATGCAGCACGAGGTATGTACTGCAAGTATAAGTAGATCATGGACACATCCAATCATAGGTAGATCATGGACAAGTATGGATGCGGACCAAGACCTTGAGCATAACACATGGTGCAGCATCAGTGCAGTGCTCACTGCCAATGGCAATGCATGCCAAGGGATTGGACTGCGTCTAGCACTGTATGAAATAATGAAGTTCCTCCTGGCTTTCTTGCACTATATGTGTCCAAGGGAAGATAAGGGCTTTTCTTCACCACCACCATCATTTTAACTCTAACAGCCAGAGGCACAGAGTTGCACAAGGCCCTCTCAAGCCCTCAAGCCATAGCCACAAGTGTTTCCTCCCTGCCCTCCTAAGAATGGAAGGGACAGGAAAGCTATGGGAAACCATAGGGAGCCTACCATCAGTCCTGGCAATGTGCTTGGCCATGTCCTCAGTTTCAGACGGCAAGTGCTCTTGTTTCTTGATTCCAGAGTTTGACTCCTTTCATTTTCTTTCATGTGACAACAGCTATACTCTACTGTGTGAAACAACCAGCTAACTTAGGTTATCAATTGTCTGCTAGGCCTAGTTGGTTTTGCAACGTAGCTACTCACTAAGCCAATACTGTGGAATGTCTGTGGTATCTCAGAGATGTGAACATTCAAGGTTTTCTGACCCTTACATCAGTCAAACTCAGACATAGATAATTTCTAGAGATGGCTCCAGTTTATAGCACCTTGGGGGTTCACGGGAGATGATGCGATATCCTTCTCTAAAGGAAGACTACTGTGCAGATAACTAGGTTACTTATCTAAATGTGCTGCAAATCTGTAATGATTGTGAAACTTTACAGTAACTAGAATTGACAGGATCTGCACTAATAAGACTTTGTTGGAACGTTGTATTCCACCCTTTGAAAGGAGAGACCCCCATCCCTTCCCTCAAGGTATGGATGTCTATATGTTATCCTAATTCTCTGGATCTTATGGCTTTCAGTCTCTTACTGATATTCAGGCTTGTCCCATGGTAATTCACATCAAAATGTAGCTATGTTCCTGTTTCTTTGTTTCTTCTTTGTGGAAGGGATGAGTGATAGGCATCTCTGCTTTGCTATCATTGAGTATCTCCCTATTTACAATTCCTGACAGACTTCTGGAGCATTCGTGATGACTATCTTTGGCTCACGGAAGTTCAGTCTTGTGAACCTTCTGACTTGGATCTCCCTTTTCCTTTGACCCCTTTATATGTACTCAGATTTCTTTTTTCTTTGATTACAGATAGAGGAATCAACATAAGGAAGAGGAGGTTTAGAAAGGAGATTTAAGGGAGGGATAGATAACCTTAACTTTTCATTTTCATTTTAGATGTCCTACATAAGCCCACCAAAGTAGCAAAGGGAGCTAGGATGAAAACAGTGTTCATTTGGCTGGCTTATCTTCTGTAAGTTGTCTTTGGGAAGCCTGAAAAAAGTGATTAGATTTATAAGACAGTTTTAACATCAAGTCTAGAACTTGACATTTCATTTTTCCTACACTTTTTTGGGAGGACTTTTCAAATATATAAAAAATAGAGCTAATTGTAATGAACAGTGTTGACCATCATTTAGAGTTCAGAATTAACATTTTAATATTATTTCTTTATTACAACTCCAGGTTCATTTTATACATCAATCAAATCAAATTGTTTTTGTTTAATATCAAAGGAAGTTGCAAATATCAGTATACCATGTTCCAAACACTCCAACATGTATAGTTTTTTTTTCCTTTTTAAGGTTTATTAGATTTATATCCCTGCAAAACAAACAACAATCAACTCAGAGACTTTAAAACTGCTATCACAATCTGTAGATCAAAAGTCTCATATAACATGGCTGGACTCTCTACTCAGAACAATAACTGTCTGAAAGCAGGGGATTAAGTGGACTGAACTCTCATGTGGAATCTTTGGGGAAGAGTCTACCTCTAAGTTTATTCACGGTGTAGGCTGAATTTAATTGCTGTGGCTGTTGGAATGAGGTCTCCGCTTTCATGCTAGCTGTAAAGCAGGGGTCATTCTCATCTCCTAAAAACCACCCGTACTACCTACCATGTGCCTTATTCACCCTCCACCCAGCAATCAAGAACCTCCTTGTACTGGATATCTTGTGCTTTAAATTCACTTGACTTCTTTCTTTCTGCTGTCTCCACCCAGATTTAAGGGAATCACATCTTAACTACAGCTTCACCAGCACTACCATCCTTTCTTTGAGCCAATGTAACATTCCTTATTCAGGAGGGTTTACACTGTCATTTTCCTTGGGATTATATCAGTCATATAATTCAGACTTCAAATTTTGATTCTGTGATTTGAAAGACATACATGTTGAGTGTAACAATCCATAAGTTTCAATGATTTCACTTATCCCATGAACCTGCAGGCATAGAGTAAATATATTTAATTTTATAATGCTGGAGACAGAACTCAGAAGTCACTGGTTAAGAGCACTGACTGCTCTTGCAGAAGACCTAGGTTTAATTCCTAGCACCCACATGGCAGCTAAAAAAGCATCCATAATTCCAGTCCCAGGGGAATTTGACACCCTCTTTTGACCACCACAGGCATTGCACGACATGGGTACACTTATATACTTGCAGGCAATACACTCATACACACACACACACACACACACACACACACACACGCACACACACAAATAAAAACAAGTAATAAAAAATTAAACAAAGAAACTTCCAGAACATTTCCAAAAGTGATTGTACCACTTCATAGTCCCAACAAGAAAAAAAGAGTTTCAGTTATTTTAATCCATCACTAACATTCTATTTTGTCAGACTTAATGTCAACCATTCTGGTGAACTGTACTGATAGCTCACTGTGGTTTGTTTCTTACTTTCTTTGATGAAGTTTTATAAATAGCTTCAGATGCTTACTGGTTATTCATACATATTCCTTTGTGAAGTGTCTGTTCAAATATTTTACCCATTTAAATTTGGGTCTTTTGAGATTAAGTGTAAGGACTTATTTATATGTTCTACATTCCAGACTTGATACAACTGTATATTCTGCAAATATTTCTCTTATTTTGTGGTTTCATTAGTACTTTTATGAATGATGTGTTCTGATGGGCAGTTTTAAAATTAGATGAAGTCTAATTGATTTTTAAGCACAATGTCTCCATGGGTCAAGAGGAAAAGGAGGTCCATCAACAGAAAGCACCATGTTACCAGCAGGGACAGGAAGTACCAGCAGGGATGAGGCATTTTAGTGTCATTTTGTGGAATAATACTGCTTAAAATTACCAGTTAAAATATTTATTCACAATTGCAAATATAACAGAGTGTATATTAGATTGAAGGGAGCAGAATAGTGAAGACCAAAATCTTTTAATAGTCATTAAGAGAACCTTAAATATCATCTTTTTGTGTATATGTATTTCTACATGTGCAGTATATGTGTGTGTTTTGTGGGTGTGTGTATGTGTGTATGTGTTGTACAAGCATATGCATGTGTATGTGTGAATAAACCAGAAGTCAGTGTCAGATGTCATCCTCTATCAATCTTCTCCCTATTTATAAATATTTTGGCTTATATACAATAGTTACACATAATAAGGAATTTTATTGTGAGATTTTCATGCATATATGTAACATATCTTGTTTATATTCACCTTCCCTCATTTATCTTCTTTGGACCTCCTCCAACTCTGTTTCCTTCGTCTTCCCATGTAGCCCGCTTCTACTTTCATGTTTGTAAAAAATGTTTATTATTTAGTATTAGTATTTCTATCTCTCTCTCTCCCTCCCCTTCTCCCCATGTGTGTGTGCGTGTGTGTATGTGTATGTGTGTGTGTGCGTGTGTGTGAACGCACATTCCGTGGTAAGCATCTGGAGATCATAGGGCTGCTTTCAGAAATCAGCTCTCTCATTCCACCATGGATTCCAGGAATCAAACTCAGGTCCTTAAGACTGTGCAGCAAGCAATACAAGAGCTAAGCAACGAAAAGATGCTTGCAACCCATTCAACCCTGATTTCTCTGTTCTGTGACCAAGAAACAAGCCCTTGTCTGATATATATTTTGCAAAGATTTCCTCCAGTTACGTAGGGTATCTCTTCATTTGATTGTTTCTTTTACTTTATGCAAGTTTTTAAATTTCATGAGGTCCCTGAGAGGCTGGAGATCTATTCAAATAGTCTGTACCTATGCCTGCATCTTAAATTTCTTGTTCCCTACATTTTCTTCTAACAGTTTCAAGGGTTTCAAATCTTCTGTTAAAGACTTTGATCCATTTGTCATAGTTTTCTGCAGGGTAAGAAACAAAGATCTACTTTAATTCTGCCATGCCGTGCAAGCTCTTGGAGATCAGAAGGGGGCATCAGGTTCCCCTGGAGTTACAGGCAGTTGTTAGCTGCTATGTGGGTGCGGGGATCTGAACCTTTTTAAGAGCAGTTAGTGCTCTTAACCATTGAGCCACCTCTCTAGCTCCTTATATCTTAATTTTGTATCCTGCCAACTTTGCTGAAAGTGCTTATCAGCTCAGAGTGTTCTCTGGTGGAGTCATTAGGGTCTCTTATCTGTAGAATTACATCTTCAAATAAGAATGCTTTGAATTCTTCCTTTCATATTTGTGGCTCTTTTTAAAAAATCTTTATTTTACTTTGTGTATGAGTGCATTGCCTGCATGTATGTCAGTGCACCCATGTCATGTAATGCCCACAGAGGCCACAAGAGGGTATTGAATCCCCTGGAACTGGAGCTAAGTACAGTTGTGGGTTCTGGGAATCAAACCCAGGTCTTCTGCAAGAGTAGAGAGTGCTCTAAACTGCTGATCCACTCGCCAGGCCCTCATATTTGTATCTCTAATATTTCATTTCTTGTCTTATTGCTTTAGATAAGACTTCAAGCACTATATTGAATAAGAGTGGAAAGAGTGTATACCCTTGTCTTATTTCTGATCTTAGTGGGAATACTTTGTGTTTTTTTTGTCCCATTTCACATAATGCTGGCCACAGGTTTGCCATATATAGGCTAAATTATATTGAGATATGCTTCCTCCATTCCTACCTTTTTCCAAGAATTTCAACATTAAGGGATACTAGATTTTGTAGAAGGCCTTTTCTAGTCTGTTGAGATGATGACATGATATGATGTATTACATTGATGGATTTTCGTGTGTTGAGCCATACTCGCACCTCTGTAATAAAGCCATCTTGATCATAATGAATTATAGTTTTGATGTTTTACTGAATTTGAGAATTTTTTCATCTATGTTCATCTGATATAGTTGTCTATAACTTGTTTTATTGTTGTTTTGTCTTTATCTGGTTTGGGTATCTGGGTAATTCTAGCTTCAAAAAAAGATTTTGGAATTGTTTCTTCTTTTTCTCTTTTATGAAACAGTTTGAGAAGGATTTGTGTCAGTTTTAAAGGTGTGCTGGAATTCTGCCATGAAATTATCTGGACCTTGACAGTTTTTATTTGTTTTTTAAATATTTTATTTATTATTTTTTATCTTTTATATGAATGAGTGTATTGCCCACATGTATGTACTTGCACCCATTTCATGTAGTGCCCTCAGAGGTCAGAAGAGGGTGTTGGATATCCTGAAACTGGAGTTATGGAGAGTGGCTAGCTGCCCTGTGGATGCTGGGAACCAAATCTGCATCTTCTTTGAGAGCAGCCAGTGCTTTTAATCACTGAGCCATCTCTCCAGCCTCTTGAACTGTTTTTAGGTAGGAGATTTAAAAATGGATTTTTACTGATTCTAGGATTTTATAGTGTGTTTGGTTGTATTCAGACTTCCTCCCCTTCTCCATCCCGACCCTACTGCTACCCCGACCTCCCATCCTCTTATTTGGCCTTTTTAAAGATCTATTGAGTCTGATCTGTGTTTCCTAAATGCTCTTGGGTGTGGGTCTATCATAGGAGTCTGGTCAGCATACCATGTATCATACCAGTAAAAAAGCCGAATTTCTCTTTCCCTTGGTAAGATATTTTTAATTATTGCTTCAATCTCAATGCTTAATATAGATTAGATTAAGTTATCTATCTCATCTTGATTTAACTTTCATGGGTAATATATGTCTAGACATTTAATATTTCTTTTAAATTTCCAATTTAGGGCAGTATAAGCTTCTTCAAGATTTTTTTTTTAATTTTGTATATGTGTGTGTATGCATACATGTGAATGTAGATGCATGTGGAGTCCAGAAGAGGGTGTCAGATGTGGGTGCTGGAAACTGAACCTGGATCCTCAGAAAGAGCAACAAGCGCTCTTAACCACTGAGCTGTGTCTTCAGTGCCAAATATAAGGGATTTTTATTTTTTGCAATTTTTATTTTTGTTTTATTTATTTTGTGTATTTTGCCTGCATGTATGTAAGTTTACCTTGTGCATGCCTGGTGCCCACAGAGGCCAGAAGAGGATGTCAGATCCCCTGGAAATGGCGTTACACATAGTTGATAGACACTACAGAGGCGCTGGGAACCAAATCCAGGTCCTCTGCAAGAACAGTGAGCGCTCTTAACCTCTGAGGGTCTCTCCAGCCCCCAACCAAACATAACTTTTGAAAGTATGCACTTTCTGGATCTCATTAGCATTTGTTATAATATCTTGCTTTTGTTTCTAAATTTTAAATTTTATTTATTTTTATTTTATGTGTATTGCTGCATGTGTGAAAGTGCACCTGTGTTATGCAATGCACATGGAACCCAGAAGGAATTCCTTGAAACTGGAATTACAGACAGTTGTTAGCTTCCATGTAGGTGCTGGGAATTGAACCAGTGCTCTTAACTGCTGAACCATCTCTCCAGCCCCTATTTATGTCTCATTTATTAATTTTGCTCTCTGGCTTTCTTTTACTTAATTTGGCTAAGGGTTTTCTTTTAAATCTTTTCAAGGAACAGTTTATTTCATTGATTCTTTGTATTGTTTTCTTGCTTTCTCATTTATTTTATTAATTTCTTTCCTAATCTTAGTCATTTCCTTATATCTACTACTATTCTAAGGTGTGGCTTGCTCTTGTTCTTCCACGGCCCTAAGGCATAGTATTAAGTTCTTCATTTGACAGCACTCTAACGTTGTAAGTTAAGCACTTACATTTCTGAACGTCCCTTTTAGGACTGTTTTCACTGTCTCACATAGGTTTTACTATTCTGTATCTTCATTTTCATTCAGTTCTAGAAATTAACAAAAATCTATCATATCATCAGTGACCCATTCATTTTTCAGCAGGGTGCTTTTTGATTTCCAAGCACTTTTAAATTTTCTGTAATATTTTTTGTGATAGATTTCTAGCTTTATTCCATTGTGATTAGGTAAAATGCAAGAAGTAATTTCTATTTTCTTGTATTTGTTGAAACTTGCTTTGTGTCCTAATATAAGATCTATTTTTGAGAAAGTTCCTTGGGGAGCTAAGAGAAATGTGTATTCTTTGTGTTTGGATGAAATATTATGTAGATATATGCTAAGTTCATTTGATCTCTTGATGTTATTTAACCCAGATGTTTCTCTGTATATTTTTTGTCCGTATGACATATTTATTGGTAAAATTCAGACATTAAGAGCTACCCATTTTACTGTGTTGTGTTACTATATGTCTCTATATCCACCACTATTTGTTTTATGAAATTGGGTATGCCTCTGGCACATACCTGTTTAGAACTGTACTGTTCTCTTGATGGATTTTTTTTGTCTAATTTGCATGATGTGGTCCTTTTGTCCCTTCTGATTTGTTTTGGTTTAAAGTCTATTTTCTCAGAAATTAGAGTAGTGGCATTTTCTTGAGTCCTAGCTCTGTTTGCTTAGAGTAACTTTTTCCCATCTTTCTACAGACAATAGTGCCTAACTTCAATGATGAAGTATATTTCTCAGTGACAGTAAATAGATGCATATTTTTTTTCATTTTCTGACTCCTTTTTCATTTTTTTTGTGTACTGTATGCGTGCTTGTGTATGTTTGGAGTATACATGTGTGTGCATTGTATGTTTGTGGGTGCCCTTGCTCGTGTGTACACATACAGAGGCCAGATGTTGATGTCAAGTGTCTTACTCTATAGTTTTCCCATTATATTTTCTGAGTCAGGATCTTTCAATGAATATGGGACTCATCATTTCAGGTAAACTACCTGACTAACAAGCCCCCAGGCTCTAACTCTTCCCCCACCAAATAGAGAGGTTATAGGCATGCACCATCATACTGAGATTTTATGTGGGTGCCAGGGGGCAGGATTCAACTCTTCATACTTGCACAGCATTTTACATTCTGAGTCATCTTGCCAGCCCTAGATGACGTTGTTTTTTTTAAATCCAATCTTCTACTCTGCATATTTTCCTGGTGAATTCGAGTCCATTAATATTCAGATTTATTACTGAATGACGGATATTAATTTATGTCACTTTGTCTTTTAGTATTTGATATTTTCTCAATCTTAATTTGTTTAATGACTATTCTTTAATCTTTTACCCTTGTAGCCTCTTCAAGTGTTTATCATTCTCCTCAATCTTAGAAATTACTTCCACTATCCTAATGGTCTCGTGACTATTCATTACTTTAGTCTACTTTCATCATGGAATATTTTTTCTCCATCTGTTACAATGAATGGTTTGTTGGGTATAGTAGTATGGATTGATAGCTGTGCTCTTTCAGACAGAACTTGGAACACATCCTTCCATGTCCTTCTTGCTTTTACATTTCCTGTTGAGAAATCAGTTGGTATTCTGCTGGGCCTGCGGTATTTGTGCCTTGGTATTTCCTTCTTACAGCTCTCGCTACATTCTCTTTGTTCTGTGTATTTACTATTTTTAGCTATAATATGATATGGTGAGTTTTTCTTCTGGTCATGTCTATTTGGTGTCTATATGCCTCTTTTGCTTAGACAGGCCTCTCATTCCGTAGATTTGGGAAATTTTCTGCTATTACTATATTGAAAATATTTCTATGAATTTTACATGGGGTTCTTCTCCTTCCTCTAGGCCCATAATAGGAAGATTTAGTGTTTTCTTGGTGTCCCAAAGATCTTGCATTTTCTGGTCATAAGTTTTTAAGTTATCATTTTCTTTGACTGAATGTCCTGATTCCTCAACCTTGTCTTCAGATCCTGATAGTCTGTTCTTAACCTATTTAGGAGGCTCTGTGCTGAACTTTTGCTTTGATATATTGAATTTTTCATTTCCTGCATCGTTTTGTTTGTTTGTTCTTCAGTATTTGTCTCTTTACTGAATTCCATTTTCATTCAGCTGTTTGTGTTCTCTTATATTTCATTCAGGAGTTCAAACATATTTATTATTCTTTTTTTGAATTCTTTGTTTAGAATTTTGTCTGAGGCATTCACTGGGAGCCTTATGTTGAGATTAGTACATTTTGGAGGAGACATATTGCCTTGGGTTTTCTTTCATGTGTGCTTGCATTGGGACTTGCACATTAGGAGTTAAATCAATGATTGAACTTATTTGCATATTTGTTTAATTTAGATCACATTTCTTCTTTCAGTAGAAGTGTTTGTAATGTTCAGGAGGAACAAGGTTGTAGTTGGTTTGAGGTATTGTTTTTCTTTGTTTAGACTGCTGCTCAGAACACTAGGCTATATCCCTGGGTATCTCTGACATGATTGTTAGATTTCATGTGTACTTTCTTGCCTTTATATCATGGATGAATTCTCTCCATCAGGTTTTTTTTTTCTTTTTCTTTTAGCAGCCTCTTACTAAACCTTCAACTCAGTGATTCAACTAGGCTGGCTGGCCAATGAACTCTAAGTATCCTCCTATATTCAACACTGGAGTTTTAAATACACATTGCCATGCCTGGCTAGTATATGGATGGTAAGGATCTTGATCTGAACTCAGGTCCTCAGGCTTGCACAGCTGGCACTTTACTGACTGAGCCATGTCCCCAGCCCATAAAATTATTTTCTATAAGTTTTATCTTTCATATATCTTTATGCCACCTCGAGATTCTCTACTTTCACTTAGCAACTTCAGAGTTAGACGCCAATATTACATATTATTTTGTTTCTGTTCATATCTGCATGATATACATACTGAGATAAGTAAGCCTTGCTTGACACGTGGTGAGAGTTAATGTCTTTTCTACCTTTTGAATGAAAAGTGCTATAACTGTACCTGATCATGCTACATTCAGTTCGTCTAATTACTATGAGTTGATGTCACAGGGCAGAAGCAAAATATTAAATCTATAAAGTAATAATATTCTATTTTGTTATGTGTTTATGGACACAAACTTTGGGAAAGCTACTTGATTACTCAGTAGTAGAAAAAATCATTAAGGTCCCCAAGGTCATCCACAGAATCTATGAGATAAAACAATTTTCTAAGAAGTTTTTTGCCATTTTCATTTTCATGCTCATTATTATTGTGCAGTCCAGATATAGAAAAGTTAAAAAGATATGTGGGGTCACAGCAGATTAAATAAAAAGCATATTGAAAATTCAGTTATCTCCTAAGCTAAATTAGAAGATATGTAGAACTGTGCCACTCTTTTTTTTTCTTTTTGGCACAACCTTTTTCACTGAAATGTTATCCTTGTCATTATATAATATATTTATCATTTTAAAAATAAATTATTATGTAAGTATTTTTAATTTTCACTTTGTAAACAAAAGCTCTTCAGCCATTTCTATGATTTTTTAGTTTAAAACAGTAGCAAAATTTTTAAACTTTGAAAATTACTAAATTAGACCATCTTGTAAGATTTGTTCAAATACAATGTTTTACAATTCTCTGACTTGAACAGAAGGAGACACTGTTTTAGGTCCATAAATATATCATTATTCCAATCAATTTCCCAATTTTCCTTCTTTCTTCATTTATTTTCACTTTTAATTTCATTTTTTATTACAGCTGAATAAAATTCCATTGTGTGTAAGTACCACATTTCCCTTATCTATTTATTATTTGATAGACATCGAGACTGAAATTATGAAATTTGCAAGTAAATGAACTGAGCTGCAAGTAAATTATACTGGGGAAGGTAACCTGGACCCAGAAAGACAAATGTTCCATATTTTCACTCATATGTGAATCTTCGCATCAATCTTTAGATTTACGTGTTTAATTTGGAGTACCTGTGGAATCTTGGAAACCAGAATGTGACCCTCTGGTTGGGAGGGAGAAGAAAGATCTTAAGGGTGGAGGAATCTTAGGACACAGATGATATGAAGGGAAGAAGGTTAATAAATGGGAGAGAAGTTTAAGTGGGGAGATGGATGGAGAGTAAGGCAGAGGAGAGGGCTTTGGGAGAAATAACTAGCTCTAAGGGTGCACTTGAAAAACCCATATGGAAACCTACTATTTTGTGTGTGTGTGTGTGTGTGTGTGTGTGTGTGTGTGTGTCTGTGTGCGTGTGTACGAATTTAATTGGAGTTGTCATATACAGGGGCTATGCTCATCCCAGAAGTCATGGATTGCTAAATAAGTCCAGTGCCAGGTGTGAGATGCCTACTCTTGAGTTGTTGGTCAGAGGCATCCTAGAGACCCCTTAAAGAATATCAGGTATTGCTATTGGTTTTGGTTGCCCACAAGAGCTTGATGGTAAGACCCTATTGCTGAAGACACTATGCACTTTGGTCACAGTACACAGAAGTCAAGTTGGTTCTGACCAGGAAACTTACTCCCTGCTGATTAACTTTCATAGTAATATAAGGTACTATCCAGGCTGCTTGGGGAAAAAGTCATCAACAGTCTTACCCAGCTATGAATGTTTGAATTCTAATAATTGACTTATATGACAACATCTGCCCATGAGTTCAGTAATGGCATAAATGTAATGGAAGTAACAAATTACTTTCTGCTTGGATTAAAGGTTGACTCCACAATACGAAAGACATGCTGCCTGCTACCTCAAATCTGGTCAAGAACCCATAGTTGTAGAGTTCACGGGCCCCAGGGATGAACCAACCTTTATTATTTTGCTAAATGAACATAGTGTCAGAAAAATTCTCATTTTTCTACCTGTAGTTTAGTACAGTTATCAGACCTTAACAGAGAAGTTTCTTTGTGCAATGAATGGTGGTTAATGCAGAAACTCACAACTGGTCAAACTGCAGAGAATGACTGTAGAAGAGTTCTCAACTACAAATGAGACACCTGTGTTTTATTCATCCCCAAATTCAGAGATAGTCATGGAAGAGAAAGTATAATGATTGCAAGAGCTAGAGGTCATGGAGGACCTGCATAAACCAATATCTTCTAGACATGACAAGACCACTGCATTCATGTACTTACAGCTACTGTGGTCGCCTGCACAAGACCTGTACAAGGTCAAGCCAGTCAACATTCTGTCATGGAGTGATAAATAGCTCGAGACTCTCCCCCTAACTTAGGAGCTATGGACAGTTGATGGCATCTGAGAGAAGGAGAATCTGTTTTCTTCAAGGATGTGACTCCTAGTAGATTGACCACACACCAGGGGATGGCAGCACTCCCAGAATTATGTGGACAGCATGAATTAGAGTTCACTGGATAATAATTTTTAAAAACTGTATAGAGGATAAAACCTGGTTCCATTTATTGGAAAGTGACTATATTGATAGTCCTTTAAAGGCCTTCAAGATTTTGTTTCCAACTCTTCCTTTGTCATGTCTTCTACAATGAGTATGTTGCTATGTCATTGTTTAATATTTAAGGACTGCATACTAGCTCAATTAAAATTTAAGGAAACCCTAATATGATAGTCCCTAAACAAAAAATATATCTGGCTAAAACACTTTTATTACATTCTGTCATCTTTAAAACCTAGTCAGAATTAATAGACTTGGTATATCTTCTCCAAAGATAAAAGCATTGTCTAGAAAAATATATAGTAAAAAGAACATATTCAATTTCCTTTATTTAAATTATAGGAATATTATGATTTGACAAATATAGGAATATTGATTTGACAAATCAAGTCAATAATGCATACCTGATTCTGTACATATTAAGCACATATCATTCACAAGTTGCCTGTCTTCAAACCTTGCAAAAGATACTAAGTTACTTCTATGCCCCATCAGCATTTAAATTAATTAAAGTATAATGAATAAAATTTCAAGAGTAATGATGGAGGAACACTCAGACATTATTCCTATTTGCATTCAGCACATTAAAATAATAAATTTAGTGTATACAGCAGTCATTCATCATATCTATCCACTCCTCTATCCTTGTTCCCTTAATATTTACTTTTCTAATTAAAATTTTTATTTCTTTCTAGGTTTAAAAAATAATTTTATGATTTTTAATTTTGTATATGTATGTGAGGGGTTATGTACATGTGACTGCAGGCCCATAGAAGTCAGAGGCATCAGATTGGTATTGGACTTGAGCTACAGGTGGTTGTAAACTGTCCCACATATATGCTAGCACCCAAACTCTGGTCCCCTGCAAGAGCAGTGTGTGTTCTTAACCACTGCACCATCTTTCTGTCCTCTCCTTATAGGTTTTAAATTTTTGTTTGTTTGATTGTATTGTCTGCTTGTATGTAAATGCACACATGATGTGCAATGCCTGCAGAAGCCAGAAGAGGGTATCTGATCCCCTAGAAATGGACTTATGAGCTATTGTTAGATACCATGTGGTGCCAGGAATTGAACTCGGATTCTCTGGAAGATCAGACAGTGCTCTTAACCACTGAGACATCTCTCCAGCCCCTCTTTATATGTTTCTTACAGCCAAATATAGGGCAAATTGCCAAAATCTGAAGACATGGTTTTTGCCAAGGTGAAAGTAGTCTCCTCTTAGCAGATCACTTCCTCTAGCTTCATTCTTGGATCACTCTTGTTTTTTTTCTTTCTTTTTCCTTTTTTTTCAGTCATTTTAGACAGGGTCACCCTGTAGCCCCATTTGGTCTGAAACTTACTATGTTGGCCTGGGTCTCACATAGATCCACATGGTGAGTGTTGAGACTAAAGGCATGCACCATCATGCCTGGGTTCTCTTGTGTTTAATTTTTTAAATTTTGTTTTGCTTTACAATTTATATTTTTCCTTACAGTGTATGTGAGTGTGTGTGTGTGTGTGTGTGTGTGTGTGTGTGTACAGGCATGCATAGATGGAGGTATGAGGACAACTTTTAAAAGTCAGGCTCAACCATGTGACTCCCTGGGATTGAATTCAGGTCATTAGCTTGGTATATCGTGGTGAAAATGGAGTTATAATTGATTGTGAACTGCCATGTCAGTGTTGGGTACCAAATTCAGGTCCTCTGGATGAGCTGTAAGTGCTATTAACCACTGAGCCATCTCTCCAACACCTTTCACTCTTGTTTTTATGTATGTAAGATTAACACTGGAAACTTTGTTCTCCAATTTTACTGTGAATCTGATTTTTATAACTCATATCTGTTAATAAAAAAAACTTTTAAAAAGCATGATAACAACACCGAATTTCGTGTTTTAATTAACACAACTTGCAAATTGAACACATATTTTCTTAATAACTGTAGAGGAATCAAAGCAAAGGAACATGACTTGAGGAAATAAAATTAGCATTTAAAATTTTTATTTATTATTTTTTATTTACAGGTATGAGTGTATTGCCTACATATATGTATGTGCACCGATGTCCTGCAGTGCCTGCAGAAATCAGAAGAGGATGTCAGATCCCCTGGAACTGGACTTATGGATGGTTGTTGGCTGCCAGGTGGGTACTGGGAATTGAACCTTGGTCCTCTGCTAGAGCAGCTAGTGTTCTTAACCACTGAGCCAAATCTCCAGCCCCCAAATTAGGAATTTTTGATAATATTAATTTGAAAGATATTCTGGAAAATATATATATCTGGCAAAAGTCTGTTAAATTTATTAGACATTAGGCCATAGACATTTACTAAAAGGAATCTTGTACAGAGCCTATGATTACTTTCAAATGCCTCAACCTCTAGCCACTGCCTGTTACTACTTCATCAGTCAAACAGTAGATTTAGAAGGAAGGAACATCATTAATATACTCTCCAAATTCCAGAATCCTTTGCAAAATCCAATTCAACTGCAGCTAATATAAAATTTCATGAAATAAAACATTCATAAATTACAGAATTTCCATTCACTGCCTGCAGCTTTTCTTGGTAAATGCACTTGCATCTTAGGCTTTATCATCACAAGTTCATACATACTCTGCTCAGGAGCTCCATGCAGGAAATAAGATCCTGTTACATGTCACCTGGCTTCAGCGGCTTTCTGAAATCTTGGTATAACTCTTCCCCTTCAATATTGCAGTCTGTATGCTTTCAAATGCAGTACAACACGGACGACACCAAATTCTGCCAGTTCAATATGCAGCCTGAATTCTAAGGACAACATCTGGAGCATCATTTCTGTGCCTCAACCTGGTAAACCACTTCCCTGTGTGGCCCTGTCTGAACAGGGTGCCCTGGAGACTCTGTCTTTTCAGGTCCTCTTTTCTTCAGGTACTTTTCTTTCAAATGAATTTATAATTGACTTTGACCCTTAAGTGAATGGAGTCTTGCTCTCGGGACATCATCTTTATTGTCACAGTGTACAGTACAAAGTTTCTTTCTTTCATGTTCAGTACTCCCACTGGAATCACCTATTGAAACTCTGCTTACATAATTCTAGGATCTTTAGCTTTCAGCACAAACCGTTCTAGATTCCTTCCATAAACCAGTTTCAAAGGCCTACAAACCACATGGCCAGGTTTATCATAGAAACAACTGACTTCTTGGTACTAATGTTCTCTAATAGTTACTCTTCCCATAATTGTAAGCAAGGAGATAACAAAAGAAATTTAAGAGAGGTAGGACTTATTCTGGCTCAGATTTTGAAGGAATACAGTTTATCATGACTGCGATGGCATGGCAGCAAGCAACTCCAAAGAGGCAGGATTGGGAACAAACTTTCTCATGCCTCAGTGGCCATCGAGGAAGCCCAAAATAATTTCAGTTAAAACATTTTTGTTGACATTCTGTTTTCCAAGGGTGTAAAGCACGATGATAGGTACTTTTCAGGTGTTATCTAATTTAGTCCTCATCCATAACCCTAAAAGTTTGGATTCCTTACTATATAGCTGTTAGAGCTACAATTTAGAGTAGTTAATGACTTCTCCAGTGCTGTTCAATTAGTAAGGGACAGAAGAAGAATTCCATTCCTCCATTTTGACTTAACATTAAAAAATTATTTTCAGGTCACTTAGAGTTAGTTTTAATTACATGTTATTATCTATAAAAATATGTGCTAGTACCTTATGTAATCTCTGGCACAAAATATATAAATTTGATGATTGAATATCTGCTACCATGTAATTGTTCCTTTTCAGAAATATTACAATTATTTTATTCTCTAGACATACTGGAGAAATGATACCTAGAAATGTATTGAAGAAGGAAACTTGCTTGAAATTTTGGCATAGAATTGATGTTCAAATTTATCTTCTCACTGAAGTTTGAAGTTAGGAGAGTTAGCCTACAATTCCTTTCACACCAATTCTATTTGCCTAATCATTATATAATTCTGGTTAGATACGAACATAGCAACAATAATCATGCTTTATTTCTAACTTCTAATTGACTGTAAATTAACAACAGCGTGCTTTTACTGAACAAGTCCCATAGAGCATGCACAGCACTCCACAGCGTTCCACTGCTCTTGTCACAGTATGACCTGTGGCTTCATCCTTCCTTTTATTGGGGAAGCCAAATTTATTCTCATGTGCTTTTTTTACAATTTCTCTTTTAGACTGACCTTTCCCCAAATCACAATCCTAAGACACTGTGTGAATTTTGTTATTTCCTTCCCCACCTGGGTTATCAGCTTTGAAAATATTAAGTGCATTTTGTTCCTTTTCCCTTGCTCATGTAGGTGTCCAAGGATTAAAACAAATTGCGATGAATTAAACCATATGAGGGATAATTGAAATGTGTACACATACGTTTTATCCAAAGCTTATCTGTAGTTGGTTGAACAAATAATAGGAATCATTAGGAGAATACTGAGTAGCCGTTCAAGAATATTTAATGCTGGAAACATTGAATCTACTCCAGAGTCAGAAATATACTATTTTTAAGTTTCATTAGACAAGACTACTAAGCTCATTCATTGCGCCTCAGTTTGGTTACATAAAAATGAGGATGTGGAGTTTCATAGGCTTCCTGCCTCCTTGAGGCTTTACAACATTTGTGTTGATGGAAATATTGAGAACGGAGTGGCTCAGAATTTGAATGAATACAGTTAGTTCATCATGATGGGGACGGCATGGCATTGAGAACCTCCAAAGCAGCATGATTGAGAGCAAACTAGTTCATCTCTGAGTGGCCATTGAGGAAACCCAAAATAATTTCAGTTAAAACATTTTTGATGTCATTCTGTTTTCCAAGGGTGTAAGGCACATATATTGAGTTATTTGCTAAATAGTTATTTCTACCCCTAAACCCCAATTAAAGCAACACTTGTAACAAAGAGGGTTTTAAATAAATTGTACACTTTACAGAATTAAAGACATAATGTAAAAGAAAGCAAAGGAAATAAAAGCTATATAAAGGTGAGAGCTATCCTTTTGTTGTCACTAAGCCAAACTGCAAAGCAGTAGTCGAATGCTATCAGTTACATATTGAGGCACCGTAAACACTCAGTAGAATAGTTCTTAAAATTATATAAACCCTGTGTTCATTTTTATCAAATACCTTCATTATTGTTGAAGGTTTGTAAGGCTGGAAAATTTTAATTTTCTTCCTTGCGAAGTTATCAAAATGAGTAAAAATGCACAGTTCTCAAATAACATGTTGCTTCAAAATCAATGATCAATCTTTTCTTTCAAGCATGAAAGTTCCATTTAAGTCTGTTTTGCTAATGGATTTTTTTTCAATACTGAAATAATTTCCTCATCTTCATAAAGCATTGTGACATACTGGCTACCCAGCATGATAACTAATTAAAAATTACTAAGTGAGAAGGACTTTGCAATGTTTTTTTATGAATAAATAACAAATCTATAAACCAAATTTCCAACTTATTACTCAAGTACAGTGCACATGATTAAATTTTCTGATAGGAGAAGTTATATTATTTTCCTGTTTTGTTATTGGGACTGGTAATAGTCATCAGTGTCCAGACCTGCATAAATGATATGAAGTGGAGCACAATAGCAATTGACCATTTAGTAGTAGGAGCAATGCTTGCCTCAATTATGTGGCCATTTTAGATAAAAGATTTCTCCTCTGAATTAGTGAGAAATTGCTTTATTTCTTCACTTCACATTGACGGCAGAGAATTAATCTTTCTGAAATTCTAATTTACTTAAAATATGTGGTAAATGATAAATTAATACCTAATATATTTGTTTCATAAATGTATTAAATTTAAGGATGACCACTCAAGTGTATCTGTCTAGTTATTGAATCAAATGGATTTCATGATGCATCTATTTGTGTGGGAATTTGTAGTGTAGATGGAGTAGGTTAAGATTTGTTTGAAGAATTGCTTAATCGTTTATTCATCACACCTGTGGTTAACTGTGAGAAGGCAGACTGGGACTAAAACATTCTGGGTTAAAATGTCCCCGTTTGCTATTGAAGATCTGTAGCATTATAAATATTCTAAATGTTCTCAGTGGACCTCAGTTTTCTCATCTGTAAATAAGTGTATTGCACTAGACGCCCCCTATTTTCTTTTTAAATGTAAAAGTATCTCCACATATAAAATGAAATCAAGTGAATTTATGCCAGAATTCATGAAATTTTAAATACCTTTGCGTTGTGTAGTCTCATATTCATTTCATTCCTCAAAGCTGTTTAAAATAAGATGCCATATTCAATGAGTCAAAATTCACATATAGAACAAATACTTAATCATAAATAATTTACTGACTTTTTGATATTTCAATATATTTAGTCAAAATTTCCCTACAGTTTGGATACTTCAAAAATAATTGTCTGTGAAAAGTATTAATTTCAAACTTACTCATCAGTGAAAACAAACAAACAAGCCCACCCATAATTGTGCCTTGTCAAACAAGTGACTGAAAGTATTTTAAAATTAGATGCTGAACATGAATAGAACATTGATTTTCTTTATGCACATTTAAGCAAATGTGTTGTATGCATAATTAGCTCTGAAATGACAAAAACAACTTGAGAATGCTTAATTCTGTTATCATGTTTCTCATGGAATATGTGAACTTTCTGAATACTTCTGTATTTTTAATAAGAATGACTTTTTCATTTTTCTTCTGCATACAAATTTATGAAATCGTCACATAAATGGTATAATAAAACAAAATTATGCTACTATAGCTGTATAGGTGCCCTCTATGATGAATAGGTACATTACAGGGGTGGATTTTACAGGCGTGTTTTAAAGCAGATGCTCTACACTATCAAAAAAAAATGCACACTGAAATTAAAAACACTACTGCTTACATCCACTTCAAAAGTGAAAAACCTCAGTACTAATCTAATAAAACATGTGCAAATTACAAATTCTAAAAATTGGAAATTGCTTGTAACAGCAGATAAATTGAAGAATGCTAGTGAAATGTCAGGATGGGAGGTCACATGCTTGTAATCACCACAATAATAATTCTATATCTATTCACAGACAAAAGTTTCATTATTGCAGTCTTGCAATTCAAGTAGGAAGTTGTGAAATTCCTATGAAGCTCAAGACCTCAGGGTATTGTTTTGGGAATGCAGACCAACATGGAATTAGCAGACCCACCAATAGCCTGAAGGTTCAAATCCAGAAATAGTCTGTTCCCAGAGGCCGAGTGTATAGCCTTGCTTGACTCTTAGCTCACAAGCAAATCCATTTGCCAAGATGTGCTGGAGGAACCACACATATTAATGCTTGGTAAACAGTATTACCTGTCTATGAACTGAGGTCTCAGCAATGGACCTTAAAGTAACCTAATAAACTTAGCTTCCACCCTTTCAGTTATGGTCTCAGCTTATTATTAGCACAAGGACAAATCTAAACCATTAAACCAGTCTTGCTGGCCTTTGTCCTACAGCAAGATGATGGAAGCATCCTGTGATTTCTCCAGTCCCTCTCTGCTAGAACACAGGATTTATCCTGTCTATATAGAGAACTGCTAGGAGTGGTGACATCTTGAGCCTCTGTAATGAACTTGCCAGATTTCCTCAAAGCTCAAATGGCTCTTGGTCTCAATTTTAACATCTCTACGGTGCAGCCAGGGAGCAATCTTCATGACATATGAAAATTATCAAAGATGAATCCCTCTTTGAGGACAGGCTTGCTGGCCTGGATCCAACAGGAGATCCTGGTGGACTCTTGTTTCTATAGTAGAAACAAAAACCACAAAATGTAAAGAAGAATGAACCAAATCAACACATATTACTACAAAAAGATAAGTCATAAAACAGCAAGACTATAGAGAGAAAAAAAGATCTATAAAACAGCCAATAAAGTTTTAACAAAATACCAATAGCAAATATTTAATGACTAATTATTAAATATAAATGGATTAAATTCTCTAATCAAAAGATAGAATAAATTAAAAAGAAGAACAAAAATAAATTCTTTTAAGTGACTCACTTTAGTAAAAAACTCACAAGAATGCTTAGAGTGAAGGGGTGGAGAAAAAGACATCTGAGGCAAAGGGTAATTAAGAAAAAACTGTGAGACCTTGTCACAAGAGAGGGAGGGAGGGAGGGAAGGAGAGAAGGGGGGATGGAGAGAGGGAGGGAAGGATGAAGGAAAGAAGAGAAAGAGAGAAGAGAAAGAAAAAGGAAAAGAGGAAAGGAAAAAATAATGACTGGAAGATGCTTATATAGGAGAGGAGGAAATGAAATATTTCCTGATCACATGCTTTTATACTTACAAAACTGTAAAAAATCCAGTATACAAAATCAATAATATTTCTTTTTAATTTTTTTTATTTTAAATGTATGATTGTATTGTCTGCATGTATAAAAGTGCATCCATGTCGTACAATGTACGAAGTCAGAAGGTATGTCGAATCCCCTGGAACTGGAGTTGTTATTCACCATGTGGGTACTGGAAATTAAACCTGAGTCCTCTGCAAGAGGATCCAGTGCTGAACCATTTCTCCAGCCTCCCCCCTACCCAATAATATTTTTATGGTAACAATGGACAATTTGAAATAGTTTAAAATTCATCTTTATTATCAATGGCTTGAAAAAATAAAATACTTAAGAATAAACTTAACCAAGGAAAGAGCTATATAGTTAATGTGATAAAATTATAGATAACACATGTAAATGGAAAGACTTCATACTCATGTATGAGATAAATTGGTATTCTTAAATGGTCCATGCTAACACCAAGAGATATACAGATTCAACATAATCCTAATGAAAAACCAAATGCCATTTTTATGGTGATGGAAAACAATTCTAAAATATGTATAGAACCATAAAACATATTTAAAAGTCAATGTAATTTTTAACAAAAAGGACAAAGACTGAGACATCACATCACATGAGTCAAAAACTGATTTAAAGACATAATAATCAGCTAGGTGTCCTGGCACCTACTTATCTTGCAATCCCAGGACTCAGGCAGCAGAGTCAAGAGAGTAACGAATTTATGTATATCATTACTTACAGAGCATGACCATTTGTTTCAAAAAAGGGTAAGCAAATCAAAATGTAAATGTACTAACATGAACACAGGTACATTATTATTTTATTTTATCTGTATGAGTTTATTGACTGCATGTATGTAAGTTCACCTGTGCTGTGCAATGTCCACAGAGGACAAAACAATGCATTGGATTCCCCCAGAATGGGAGTTAATGGATGGTTGTTAGCTGCTATGTGGGTGCTGAGACTAGAATCTGGGAACTCTCTAAGAGCAGTCAGTGCTCTTAACTGCTGAGCCATCTCTCCAGCCCCAAGTAAGACCCCTGTGTTGATAACTCTACATACTTGAGTCACAGAACATGGAGAAATCAAGTAGGTGCTGATCTGAAAGTTTCATCCATACTGACTAATTTTCATAGTCTTGGAAGGTCCTCTAGAAGAGAAAGTATCCATCAATTTGATGCATCTCTGAATCCTGTGAGGCACAATGACTACTGGCCTGGTTAGATATTCACACCAGTACATAAATATTGTGGGAAACCAAACACTTTCTGATTGGATTTAAGGCCCTCTCTACAAGATAGAATCCATACCTAGCACCACTATTGGAACCAAGAACCTTTAGCTAGTTAGGTCATAAAGCCTAGGGAAAAGAACCCACTAACATTTTTTGTGCTAAATGGACATAGTAATCAACAGATTCTGAATGACTTATCCTTATCTCATAGATTCGTGCATCTCTCAACCCTCACCAGAGTAGCTTCTTTTTTCAGCAGATGACGATTAATACAGAGACTCATAGCTGATGAACATGCAGAGAATGAGGGAATATAGAGTGCTCAGACAAAATGTGACACCTACATCACATAAAGTACCCTCAAGTCTCTGGGAATCATTGTATAAGAGGTGCAGAAATATTGTTTGAGCCAGAGGTAGTGGATGACTACAAAGCAACAGAGTTTATAGGACATAATAGGCCAGTTGTGACAGCATACACAAGATCTGTACAAGCTCAAACCAAACAAGATCCCGGCATGAATTAGGGTGGTGCTATTGGCAATTGGTAGCTACTAGGACCATGAGTGTCAATTTTCTCTAACTGTGTGGCCCCAAGCAGGTTAACGAGGCTCCAAAACTTTGACCCAATAGACCTTAACATATATAATTGAATGTATGAAATACTGTGGGGGGTATGGAGGGTGTGGAAGGGGGAAATCTAAATATGGTTAAGACGTATCATATGAAATGCACAAAAATTCAGTAAAAATACATTCAAATGCCTTTTCTATTTACTAATAACAAATGTGAGGAGAAGAATCTCAGGAAAACTTTCACACAAAAACAGTATTTAGGACTCAATGGGTTAAATAAAAGAGGACAAAAAATGGGTGGGTAGAGAGAGGAGTTGGGGGGGAGAGGGGATGAATATAATAAAAGTACATTTTATGAAATTCTGAAAGAATTAATAAAATTATTATTTTTTTAAAAAAAAAAGGAAAAATTCTAAAGGGGCTGTATGACAAATAGCATAATAGATTATATGTGACATAAAAGCAAAAATAATGTCAGTTGGTTGGCAGAAGGGAGCCAGCAAGCAGAGAAAAAGAGGAGGGGAAGGGAAAAGGTTGGGCAACAAGGTAAAGGTTGAACAGATTATAGTGATACATGTGTACGAAATCATTGTAGTAAAACCCATTACTTTGATATATTGAAGCAGTCCTCTAAAAATCACAAGAGGTATGATGATCTCCCAATTATAAGAATGGATATTACTAAAAATAAAAATGATAACAGTTGCTGGTGATAGAAGAAAAGAGAACCCTTGTGTAATGTTGGTGGGATTGTGAATTAATACAGCCTCATAGAGAAAACAGTTTGAAAACTTTGGAGAAAACTAAAAAAGAGTCACCACACAATCCAGCAAGTCTACTTTTATGTATATATCCAAATTTTATTAACATCAATATCCTGAACAGATACCTGCACTCTCATGTTCACTGGAACAGTAGTCATGGTAGTTAAAATATGGAGGCAAACTAATTATTCATCATTAGTTAAATGGATGAATAAAAATTTATGTGTTAAAATATAATATATGCAATGTATATTCATGTTTCAGAATATTATCAGCTTTAATGAAGAGGGGAAATCTGTCAGTTACAACAAAATGGATGAATTTGGAAGATGTTATATTAAGTAAAATAAACACAGAAAGACAAATACAATAATGATCTCGTATGTGTAATGTAAGTGTTGAACCCATAGAGGTGTAAAGTAGAATTGTTGTTACCAGCCTTATCTCTCTTTCACTCTCTTTCTCTATCTATCATCTATCTATCTATCTATCTATCTATCTATCTATCTATCCCCTTCTCTCTCAATCAAAATCCCTGTGTCCTGGACATATAAAGAATTATAAAATTTTCTGTAAAAAGTCAAACTTAAACAAAACCCTCAATATCCAATATAATGGGAAATAGACAAAAATCATGAGGAAAAAGTAATATTCAGAGCCAGGTGTGAGCAGTGGCACACACCTTTAATCTCAACACTCAGGAGACAGAGGTAGGTGGATCTCTGCGATATCCAAGCCAGTCTGGTCTACATATAGAGTTTCTGGCCCAGACAGGGAGACCCTGCTCAAAAACAAACCCAGCAAAATAAATAATAATATTCAGGTGACACAAAAGTCCATCATTAGCCAGAAGGGATACACAAATAAAACTGCAAATGGATTACGAAGCACTTGTAAAGATAGTTAAAAACATTTTTAAAAATTGAGAAAATATTAAATGGTTGAGAATATGTAGATGAAATGAGTCATTCATACTCTTCCAACCTAATAAGATTCTTGGGAATTCTCCCAAATACTTGAAAACCTATGCTCATGCAAAACTGTGTGCATGATTATCCATTAAACCTTTGCTTAGATAAAAACTGGAAATAACCAAATAACCCAAGTGGTTTTGAGTTGGTGAATTCTTACTAAGGAATGTTACCTACTAATAAAAAGGTATGATTTTTTCATGCAGGCAACAACCTGAATAAATCTACAGTAGAGAACTATGATTTATTCTATAAAGCTAATTCCAAAACTCTCTGACTACATAATCCATTTATATAGCATTATTTAAATGAGAACATTACATAAAGGTTAAAGAGGAAAATCAGTGGGATGGAAGTGGATGTGAGTACAGAAGAGCATTGCAATAGGTGTGTGATGGCTAATTCTGATGGTTGTCTTCAGGAGATTGTTAAATACTTAACAGTTTAATAAATCACAACTCTGGGTATGTCTGAGATCACATTTATAAAGATGATTATATCATGAGCTTTTTGACCTGATGAATAGAATAATCCCCTCATGAATTTATACTATGATGATCTTATTGAGAAAAGTAGAAAGACGTTAAGTCACTGGGAGTGTGCCCACAAAGGATATATCTCACCCTGGCACCTTGTCATAAACCTTTAATTTTATTCCTGTCATCAATGATGTGAAGGGCACTCTTGTATCACAAATTCTCATGATGTTCTATCTAAAAACATAGGACAAAGGGGCCATAACTGAGTCCTCCAAAATTGTGAGCCAAAATAGACAGTTTCTACCACTAAATAGTTCTTAGTATTTTGGATGCAGTTACACAAGAGTAACAAATATAATGAGAGATCTATGTAATGATATAAATATTATGTAATTTGACTTTATCAATGTAAATATTATTTGTATTAAACTTTATTAAATTTTTCTAAGATGTTGTCATAGGGAAAAACTATGTATACTAGTTTTATATTGTTCCTGAAGCAAATTAACAAACTTCTTTTGCTTAAAACAGAACATTTGTTCTTTATAATCTTGAAGTCCAGAAGTCCAGAATAAATTGAAAGTTAAAAGCAAGATATTGGTACAACTGCTTCCTCATGAGATTCTGAGTGGGAAATGTATTTCTTGCCATTTTTTGTGTGACTTTGGCGCAGGAGATGAAATCTAGGACCTCCTGCATGCAAGTTAAGCACTCTTTCACCGAGCCATACCTTGTAACCCTGACTCTTGTCTTTTTCAGCTTCCAATGCCCATCCAAATTCCTTGACTTTTATCCCTTTCCTCTGTCATTGAAACACACCATCAAATTTCTTTCCATCATCTTTTTTACCTTTTCCCTAGGCCCAACTCCTCTGTTTCATCCATATAAGGACACCTATGTATTTAGATAGATGAAGATATTGCAAGATAATCTCGCCATCTCAACATCCTTAACTGAATTATGTCTGTGAAAGTCTATTTTGCCATGTAAAATAACATTCCCAGAATTCAAACCTATCTGTTTTAAAGGTCTGTCAGTAGGTAGAGCATGGACAGAACCTCTGAATAATAAACTTACAGTAACTACATGGGCATCTATAGTTATCTCAAATAATAGTTTAATTGATTTAAAATATATTAGAAATTGTATAACCTTGTGTTTACTTACATGGGCCACTTTTTAAAAAGAGGAATAAAAGATTTTATGATCCATGCAGGATTGGAATAAATGTTCAGGGAAATCAAGAAGCATGTCAGGCTCAGTGGAATACCTTTTCGAGCAAACATAAGCCTCTAATAGCAATCCAGGTAGTTGGTTTTCTAATAAGCTATCATCTCCCTCTTTAATTGTCATTCTATTTACCATCAGTTAACATAAGTAGACATTGTAGAAATGTGATGTGTTTTGGTTTTGTATTTATTAGCATTTGAAATGTTAATGATGTATTTATATATTACTAATATAAAATTATGAATAGTGTGTACATTTGTGTATTTTAGTATGTTAAAAATGTGCTTTGTATATGATGCTTTCTGTGTCTTCATAATAAACATTCTTTGTGAAATAAAAAGAGCAACAACAGACTTCTTATTAGAACATATTATCCAGAACATAGTACACAGCTCCCTTAACTGCAAAACAATTTTTAAATGCTGTTGCTTAGCCTTTCTACCTTCTATAGGCGAGGTAAGGAAAGAAAAAGAGTTAAAATATGTGACAAGTTACCCACATAGCAATGTGTTGCACATTATTACTTCTATTTTGCCTCAGAATAATCCCTTTCATTTGAGGTTTTTACATTTATTAGCTCAGTGTACAGCAACTTGGACTGCTGCTGGAGTGAAAATTGGCAAAGCCTCTTTAGAAAATTAGTTGTCCAGATTTGTACATGACCCATACCCAGCAATTCCACTCCGAGCTACATACTCAACAGAAATGCATGCATGTGCTCACCAAAAACATGCACAAAAATATTCATAGAGGCTTTATTCATATTAGCCTCAAGCTATAAAGTACCTATACTATCAACAATTTAATGAATAAATTAGGTATTTTCATGCAACATAATTTTATATGTTAACATACTGTTGAAACTACCACTTCCAACAAAAATATGGTTGAATCTCATAAACATGCTGCACAGTGAGAAATTCAGATGCTGAAGTGGACATGCATTATGATAATATTTATCTTAAAATTCAAAAGAAAATAAAATTCAACTGGGCTATAAGCAGTCAAGATTGACGTTCCCTTTGCCTGAAGGTCAGAAAACGACCAAGACGGAGCTCAAGAGGAACTTTTTGTCTGTTTACCATTGGGTTTCTTCATTTTGATGTGTCAATTTGGGAAAATTAATAGAATTTGAATTAGAAATCCAGTTTATTTGCACCTATATATTATACTTAAATCAAAGTAAAAAAAAATGAAACGAGACCATCAAAAGTTATGTAAGTGAAGCAAACTGTGATGGAGCAGGCCTTTAGTCCTGCACTCAAACGGCAGAGGCCAGGATTTCTGTGAGATCAAGGCTAGCATGGTCTACATAAAGAGTTCCAGGGCAGCTGAGGCTACAGGAAGACCCTTTATGAAAAACAAACAAACAAAAAAGAACTAAAAAACAATGCAAGTAAAAGTACTGGTTTCTACTCTTCAGTAATTGCTTACATTAAGTCATGTATTTTAAATCCTCATGTGAGCATCAAGCTTCATATTTTTTCCAATGACTCCTTACACTGTCTGGATCTAATTAGACTGAGTTATTAAAATTTGGATTTTTTGAGTGTTAATATTTGGGGGATTTATATAAAATTATTTATCTTCCACTTTGCACAATATAATTTTCCCATTGGAATCCGTATGCACTTATCAAAATGAGAACTTACAACCTTAAAGTTTCCATTAGTCACTTAACTTCTTCTTCTAGTTTTAGGACATAATACACACATGTACAAGAATTGGGAGTGAGGTGGCTACATCAGAAGGAAAACAATTCATAATGCATCTTTTCTATGATAATAAAGAGTTCATTATGATTTCTGTAATCATGAATACAGGGTAACTGTAGTTAGACTTCTGGGAATGGCCATTACTTTCATCTACTCTTTCTCTTTATTCTTTCCCTGTTTGAAGAGATAGCTGAAGTCTTCAGGGGAAGTGGCTTCCAGGGTATTCCAGCACCATTGCTCCAAATCCTGTGTCCGAAGTATGTCCGGTCTTCACTGATACGGTCTTACCTTCAAGGTCTAGGAGGCAACCAAGGGCTGTGGCAATAGCCTGAGTAATTTTGGGAGTTTCTTGGACCACTCTGGCCAACAACTCAAAGGAAGGTTTATCCTGCCGGGTACTGATTCCTATGTAGCCCTCAGATATGCACATGGGCTCATGTAGGGATATTGTGTATGGAACTTGTCATTATGTTGTTAGACTTATATGATTCCTTCCGGTGGTTTACACTAGTTAGGCAGTATTTATCTCTCCTCCTCCCTGTCTAACACTCCCTCCATGCTTTCCTCATTTAAAGTGTCCCCATTTCCCCATTTCTCCCCTGATAAAACCAGTCTCCTATGGTTCCATCTCTCTTGAGCTCGTTCTTTCCCTTTATCCTCAAAGTTCCTTGTGTAGCCCTCCCTCCTCTCCCATCTACACACCTTATCTCCTTCTCCCTTAGGAGCAGCACTATCCTACTGGTTTTCTCTCTCAGGTTCCTTTTTTCCCTTTACTTTCTGATTTCTTTCCATTTCTGGATCCTGCAGTTACATCAGGACACATTCTCACATATAAGTATTTGGTGCTAGGGTCCACAAATGAGGGAGAACATACATCATTTGTTTTTCTGAGTCTGTGTTACTTCACTTAGCATAACAGTTTCTAGTTCCGTCCATTTACCTGCAAATGTCATGACTTCGTATTTCTTTACTACTGAGCAGAACTCCATTGTGTAAATGTACTACATTTTCACACTCATCAGTTGGGGAACACTTAGGTTGCTTCTATCTCCTAGCTATTATAAGAAGAGCAGCAATAAACATGGATGTGAAAGTATGTGTGCAATAGGATCATTTATTCTCTTGATCTTAACCAGTCTGACTGGAGTAAGATGAAATTTTAAAGGCTTAATTTGCATTGCCATAATTTCTAACGATGTTGAACATTTTTTAACTCTTTCTGAGACAGGGTTTCCCTGTAGTCACAGGTGGCCTGGAACCAGGCTGGCCTTAAACTCACAGAGATCTGCCTGTCTCTGCCTCCCATGAGCTGAGATTAAAGGCTTGTGACACCATGCTTAGCCCTGATGTTGAACAATTTTTAAAATGTTTCTTAGTCATCTTTATTTCTTCTTTTGAGAACTCTAAGTACAGATCCTTAGCCCATCGTTTAATTGGGTCATTTGTTTTCTTGTTTTTTTGAGCTGTTTATATATTTTGGATGTTAAACCTCTGTCAGATGTGTCTCTGGTGAAGGTTTTCTCCCATGCAGTGGGTTTTCTCTTCACTCCCTTGCTTATTTCTTTTGCAGTATAGAAGTGTTTTAGTTTAATGAGGTCCCACTTGTTGATTGTTGACTTCAATTCCTAAGCAACTGATGTCTGATTTAGAAACTCTTAATCTAAATCTGTATCTTGTAGGTTACTGTCGCCAACCTTTTCTTCTAACAGTTACAGAGTTTTAGGTTTCACATTGAGATCTTTGATCCATTTGGAGTTGACTTTTGTGAAAGGTGAAAGATAAGGGTCTAGTTTCATTCTTCTGTAGGTGGAGATCCAGTTTTGCTAGTACCATTTACTAAAGATACTGTCTTACCTCCAGTGAGTGTTCTTGACCCCTTGGTCAAATATCGAGTGACTGAAATTGCATGTACTCATTTTTGGATTTTCACTAATATTCCATTGAAGTGCAAGTATATTTTTGTGCCAGTACCATGCTGTTTTTATGAATACAGCTCTGTAATATAGTTTGAAATCTGGTATAATATTTTCCCCAGCACTGTTCTTTTTGCTCAAGGCTGTTTTAGCTATCTGGGGTCTTTTGCACTTCCATATGATGCTTTTATCTAATTTGGTGAAGAATGCCAGTGGTATTTTGATTGGGATATTCGATATTGGGATTGTATTGAATCTATATATTACTGTTTGTTGGATGATCATTTTCACAATATTAATTCTTCTAACCCATGAGCATGGGAGGGGCTTCTATCTTCTGATGTCTTCCTCAGTCCCTTTCTTTAAAGTTTTAAAATTTTAAATGTGCAGATCTTTAATGTCTTTGTTCAGGTTTATTCTGAGAGAGTTTTTAGGATATTGGGAATGGGAGGGTCTCTTTGTACCTTTTCTCCAATTGCTTGTTATTGGCATATACAAAGGCTATTGATTTTTGTAGATCAATTTTATAACCTGACACTTTTCCTCAAAGTGCTAATCATTTCTAGGAATTTTCTGGTGGAATTTTTGGAATCTCTTAGGTATACCATATTATCTGCAAAAAGGGATAATGTTACCTCTTCTTTTCCAGTTAGTACTCTGTTAATTGCCTTCTCTTTTCTTGCTGCTCTAGCAAGGGTTTCAAACCCTATATTAAAAAAGAATGGAGATAGCAGACAAACTTGTCTGGTTACTAAAATTAATGGGATGCTTCTAGGATTTCTCATTTAGATTGATGTTGGCTATGGGTTTGTTATATATAGCTTTAATTATGTTGAGGCATGTTTCCACCAATCCACTTTCCTCCAGGACTTTTGACATCAAAGCATGTTGAATTTTGTGAAAGACCTTTTCTGCATCTATTGAGATGACCATGTGATTTTTTCTGTGAGTTCATTTATAAGATTTATGACATTTATAGACTTATGTATATTGAACTATCCCTGCATATCTAGAAAACAGCCAACTTGATCATGGTGGATCATCTTTTGGATGTGTGACTGCATGAGGTCTGCAAGTGTTTTCTTGAGAATTTTTGTATCTATACTCATTAAGGATATGGGTCTAAAGTTTCCTTTTTTGGTTGTATCTTTACCTGATTTTGGAATTAATGTGATGCTGGCTTGATAGAAAGAATTTTGGAGTTCTCACTCTGTTTCTATCCTTTTGAATAATTTAAGTACTATTTGTTTTAGATATTCTTTAAATGTCTTGTAGAATTCTACTGTAATTCCATCTAGGCCTGGGGCTTTTTTTAGTTGGGAGGTTTTGTATTACTGTTTCAATTTCCTTATATGTTATGGATCTGTTTAAGCTGTTGATCTCTTTTTGGTTTAGCTTTGGTGATTTGCTTGATTTTACACATACATTCATTTTTTTTGTCTTTCAAATTTAATAGAGTATAGGTTTTAAAAGGTAGAAGGCTAGTCTAAGGAGTCCAAAGGGAAGGTGAAAATGAGGACCATCTTTGATCTTGTTTGTCTCTAAAATCATGTGACTCAATTCCTTTTAATACATCACTTTCTGTATATACATATCACATTGTTTTAATTTTCCAAAGAGACCTAACCTCTGTAGAGACTACTGCCTCCAACTCTTTTCTTGGTTTTTCAGAATACAGACATGTTTGCTGGTCACCAACTATCTACTCACATGACAGTTAAGGTATGTGATTTTATTGTCTAGTGACAGCACAGACATCTTAGTTTCTGTACTTACACTCAGTGGTGTTCTCACGAATAGCCTAATAAACATTTCTCATAATATATCTTCTTCTGTAATGAATATTTGATTGTACCTATGTTCAAGTCTATATATTCAAACAGGGGTATAAATGGTTTTCCTTTGGAGAACCTTACTAAGTGAAGAGAAGAGGTTCACTGAATACAATACGGGTCATTTTACCTTGTTTATGAATTGATCAAAGCCTTTCAAATATACCATACCACTATTTGGCAAGTTCCACTCAATCTCTTCAGCATCTGGCTCTTTAATCTCCATATGAAATCATGAGGCACTTGAGTAAATTCTGTACTATGAAAGGTAGAGGACAAAAAAAGGCAGTGGCAAACTGTTGTAAAATTGAAACCAAGGGAAAGAGAAAAAAATGTTATGTCCACAGACATGAAAAGAATGATGTGAGAAGGAGAAAAACAGACTAAGAAAGAGTTTATGTTATTAAAAGTAAAACTGAAATTTAAGAGACCGATAAACCGTTTGGAGACATCCAGTGGCACAATGGGTACTAACTGTAGATCTTAGGATTTTACACTGGATATAAAGCTAAAAATAGATGTCTTTGTGCTGGAGAGATGTCTCAGGTCTTAACAGCTGCTGCTCTTCCAAAGGACCTAGCTTTGGTTCCCAGCACCCACCTGGTGGCTAACAACCACACTTAACTCTAGTTTCTTTGGCCTCCTCTGGCAACAGGCATGCACGTTGTGTACTTACATGCATGGAGCAAAACATACATATAGAATAAATATAAATTTTAAGATGTCCTTGAAAGAAGAAAACAAAGAAGCAAAACGAGAGGTTTTTTAGATTAACAATAAATCCAGAAGACCAACATCTATGTAGCAGGAGTTGTGGAAATGCAAAACGGAGATAGTGAACTGTGACAGCTAACAGCCAAAGGCACCTGACCTTCTCAGTGAAATGTGCCTCTCCCATGTCTCTGTCATACTGGTATAACTACCTCACTGTTCTTTTAAAAAATATGATATTCTTTCTGTATGAGTGTGTATTGCCTGCATGTAAGTACACCTGTGTCATGCAATTCCCGCGGAGGCCAGAAGAGGGCACCTGATTCCCCTGGAACTGGGGTTTTTAGACACCATGTGGATGCTTTAAACTGAACCTGGGTCCTTTTCAAGAGCATTCAGTGTTCTTCACCACTGAGTCATCTCTCCAGCAGTTCACTGTTGTTTTATACCATTAACTACTGTTCTTCCATGACATTAACAAAACATAACTACCAATTAATTATATAATTAAAACATGTAAGTTTCTCCTGTTATACCATAAATACTGTGAGGGCAAGGAAGAGCTATGATTTTGTCACTGATATAATTAAAATACTTAATTGACACATAGGTACAGAAGAATTAAGTTATTGACTTAATGCTTTAAAATATCTGTTATAGCACCAATAAGGGGATTTGTCATGTCTTATTGGATTTCTAAGATTATTTTATCATAAAACAAACCAAAAATTACAAAATTGTATTAGACAAAATGACTTGTAGGTTTGTTCTATTTAAGAGGCAACATAACCTTGTCTAACTACTGGAAACCATGAATTTGTCACTAGTTCACTTGATAATATTTTGATACTTCGCTTTTCTCATCTATAATGTGGAAACAATGATAGCATGCATGTGGCTTGAAAGACTGATAAATGAAAGTACTTTTAAAAGTATTATATATATATAATGCTTAGAACAATCTCTGGCACTTAGTAAACGCTGACAAGTGTTAAATATTTGAAGAAATCATTTAACCCTTGTAAAAATTCCTAATCTTCACGAAAAATATCTTTTAAAACACTTTTATCTACTTTTATTTATTGTGTATAGGTGTTTTGTGTGCATGTAAGTGTACCTATGTCATGCAATGTCTGCAGAGGTCAGAAGAGGGCATCGCATCCCCTAGAACTGGAATTTCAGAGTATTGTTAGCTGCCATGTTGGTGCTGGGAACCAAACGTGGGTCCTCTGCAAGACCAGTCAGTGCTCTTAACTTCTGAACCATCTATCCAGGCCCTGGAATATAGCTTTTAAAAATTGTAATACTAAATATTTCAAGTTTATACACCTCATTTCATTATTTCTTTCTTCTTCTGTAGAAAACAAATATGCATATAAATTCCTTACCAGATTATGTAACCAAAAACTCAGTTTCTACAGAATTCATTTATGTTGTTTAGTATATTCCAACAAGTGTTGTTTGAATAATCCAGTTAAAAGGGTTTAGAAGTATAAATTGTCAAGTACTCAAGCAGTAAATCATGATTTTAGTTCTCAAGGACTACTAAAAACTAAATGCTAACTTTTGAAGAAAGGAAAACCACTCTGATCTACATTATTAGGTGATTCTTGATATAATTAGAAATACAGTGTTTATGGGAAACATTTTAAGGAGCAGAAATTTTAAAAAATTTAATAATTATAATGAACAACTTTAGTTATAGGGATAATGTGTGGAAAAACTATTACCATACAAAATTGAATTTTTGCATAATTATAGTTTTTGTCTTAAAAAGGCAATATAACTTGAAAGGCTATTATGTTTATGAAAGATAGATGAATTATTTCATCTTATTTTATTTTAAATAGTTTATTTATTATTTTATTTTATGTGCATGGGTATTTTGTCTGCAGGTATGTAAGTTCACCATCATAGAGGCCGGAAATGGGTATCAGATTGCCTGGAACTAGAGTTACAAACAGTTGTTAGGTGCCATGTGGATACTGGGAATTGATCCTGGGTCCGGTGGAAGAACAGCTAGTGTTCTTAACTGCTGAGCCATCTTTCTAGCCCTATGAATTGTTATTTGTTTAAGATATTTTATTATTTTATTTTATTTGTATACGAGTGTATTGCCTGCATGTATGTAAGTGCACCCATGTCAAGCAATGCTCGAGGACGTCAGAAGAGAGTATCAGATTCCCCTGGAATTGGAGTTATGGACCCTTGTTAGCCACCATGTGGGTGCTGGGAATCAAACCCATGTCCTCTGCAAAAGCAGCCAGTGCTCTTAACTGCTGAGCCGTCTCTCCAGCACCTAAAATGTAGATTTTTATGCTGAGTTTTTGTCTTGTTTGAATTTGCATGGGTCTTATGCATGCTGTCTCCATTGCTGAAAGTTCATATGAGCAAGTTTCTAGGGTGTGCAATTAGGGGAGGAAGTTTAAATATGATTAAGATGTCTTATATGAAATAAATAAAAATTCAATAAAATGTATATTGAAACAATATTTTAAGAATTGAGAATTTAAACCCCATTCTTATCACTAATTCCTCCCAGATCCACTCCCCCACTACCTAATCTCATTAGATGAATTATTATTCATGATAGGTAATATTGTTAAGCCCATGCCATTTTTTTTGGACAGAGCGTGTTTTAATTTTGTTTTTGTCCTCTCATACGTTAAGGCTTATTTGGTCAAGCTTTTGTACCCATATGTCCCTTGGTGCATTTTCACCCACTGGAGTCTACTCAGCCTATTAGGAGTCACTCTAAGAAAATCAACACTCCCTCACCCAGTGGTAATCAGTTGCCTTGGCTAAGGTTGGGGCCTGCTGCCTATTTCTCCAGTTCAATGTTGAATTGTTGTCTGATTAAGTCTGCATAGGTTTTGCCCACGCTATCACATAGGCCCATGCTTTTTAAAAAGTTAGATGATGTTTCTGTAAGAAAATTTATTTTTTGATAATTTTACACATGTGTGTAGCATAATTTGAACATATATGTCTCCCCATTATCTCCCCTGTTCTTCTTTCACTCTTGTTGAACTCCTTTTCAACAAGGTCACTTGTTTTGGGGTCTTTTCTTTGGTGACTCACTAAATTAATTAGGGTTATATGCATGAGCATGGCTGGGATCACAGATCACTACCCGGTGTCTACACCACTGAAGAAAGTGACTCCTCTTCTTTTAGTAACCATTAGCTATTAATAGTTCCTCTGGATGGGGTCTAGCCTCATGAGACACTCCTGCATCCTTCATGGAATAATGAAAGGCCCCATCTTGTGCAGGTAACCACAGGTGCTATTCAAGATAAAAATGAATCTTATTTATCATGTAACCATCATACTAAAAAAACTTCTATATGCTAAAAAATACACTCATAAATCATTTACTGTCTGGTATAGATTTAATGTTATTTAGTTTCTAACGCAGGAGTATCTAAACCATAGCATACCTGATGGTTTTTTAAAAATTATTTTTATTGAATTTGCAGATATCATGCAACATATCATTATCATATTTAGACTCACTCTCCTATTTGCATCCTCATCGCCCCCCAACTGGATTTCATGCATGCATAACATGCATTGTCATATATGTTAAGGCTTATCAAGCCAAGTATGTGTCCAGAAATTTCTTTGGTATGAGTTCATCCCTTGGAGCCTGGCTAACCTATCTAGTCTCATTCTCTTAAAGAAAACTAACTCTCCTTCTCATGGGAGTCATCAGTTGCCAATAGTTCCTCAGCTAAGGTTGGGGTTTCTTAACCACTTCCCCATTTCTATGCTAGACTTTATCAGACTCCACTTAAGCAAGCTGCCCATCAAGCTCCCACAGCAATGGACCCATGCATTCTAATCACAATAAGTTCCCCAGCGTGGTGAACTACATTGTCTTAAACGTAGGCCAATAAGTCCTTTATCCATTAATTTGTTTCATTTAGGAATTTGGTCGCAGGATAACAAATATACCTAATACATCTATTTCCAGTGACATTTAATTTTTTTCTTTCTCTCATTATATCTGTTTATTCTTTGAGAATTTCAGAGTATACAGTATAACTGGATCTTATGCACTACCCACTTATCCCCTCCAACTTTTGCTGTACCACCTCTCAAGTCTCCCTCTCAACTTCATGGTCTCTTTTTTTGTTTGTTTTTGTTAAAAACTTCTTTATTTTCTATGTTTGAGTGTATGCCTAAATACGTCTACGTGCACCTGTGCTGTGCAATGCCTGAGGAAGTCAGGGGAGGGTATCAGACTCCCCTGAAACTGGAGTTACAGATGAATATTAGCTATCATGTGGGTGCTGGGAATTCTGGTCCTCTTCTAGAAAAACAGCCAGTGTTTTTGACTGAGCCATCTCCTCAGGCCCTCTTTTTCATTTTTAAATTAACCCACAGTGTCCAATTAGTGATGCCCATGTGGGCAGAAGTGTGAGGCCTTCCACTGTTGAATGGAGAGTGGATTCCACAGGCATTACAGGGACAGATACAGTTTAAATCTTATTTATGGGTGGATTAAACTATTTAAAGTCACATCATGAATATTATGTGTATGAGTGTTTTACCTGCGTGGACATAAGTGCACTTGTGCATGCAGTGCCCAAAGAGGGAGTCATATTCCCTGGAACTGGGGTTGCAGGTGGTTGTTAGCTGCCATTTCGGGGTTGAGAACTGAACCCAGGTCCTCTGCAAGAACAGCAAGTGTTGTAAACTCCTGAGTCATCTCTCTGGCCTCCTCTCCACATTTTTTGTAAGATTGTTTTGCTAAGAATTTTGTTGTATTTCCACTTTAACCATCAATGATGATATTCTTTCTCTATGAATTACCACTACTACTCCATTAATTCTTTTCCATTTTGGCCACTGAGATGTACAAAAAAATTATGTGAAGCAAAATTTTGGTGGCGACGGTAATGCTAGATCCAGTTAAAACACCAGAACCTGAAGAAGAAAGTTTAGATACACATATGTGATCCCATTTCAATAAACTCTAGAGCTGGCTATTTCATAGGAAAAGAAAACATTTCTAGGGGAGGAGAGGTGGGAGATGTTTTGGGAGGAATCTGAGAGAGGCTGTTAACTGGTATCTTATTGGGGGGATGAAAAGCCTGTAGAATTAGATAATGGTGATGGCATCACACCATGGTGAACACAACTGAAACTACTGACCCATGCCCTTTGAAATGATTAAAATGATGGCTTTTAGCTTTGGTTAATTGTATCTTAATTGAAATTGCAAATGCTTTCACAAACCTCACAGTACAGTAGGAAAAGCCAAGGGTTTTAATATTTGACTAAATTACATTTTTTGAAACATCATAGACCACAATAATCTTTGCGGAGCTGTTTTATTAAGATAAGTCCAGCAAAACTTTGAGCATACACATATAATCAAAACTGCCCTTCTGAAATAAACATTTGTATATCTTTGAAAAATGAAATTGCAGCTTTATATTCTTCCCAAGCTACAAATAAAGTCGTATTTGGCAATGGCAATTCTAACTCTTGACGTTACATGAAAATAGTTGACCTTCTTTATAAAAGCAACCTAGCGATCCACCGAAAAGTTGTATGAAACTCTTTCTTTTGGAATCCTCTTACCTTTGCAAAATTATCATATATAAGAATAAAATTAAAATTCAAATATTTATTACATAACTTACACACAAAATTCACAGACAAAGTTGCAAGTGTACATTTTATATTTTGTACTACTATAATCACAAATGTATAAAGGTGTCATGTTTGGTACTTTGCAACTAATAATCACTATAATGATGTTCTCAGATTAAATGATGGTAAAGAAAAACAGTGTTTATAAAATATCTGATAAAAATATTTATCTCTATTAACATTACAACAGGAAGGTACATGTTAACAAATTATGATATTACAGGGCAGTTTTAAACAATACTGACAGGTTCCTCCTTCTCAACATCCTTCTTTTCAGCTTCTTTTCCAAGCTCGGCAGCGTTTTCTTCTTTCTTTGCATTTCCTTCACGTGCTGCGCCTTCCCCTTTCCCTTCCTCCTCCTGCTTTCCGTCATCTTTCTCTTTTCCATCTTCCTCACCTTCAGCTTCTTTTTCATCTTCCTTCTTTTCCTCTTCTTTGCCTTTCACAACTTCCTCTTCGCTTTCACCTTTCTCAACTGCCTTTGCTTCTGCTTGGTTTTCACCTTTCTCATCTTTGTCAACTGCTTCTGCTTCCTCTTCATTTTCACCTTTCTCATCTTTCTCAACTGCCTCTGCTTCCGCTTCATTTTCACCTTTCTCATCTTTCTCAACTGCTTCTGCTTCTTCTTCGTTTTCATCTTTCTCATCTTTGTCAACTGCTTCTGCTTCCTCTTCCTCTTCGTTTTCACCTTTCTCATCTTTGTCAACTGCTTCTGCTTCCTCTTCGTTTTCACCTTTCTCGTCTTTGTCAACTGCCTCTGCTTCCGCTTCGTTTTCACCTTTCTCCTCTTTTTCAACTGCCTCTGCTTCCTCTTTCACTTCTTTGTCATCGCCTTCCTTTTCTCCATCTCCTTTCTCTTTTCCATCTTCTCCTTCTTTTCCATTGTCTCCTTCCTCTTCACCATCTTGTTCTTCTTTTTCATCTTCTTTTCCCTTTCCTTCTTCATTTTCTTCTGCACCTTGTTTCTCTTTGAGGTCTTCTCCCTTGATTCTGTCTTCGCTTTCCTCATTTTTATCTATATCCTCTTTTTCATCTTCTTTCTCTTGCTCATCTCTATCATCTTTGTCATCTCCTCCTTTCTCTTCTTTATTTTGAATTTTTTCAGCTTTCTGGTCTTTCTTATCATCTTCTCCTGCTGCTGCCACTGCTTCTTTCTTTTCTCCATCTTCTTCAGTGTCTTCATCTTTCTCCTCTTTCACTTCCTCCGTTTCTTTTTTAGGAACTGGTGCCTACATATAGTGGGGGAAGGGGGAAAGACTGTAAATTTAACACTGCTTTCTCCTGCATGTCTAGATCACATTATATCAATATCATGAAAAGCCTAATTATACTTCTCTTGACAGAGAGCAATTCTCCTATGGAAAACTGTAATAGGATGCAAGTATTCTAAAGTCTAAGAGTAAGTAGAGTATCTTGATACAAATAACCACAAATAGATGTCTACAACCATAAATTTGGTAAAGCTTATCTGTATAATATTCATTACAAAATATGATGAAGCATAAAGTAAATAAAGAATGAATAGAGTTATTCCATGTTAGAAACTCACAGTAAGTAAAATTCAGGACAGCACAAATATAATCCTTGGGAAAATAATGCTTTTTCTTTGGACACAGGGTCTTTGTATATAGTCCAGGCTGACCTTGAACTCAATGATACACCTTTTCAAACCTCCTAAATATTGGGGTAACAAACATGAACCACCAAGCACAATTTACATTTATGCTTTATAAAACTTCTTGAAATCCGGTATGATTACTTATAAGAGAATTTCAATATATACACAAATTTGGTCTGTGGAATTGGTCCTTAGATCTCATTTTGGTATTTTACTAGAATATCTAAAAATTAAATGCACGAAGGAAATCCTATTACAACAACTTATACATGGCCTGAGATGAATCTCAGTTGCTAGAGAGATTGTCTAGCATGCATGAAGCTCTGGGCTGGATTCCCAGCCCTGATAAATTAGGTGTGATGCAAGCCTGTAATCCCAGCACTTGGGGAAACAAATTAGCCTCTATAAGGCATATATACGTGCATGTGTGTGCATGCATGCATGTGTGTCGTGTGTCTGTGTGCAACAGACTACATTAATTTGGACAAGGGGTAATAAGGGGAGGTGGGAATAGGGAAGGGCATATAAATATCAAATTATACTGTAGGAAATCACAAAAATTCAATAAAATTTTTAAATGTGTAATCTTTTCTGTTTTTTTTTACCATCCTTAGAAGTAATAAAAAATCCTATTTTCTGGGAAAATAATTTAAAAATAGCCAATGTGTTCATAAAATTAAGTGATGGTCAGCCTGGGTTTAATTCAAAGGTCATTATATTAGTACTACGTCGTGATTATTGGCATTGTTATTGCAAAAGCAATGCTAACCAGGTACCTCGACGATCTCTGCTATCACTACCTGCAAAGCTCCTGTTTTTAATTCATTTTGTCTTTAGATACTACTAAACTTCAGAATCACCATCCATTTACTGTTTCCCAGTTTTCAAACTGTCAAATAAGACTGCTTTAAGTTGCATTGTTAAGATTTCTAGTACATGGTGCTGGAGAGATGGCTCATCAGTTATGAGCACTGGCTGCTCTTGCAGAGGACCTGGATTTGATTCCCAGCATCCACATGGCAGCTAACAACCATCTGTAACTCCAATTTCAGGAGATTTGATGACCTCTTCTGACCTCTGCAGGCATTCAACAACACAGGTGCACTTACATAAATACAGGGAACACACATACCCAAAATAAATAAATAAATAAATAATTTAAAAGATTTCTAGTAGATAAATCTGTTAACATTTCAAGTTACCTCAATAATTTTGGCTTCTCCATTTTCAGAATTGTCAATGATGCATTCTTCTTTAACATCTTCTGGCTTGGCTTCAGGAATTGCTTTGGCACTTGCATCTTTGTTTTCTTCCACTGCAACATTTTTGGTCTTCATTTTCTATCCAACAACACAAAAATAATCAAAATATATACTTCAGCTGCTGTGTTAATTAAATGGATAGTTACTTTAACAGCTGATAATTTGGGGAAAGCTTTAAAATTATATATATATATATATATATATATATATATATCATGAACCAAATTAACCTATACCTCTGTTATTGCTAAAGCAGCATTAAAAATGAAGTATGTTATTCTGATACAAATAAAAGAAATCTGCTTTTATGCTGAGTGGTATGGAAAGCAACAAGTTAGTGTCCACTGGTGGCCACAAAGGTCCAATTCCCAGCATTGGGTTTGACTGACAAATTGAATCTCTCTTACTAAAGGTCAGTTTATTTCTGTCTAGTCTAATCATTAGCAACAGGGTTGTGTTAATTATAAAGCCTCCATTGGTAGCAATTAAGAGAAATGCCATGTTAGTGAGAGCATCAATTTAGACACATTTAGAAGAGATCGACAGAGCACATAGCAGTTTTAATCATTGTATCTAGAAGCTTTATAGGTCCTTAAACTATTATTGCTTTGCCAAGAAAGCTCTTTGCCTAACTGTATATATAATAGAAAAACCACTGAGTTAAGATGCCAGAAAATCTGTGTTTGAATCCTAGATCTTCCACTTATATGTTGTGGTCTTGAGAAAAAAATACAAATATCTTTGAGGCTGTATTTTCATATAAAAAAGAGATAATAGCACTCACCTCACAGAGATGTTATGTGTCAATTGAGAAAATGCATGTGAAATTGTGCTAGCTATTATATACTTCAACACACATGCAAGCTACTATTCTTTTAACAAATGAGTTACTGAGATCTAAGAAAGATAAATAATCATTCAACTGCATGAATATATATTATCTGCCACTATTCTTTCCCTCCCCTTTTCCCTTCCTCCCTCTCTCAGTGCTAGAGTTGTATTCAAGACCTTGTACATGGCAGTTAAGTGTTCTATAATTAAACATCTGTGGCCCCATTTCTTTTTTTTAAAGTAAATAAAAGTACATATACTGTTTTTACTCTTTTAAGTATTCATAAATTTAGCATCTATAGAATATTGCACCTGTAAAGAGGAAAAAGTTATTTATGCATATTTTATTACCGCATTTCTGTCCTTTTAAGTGTCAGTTTCTCTGTATATCCTTCTTATAATTCAAAGTACCCTGCATAAGAATGCTTCTATGGCTAGTGCTCTATAAATATGTAAAGTGACTGATCAATATAATTAAATAAGCACAGAAAAATGCATAAGAATACATTTTCATCTGTCATTTCTTAATAATAATTTTGGCAGTATCTTAATAAAAATATGAAAGCATTTTACATTACGACCAGTTTGCTTGGTCTTCAAAAGTCTCTATAAAATCAGCTGAATTCATTTAAAAATAAGATGCAAAAATATTTTGTCAAGTATTGTCAAATATTAGTTTGCATTATTTGGTTATTACAGCTTATACCTTTTGTTTTTCCACAAATATTAGTATTGTGATTACAAAACCTCAAAGGCATATACAGTTCATGGATCTACCTCAACAATATTCTGTGTTGTATCTACCAAATAAAAATGCCAAGTCACAGTGTACAGTCACAAAACAGGAACAAACATTCCCCACCCAATAGGTTTATATGCCACAATATATTACAGGTTGAGCAAAATATAAAGAAAACTAAAGAATCAGTTGCATGTGTTTTCAAAAATTATCTCTGAGAAAAAGCCACTTTTGTCAACATTCGAATTTAAATATTTACCCTTGAAGTTGAGGCTCTTTTAGGTTTCAACTCTGGTGTAAAAGTCACAGGCATCTGCATCAGAAAACATGGTCATGTACAATAAAAAGGGAAGAAAGAGCAATAACAAGGACATTAACCCCTTCATTAAAATATATAGGTATGATTTAAATGTAGCACTGGGGAAAAAAAACACTTTCTTCAATGTGCAGGGTTTCCCCCTAAAATGTCAAAATAAGTCTTGTATTAAATACAGTGTTATGCAGAACTCCAGTTTTTAAAATTCTATTCTACAATACATGGGCAGCTTTTTTAAAAGACCACTTACAGCAGACAGTCTGGCAGATCTTCTCTTTGGCTGTAAGTGGAAAACAAAATACCATTTAAAAGAAATATAGGTATACAAATCTAGAATTATTTTTACTGAGAAACTATTTGGTATAACACTATGTTAATAATGTGATTAAGAAAGTGATCCTTATTTTGCTTAGAAAATACCATAGGAGAAATGTTTGATTTTGCCCTCCTTTGGACCCTTTATATGCTGAGGGGGAAAGCACCCCAAGTCAAGCTTCTTTTGCTAAGCTAAATTAACACTGTGGCCAATACCCAGGAGCACACTTGACAATGAAAATATACCTTCTGTTTGTCGACTGACAAAATAATTTCTGTGAAGAGTGTGCACTTCAGATCTTAGATCATAACAAACATAATTAGTTCCTAAATGCCAAGAACTCCTTAAGTCTTATCACTTAAGAGATAGATGACTGGCCTTCACAATGTTGGTACTCATCTGGTACAAATAAAGCCACCAGCGTTTTTTATCTAATTACATGTCTTTCCTTTCTAAAACGAGTGCATTATTTCCAGACATTTTCAAAGTAAACACACTCACCTCCTGACTCCCATCACCTGCAGCCTACACAGAAAAAAAAATACAGAGAATACATAAGCCCATCAACATAAACATAGAAAAGAAAATATCACCTATGGGTTATAACTGCAATTTAGCCACTTGTGACTTTCCTGGATTCCCTCCCACTGGAGCAGCCACGTGCTGTTTCCTAGGAGCTATTCTACACCCTGCAATGTAACATAAAATGTGCACCAAGGTGTAAGAGCATGCTCAAGACCCCTTTATACAACGGAGTCAAATATGTCTTTTTGGTGTCGATAACACCTCTTAAAGACAAAATATTTTCGTTTTCAAGACCACCTGTTCTAATGTTAAAGGCGGGATGAACGAAGGCGGAGTTTCTAGCAATTTCCCTCTCTTGCCTTATGTTTGCTATGTAATTTTATCTATCTGACCCCCTCTACAGATTCTGGACTATTTTCCTCACGAAGTTCTACATACAAAAACAACAACCCCCCACACAAGGGAGAATGTCTTTGTTCTAACGTTAACGCTTTATTCTGAGAAGCAGGCAGTGTAGTTTAAAACTTCCCGCCACTACCTGCTACAAGGTTGCTGTCAGCTCTGCAAAACAGCAAGATCCATTGCACAAGCTTGCAAAAAGCCCGGCGGGAACCTCGGGAAGGGGGATGGTGATTAGAAACAATTGCTTTCGGTATCTGAGTAGCCATTTACCCTGGGAAATATCAAGCTATTATTACAGGATTCATGCAGCCCCAGAGCACCGGGGAATTTCGGCCTTATTTCTGTGTTTTAGGAATACGGAAGGCGGACGGATTCACAGGAATAATGTAAGAGACAATCATAACGCTTTATATTAACACGGTGTTTTTGCAATTTTGCCAAGCAATGAAACAGCGCTCCATTTCACTTGTGAGTGGCACCCGGGCGGGGGGGGTGCACGCAAACGCCGAGCCCGGGCGTCAACTTATTTCCCGTGTGCGCGGAGCCAGGAATTCTGGAGCGAAGCTTCCAAGGACCTGTAGCCCCTGAGTACCTCCGAGCAAGTCTGCATGGCCAGAGTGAGCAAAAACCACGGCCGCTCGACCTCCACCGTCCGCAGTCGTTTCTCGAACACGGCCCTCTAATTACATTTCCACCTTTAACTAGAGAGTTCTCAGAGTGCCAAATCTCTCAGATCTAAAGTTTCTCATTACAGTGGTGAATCTCTCCCAGCTCTAGGACAGTTTGAAGTCTGCGCCGCCTAATGGCACAGGATTACCATTGCATAGCCATCTGGCATGACAAGAAGTGGAGGAGGGAAGAGGGGGAAAAAAGGAAAAAAGAAAACGGGAAGAACAAAGGCAAAAACAAGAGCAAGCCGGGGCTTTCATTCCCACCAACGGGACGGTTCCCCGAGAAAAGCTGTGGGCAGGGGAGGAAGCGGGAACTGGAAGCGTGCTTGGGAGAAGAGTTCTCCAATGGGGTAAGCGGAGGAAGGGGGGTGGGGTAGGAAGCGACAGCACAGCGCTATGGCTGTTTGTAATTCAGCATGGAGACACCTCTCAAACGATTCTCTCCCTTCAACAAAACAAGCCAAAAGTGAACTACCAGTTGCATCCTAGATCTCTGGAAACCCTACCGCCGACTGCTCGCTGCCCTTCCCTCTCCTTCCATTCAGTACATCCCCAAATCAAACTAGAAGCCAAAATGCTCTTTCAAAAATCCAGAAATCTCAGCCTTAGGAAATATGTCTTTTAGCGGCTAATCTTCCTTCCCTCTTTCCCATTTCACTTACCTTTCTTTTGGGCATTGTGGCGGCTCTCCGCAGGAGATCTTCAGGCAGGAGGAAAAAGCCGAGAGCAGTGTCTGCCCGACCGCTCCGAGAGCGACTGAGTTTTCAATGAACTAATTGCAGCTCGATATGTACTCGAGCCCCCCCTTCCCCTAAAAAAAAAGCTCTCGTTATTGGCAACATTAAACACGCCAAGACGCAACCAAACTACGTGAATGGTTGGCAGAAGTGGGAGCCAGATTGGAGTGACAAGCTATCAGGCCAATCAGGGGAGGCGGCTGTTTCGGAAGGCGTGGCCCGCGAACTTGCCCGAAGCCCTCGCCTGCGGCCGGCTCCGACTGCCCGTGGGGTGCCGGAGTCCAAGCGCTTTCCTCACGCGTAGTGCTCCAGTGTGACCAGCAGGGAATCCACAGTTGTCTTGTCCTTTTTTCCTTTTATATTATAGTAACAGGCGAAAGCCCAAGCAGTTATTTTTTTTGCATGGTCTCCCGAACCCCCACCTTTTCTTCTTTGCGTCGGGTTGCGGGATGTTTTTGAGACTGGGTTCAGATCCCGTTCAGCCTTTGCCAGTGTAATTTGGCAAGAGGGTGAGGTTGAAGTGACAGGAGCACTAATTCAGAGGTCTGAAAAGAGTGGAGTCGTTTCTCTGGCCATGAGAACTTCCCGCCAAAGCCGAATTGTCCTGGCGTGAGCAGGGTGCCAAACCTCGCGCCTCCCGCAGGTGGAGAATAGCAACAAACGTGGGACTTGAAAGAGCAGGACACGCCTGGAGGCCGGGTACCTGTTAAAATACCAGTTTCCCGCCTGGAGGGAACCCACCAGGAGTTCTGTGAGCCCACTGGGGAACTCAGAAACAGCATAGGTCTATTCAGAAGAAAAGCACTGGTCTGAAAGGATTTTGACTCCAAAGGTGGCATTTACTGAGGAGACTCACGAAAGTACCTAGCATGAAAGAATTTAGGACTTAGAATCTGGACTACCTTAAGGAGACACTTAATCACTAACCCTAACACTCAACACTGACCCTAAAACTTAACATCAACTAAAAAAATACAGATTAGTGTAAAATGAGCCATGTAAGTGCATGGCAGCTCTTGTCTTTATTTAAAATTTCTATATTTGTTCACTATGGACTTTCTTGCATTTATTTCTGATATTTTAATAAATCTGTTTACAGTGCTTATCTTCATTACTGGAATTTGAGATAGTCTCTTATTTGTTTTGCCCAAGGAACTGCCCTTCTAACCCTTCTCCAGTCTTTAAGAGTTAGGTAGTAGCTTTCTGATCTGAGAGGTGTCTTCTCTTGTCAGTGTCTAAGACCCACGTGTTAGGATTGGTGCAGAAATTAAAGAATAAGGTGCTTAGAAATAATTATGGCAAAAAACGAGGGCCTGAGGGCTGCTAATTGTGGCTAAAAGTAGACATGTATGTTCCTGATGCCTTTTTTGAGCTGTGCCTTGTTTTAGTTGTTGAGCCACCTAATTGTATTTAAAGGTGTTTGGGCAATAGTCCATATCCCTAAGCTGATAGACCAATCAACAAAGAAAATTAACCTTTTGAACAGTTTTCTTACACAATATTCTGTTTATTATCATGTAGCTTGAAGAAAAACTGAAACAGGTGTTTAAAAGATGAATACTGGCTGGGCTTGGTTGGAAGACTTTCCCAGGAATATGGAGGCCGAAGCAGGGGAATTCTGAATTTCACGCCAGCTTGGGCTACATAGGACACTTGGCAACTGCCAAACATGACTATTATATGATTTACACAGTGCCAAACCATCTGTACAATCTAAAATACACCATAATGGAACCCTTCATTTTGATCTTTGCCTCTTCTTCCCAGCACCCAGCACGTGGAATGCAAAAACCAGATATATTAAGACCTATGGAAGTGGAGTTTCACTCCCCTAATTTCATACTGTTTTCAAATTCAATAGACAAATCAGAAAGACATTTAAAATTGCTTCCTTATGCTGCAATTATTAGCATCACCCTCCATGTTTGGGATGCCTCCTTTGCCCTTGTGTAGGTAGCATTGTTGGAAGAACCTAAGTATGTTTCAGTAATTTACTTTTTCTGAGAGTTAGAAAATTGGTCTTAATATAAGGATTGCCTCACAAGGATAAGGAGAAAAATGAAGAGAATGAAAATGTGCTAGTACTAGAATGCATTTATTCAACAAATTCTTATTTAGCATTATTTTGTGAGTTGGGTTTTTGTTTGTGTAGACTAGCTTATAAAAATGCAAAACCCTGTGGCATGCAAAGTTGCATTACACAGTTTTTACCCTTAAGGATTTTTATAGGATTGAGAAAACAGATGCATACATATCTACAAATCAAAGTTGTTTATATTATATGAATGGTGAAATTTATATTTAATAATACAGCAAGGGGACTGCTTTTTTAAAATTCAAATATTTGAAGAAGGCTTTTGTGGAGGAGGGGATATTTGGCCCTGAGCTGTTGTGTAGATTGTTACACTATAACAAATGCTGAGGCAGGCAAGCAAGGTTTGTTTTGGGGCGGGAAAAGAATGTCTAGCCAGAGTGTCTAGCCGGAGAAAATTGAAACAAATGATCACGAAGACCGTTGGGAAGTAAATTTCAAGATATTGAAGGCAAAAGAAAATGTGCCTATCCGTGAGTGAGCTCTGAATCTTCTCTTATGTTTGTGAGCAATTGTCTCTTTGGGTCGGCCTTTCCTCCTTGGAGCCCAACCTGTTAAAACTGTAATTTATGTGTTCTCAAATTGCATGCTGAAGTGTGGGACATTTGTCAATTTTTCACCCCTCCCCCACCTCACTCTTTCTACTAGTAAACAAGGTTGGAGTCCTTGGTACCAGACAGCCTCCTTGAGCTTCTTTGCTACATTTTAAACCTCGGACCAGGCCCCATTTTCTTTTGTCTTCATCTGTAAATAGAACTGTTCAGCCTCACTTCAGAATCGCCTATCAAAAGCCTTTGCCAATCATTTCAGACCCGCCAAAGCCTTCATTCCAACTATACTATAGGATGTATACTGCCACATGGAACAAGCAAATTTGAATTTTTTAAAACTTGCCTCAACCATTAAGACCTAACTAATTCTTGAAATTAACTGAAATTTATGATGCCAGATATGGAACCCAGGTGATCCCTGCCTCATTCTTGCTAGACAAGCAGTGCATTGTGCTGAACCCCCCACTCTCAAGCTTGGGTAAACTTGTCCCTCTTGTATGAATATTTTTCAGTGCATTACTCTCCAAGTCTATCCTGTAAAATTGCTGCCTTTATAAATTACTTTTCTAAAATATTTTATTTCATGTGTATGAGTGTAATGCTTGCGTGTATGCAAGGGCACGCGTGTATGCAAGGGCACCCGTGTCATGCAATACCCATCGAGGTCAGAAGAGAGCGCGTTGGATTCCCTGGAACTGGAGTTAGGGATGGCTGTTAGCCACCACGTAGGTGCTGGGAACCGAACCTGGTCCCTTTAAAGCAGCAGGTGCTCTTAACCACTGAGCCATCTCTCCAACCCCCAAATTACTTTTCTAAAACAGATAAATTATTCTAGTAATACTTTTACCTTTACATAATGGTCAAAGTGAAACTTTTCACTTGATCATTTCTCTCTAAAATTATACCAGCTTTTCTCTCTTTTTTTATTAAAAACTATGAATATTGATTGCTTGGCAATTATCCACAGGATTCTCTAATTTCCCTTGGCTATTAAGTATGCCTACTATGACTATCACAATTTAGAGGAACTGTACCATGTCCAGTCAGTAACCAGTGGGAAATGTCATGGGAAGATGTAAAAGTTACAGATTAAATAAACCAACATTAAAAATGCTTACAGCACAGAATCTAAAATAAAATATCAACATTATGTGCCTATGAGAAAAGGATGATAGGAAGTCAAAAAGGGGAAAAAGATCTTCAGATGTTCTGCTATATTTCTAAAACATGAAAAACATTTGAAAACTACTTAATATTATGAGCAAATAATAATGTGGTCTTACAATAGAGAAAATACTGTATTTCAAATGTATTGTTGGTTGGTGTTTTTATATAGCAGAGTGAACAGTAAGTCTAAAATGAGCCAAATATATAAATGTACACATTTTTATTCTTATTCCTAATTGGTATGTGAAATCTACTTAGATTGATGATAGCCCTTACCCAAGACTGATTCTTGTGAAACTATAATCCTGAAAATGCAAAGTTTCCTATTTCTTATATTTATGTGCGTCAGGCTCAAAACTGATAAAATATTGAATTTTTTGAGACCTTCATTATAATCACTCTTGGAGGTTTGATTCAGTGGTAAAAATAAATGAGGCTTCTTTCTAGAGAAAAAAAGAACATGGTAAATTTAATGTTTTTAATTTAAAATGTTCTACTTTTAAATTCTAAATGATTGACATTTTAGATTTTCAGACATTAAAGCTTAGACGAAACTAACTAGAGATTTTCTAGTTCAATACTCTTGTAATACAGATCAGTAAACTCAAGTGCAGACAGTTTAAATGACTTGCCTGTGGTCATCTTTTAGAAGTGGAGCAGAGATTTTTTTTTTCCACTTTTGTTTTAAAGTTTTAATTTATAGTTGTGATGGTAGTAATTATAAAACTTAAACAGAAATCTTAGCAATTATATGACATAGTGAATACACATAGTTTTCCTCAATCTCAATGAGTTCAAAACTCATGAAACAACACTGCTCGCCAGCCCACTTCAGATATAATTTTTTGTTTGTTTACTGGATTATTTATTTATCTATGTTCTCACATTTGAATCCTCTGATCAGTTTTTTTAGCTGCCACAAGAAAGTAGAATATTTGGTGAAGAGAAATTCAAATTTTACCTCCCTCCCTCTCAAACAATTTCACCGAATGACAATTTTAACCTTGAAACTGTAAAACATTTGCTCATCTTTTCCTCTTTCATTTACCAGCAAGGAGGTTTTAAAAGAAATTGCAAATAAGCTTTCCCACTGACCAGAAGTTATTTGAAGATTTCTGAATTCTAGTAGGTGTTAATAGATGTTCTGTCTTCTTGAAAAAGAAATTGAGACTTTTTCCATTTAGCTATAAAGACTTCACTTTTCTTTAAATGTCTTCATTTGTTTAAATATGGCATTAATATTTAAATTCTAAAAAAAAAAAAAAAACAATCCCACAGGGGCTGGAGAGATGGCACAGTAGTTAAGACCCCTGGCTGCTCTTGCAGAGGACCCAGTTTCAGTTGCCAGCACCCACATGACAACAATCATCAGTAACCTCCGTACCAAGGGATCTAACACCCTCTTCTGACTAAACTGGGCATTGCATGACACAGTTGTACACACATTGGAGTGGTCACTACACTCAAACATCTTATCTATGTTAAAGAGCACCTAAAATCTTTTCTTTCCAAATTTCTAGCAAAGTTTCTAAATCTGACCTACGTTTTGGCATAGGTAACATCTGTGTTTTGGCATGAAATGTAAGTAAGACTTTCAATCTTACTATTTTAGTCTTTTACTTTCAGTCTTATAGACAATAATGCACAGCTTATAAAATACTAAAATGTTCATTAAAATATTTTTATAAATTTTGCAAAGATTACAGTACATTGAGGTAGTGCTATCTTTAACTTAAAGGAAGTATATTTTAGCTGTACATGTTTTAATGTTCCAGACTTCTAGCTCCTTAGAAACCTCTTCAAGGCTGGTTACTCTAATAAAAGAAACAAAACAAGAACTAACAAACGACTATTTGAAATTAGAGCTTATTTTAAAGGAAAGATCAGTTTTTCAGTGGAGTCTACCTGTCCTAGTGAAACCTGATTAGAAAGTCACTCTCCACTGAGAAAACAGTGGCTTATCAAATGGATTCTGTGTCTGAAATCAATGTCATCTCTAAGAATAAATATTCAACCAAGTAACCTGATGCCATTTTAAGTAGAAGCTAAAGTTAAATGTTGTTTTCTTATGACATACTTATTAATAGATTTTCTAACTGTATCAGGTGGGTATTTTTTCTGTTTTCAGTTTCTGGCCTTTCATCCACTAACTTACCAGATTATTTTATATTAAGTCCCATGTAACCCTGTATAATGTTTTATTTTGTGGTAAACTTGTTAACCACAAGAGCCGTAATTTGTTTTTTTTTTTTTAATTTACACATAGTTAAAATGGGATAAGATAAAGCTTAAACTAGGTTTTTTTTAAAATCCTCAATGGATAAGTATAAACAGTGATGATGTAATAGAACTCAAGTAGTATTTTTTGTTGTTTTGAGAATTAGAAATCTGTGCTCTCTTTAATACTGTATATTTCTTCAAGAGAATATGTGAACAAGCAGTTTGACAAATTTGTTAAGTCTTAAAGTTCTCAGGAGTCTGTCAACCGAAGCGTGCGGCAAGAGAGAAAGTGATATCCACAAGGGAAGAATCACTATGAAATGATTTCCTTAAAAAGCATTTGGGGGTGGGAGCTTGGGAGATAGCTCAGCTGGTAAAGTGGCAGCAGTATAAGAATGAATACTTGAGTTTGGACCCCCAGCACCCATAAAAAAGCTGGGCACAGTGGCACACTTCTGTGACCCTAGCCCTGGAGTGGAGAGGACACAGGTAGATCTCTGGCTCTCCTTGGCCAGCCATCCTAGTTAAATCAATGAGCTTCATTCAGCAAGAACCTGTCTCAAAAAATAAGGTAGAGGGACTGGAGAGATGTCTCAGGGGCTAAGAGCACTGTTTGCTCTTGCAGAGGATCCACGTTTGGTACCCAGCACCCATACAGCAACTAACAATCATTTGAAACTACAGATCCAAAGGTTCCAACACCCTCTTCTAGCCTTGTGGGCATCGCATGCACATCACACACGTACAGACATGCAGGCAAAACAGTCATGCACATATAAGAATTAAAAAAAAAAGATGCAGCACCGGATATGATGGTGCACGCTTTTAATCCCAGCACTCAGGAGGTAGAGGCAGGCAGATCTCTATAAGGAGGCCAACCTGGTCTCCTTAGTAAATCCAGAACAGCTGGGGCTACAAGAAGATCCTGTCTCAGAAAGACCAAAAAAAAAAAAAAAGAGTGCAGAGCTGGGTGGGCATGGTGGCACAGGCCTTTAATTCTAGAACTATGGAGGCGGAGGCAGGCAGATCTCCATGAGACCAACGCCATTCCAGGTGAGTTGGGGCTACAAGGAAAAACCTGTCTCAAAAAGAAAAACATACCACAAAAATGGTACAATAGCCCATGTCAGCCTCAGACCCCCCCCCCCACTCACACACATGCACACTCACGTGAGACATTCTGGGTGAGTAGCAATCACTTACATACATCTTATTAGTCTTAAATTCCAAAGCAGGTGTAGAATGCAGTGTAATGTCTTTGTTCACTGTTTAGTTTTTCAAGGAATCATGTTTTTGCTTCTTGGTTTGGCTTTATTTATGCAATTATAAAAGAAAAATTTTCATAGTGTGGGGAGGGAGAGAGTGAGAAGAGAGAGAGAGAGAGAGAGAGAGAGAGAGAGAGAGAGAGAGAGAGAGAGAAATGACACCCCACATGGAGATCCGAAGCAATTCGGGAGTACGTTTTCTCCTGTCACCTTGAGTTCTGGGAATTGAACTCAGATGGTCAGGCTTGCAGAGCAAGCTCATTTACTCACAGATCTGTCTCCAAGCCCTAATTTTTTGTTAGATCATCTTTTTATTAAGCTAATTTATGCTTGTGTTTTTTTTTTTGTTTGTTTAGAAATAGTTGGCGATCCTTCAGATCCAAGCTACTTAGAATTTTGGAAATTATTTTATATTGAAGTGAGTAACTATTCAAGCAAATGAGCATGCTCAATTCTCACATGCTATAATGACAACACTATAAATATAAATATCTTCCTATTTCCAATAAGTTAAATAAGTTAAATATATCTTCAGATAAATCACCTAAATGCAAATAAGAGAATATTTATCCAAATATATTCATTACATAGTCTACTTGTTGGTTTATGTACTATTTAATCTACTTCATTTAGTCTACTTGCAAAGTTCTGCCTGCCTCTGCCTTCTGAGTGCTGGGATCCCTATGTATCCCAGCACGGCCTTTAACCCATAGTCCTCCTCCTCAGCCCCAAGTTCTGGGACTACAGGTGTGCACATGCCTGGCTTTTTTCAGTTTTTATTGGGAAAGTTTGTTCAGTTTCTTGGACATTTTCTTAAGGTTTAAATATTAACGGAGATTTAGCTTTATTTTTCCAAAATATGAATTTGTGTCTCAGAATAGAATTTATTATCCACGTGGAGGAAGTTGGTGTCCAGAGGAATGCAGTCACTCAAGATTTCTCAGTGAGTTTATTGGCAAAGGAAGACTGAAAATCAAGTCTTTTACTTCAACTTTTGGTCTGTAATTTTTTTCCAACAAAATACATTGACTCATTGTCACCCCTTGTGCTTAATTAAGTACTTTCCTGGCTTGACAGCATTGTGATTTACTCTAACCCAGTGGAAATTGGATGAAAAAGCTTTTTAATTATAAACAATTATCTGCTTGCCACCAGGAAAGTGTGAATTAGAAAATGATTTATTTCCTTGTATTGGGAAGATCTATACCAGCAGTTTGAGAGAAGTAGGAAATGAGAGAGAAAGGGAGAGAGTGAGAGAGAGAGATAGAGATAGAGAGAGATGAGAGAAGCTGTACTTTAGACTTGTTTTTGGTGTAAGTTGGGAATGTCACAGTGCTATCATGAATGAGAACAAAATAAGAGAATTCTCCTTTATAATTTTCTCTTAGATCATACCTCACAGAATGCCTACTTTATTAGTAAAGTATTTCCTAATTTTGTTTATATCAAATTATTAAAAAATGGCATCCCCTTGTCAGCACTACTGTGTGTTAGTTCCTACAGTAGGCTTTATATTATCTCTGATCCTCAATTAACAAATCATCCAGTTAGTAATAGAGTTCAAACTAAGATCGATTTGTCCTGAGAGCTTCAACTCTTCCTACTACATTTCAGTTCTTTTAACTTTTTTCTAAAGTTCTGCTTTTGAATCTTATTTCAAAAATCCCATATTTTTAGAAAAGTCAGTCTATAAAATTTTGCTAGCATAATCAATTTGATAGTGATTTAATTATGTTTGTTTCCTGTCTAACAGTTTTAAAATTTCAGTCCTCCCTGGGATGTAGTACCATCTTGTTTCCAACTGAGAAATAGTTACAAGATCAATGCTTATAGAATGTAATTATCCTGACCACAGTTGTAATTCGTGTTCATTAATTCCACAAATATTCACTGAACACTTATCAAGTTCCAGCAACGTTTTTAAAGTACTGAGAATATAATATTTGACTGTGGTGAGAGTCTCATACTTCAGTAGAGATGGGTGTTCTTGGAAATATCACAAATTACAATATAATCTGAGATTTGATATAATAGATATATGTGCAAAATAATATAGAAACAAGAGTAAAAAGCAATACTGCCTAGAAATGGGATCAGAGAAGGACTTCCTGAGGCAGCAAAAACAGAACAAGAGAAAGACATTCCAAACAAATGAATGACTAGCAATGCTATACTTTTTAATTATCCTAAGAAAGTAACAATTGTTAAAACCGTTGAGTGTGGTAATTATTTTTCATAATACACATTAAAACAAATGCTTATCTGTTAAATTTTGTGAATGCATTAAATGTATCAAATTTTCTTGTAGGCCACCAGTGGTAGAATGTCCACATTCTGACAGGCATTGCTCTAGTAGAACTACCAGCAACGTTCCCAGGCTCCATGTAACTGTCCATGTTCTTTATAAAGCTAGAAAATTCTAGGGTCTATTCAGGACATGAATTTCTTAATGAATGCTTTGTTTTCTTTCTTGACCAAAGGGAAGTAAGATATTGTGTTGATTGGTGTCAGCTAAATTCTTGTATAGGAAATGTGTTAGAGTTTAGAGGGAATTCATGAATGCCCAAGAATAGAAAATGTATCTTTGACAATACAATTTTAGCTAAGTAAAGATAGGGTGGATGAGCCAGCTGATGTGGAGAATAATTCAACTTTTGGCAGAAGATACCAACTAGCCAAACAACTGGCAAATGTGTGGCATACATACTTTATATGTTTGACACATAATTTCATTGACATGAAAAATTAAAACCATTATCTTCTTGACTGAATAGCATTGTTTCTTTTTCCTTCTGTTGTCAATTCACTTTAGTGTTTCAATTAAAAATTTAAATATAAAAGGATTTGGAATTCTAGTAGATTGAATTTCCATTATAAAATAATGGAATAAATATAATAGTTTTTATTATAAAGAAGATGAAATTACATGATAATTTTCAGTGAACACCAACAAAATGAATGAATCTATTGACAGTGAATCTATGCATAGGTTTCTATCTGACAATGAATAAAACAAAAATAGTGTTTATTCATAATACATAGCAATTGACTAAACATTGAACCTGAGAATGTTGGAAATGGTGCTGCATTGTGGTGCTCCTTCCTATATGTGCTTCTGTACCTTTGAGTATAAGAATTAGTTATGGATTGTTTTAGAACTGCTCAATGAGTTTGGATATCAGTTTGATTTCAGAGTGCATTTCAGTACCGCAATGATTTAGAGTTAATTTGTAAGTTCCTTAGCAATTTGAATATTTTTTTACATTGGTGATAAAAGTACCATAAGTTTTATCATTAGATTTACTTAATTTCATTAAGCAGCTTTATTGAGATAAAATGCACATGTCATATAGTTAACTCACTTATAACGTACAACTTAATATTTGGCATATTTATAGAGTTGTGTATTTTTCATCACCATCAATGCTAGAGCGTTTAAATCATCTTCTAAAGAAAGCCATACCCACTTGCAGTTATTACCCATTCTCCCAGAACTTCTTCTCTCAACTTATCTACACATTTAAAATAATCTCTAACTTCATATTTAAATGAAAGAGACAAAGAATAGACAAAGAATTCTTGTAAAGTAAGAATGAAGTCGAAGGACTCACTGCAAAAGAACATTCCTTAATATAATGGCATAAGAGGGACATAGATCAATGTAATGCAATTGAGATTTCAATAAGAAGACATTACATTCATGGCGAACTGATTTTCAACAAGAGTGCAAAAGCAGTTCTATGAGAAAAAGTATTTTTTTCCAATGAATAGTACTGGAAAGACTATATATTGACATGTAGTCAGTTAAGTTGAATTTACGTGAACTCTTATTTATACCTTATACAAAATATTAACTCATAATGGTTCAAACACCTAAATAATACCCAAAACAGAGAAAAAAATCTATGTAACTGAGTAATTCTACTCTGAGAAACATATCAAAGAGAAATAAAAGCATATATTCACATAAAAGGTATATGAATCTTCATACCTGTAATGTTTGTCATGACCAACAAAGAGGAGGAACACCTCAAATGCCTACTAACTGATAAATTCACGGGGAAAAGAGATATATTAGTGCAATGCAATATTGCTCAACATCCAAGATCACCCTGGAGCTGGATTTACAGGCGGTTGTAAGCCACCCACCTAGGTACTGGGGGAACTGAATTCGAAACCTCTGGAAGAACAGCAGGTACTATTAACTACAGATCCATACGTCTAGTCCCCATATATGATGTATTTTGATCATATTGATCTTCATTACATTCTTTTGTTCCTCTTCAGTTCCCACTGATCCTCTTTCTTTTCTCAACTTCTCAACTAGTTCTCTCTCTCTCTCTCTCTCTCTCTCTCTCTCTCTCTCTCTCTCTTTCTCTCTCTCTTTCTCTTTCTCTTCCTTACTGTGAAATAATGAGTTTCATTAAGGTTTCTTACAGGATCATAGGTGAAGTTTTGCTTACAGGAACATAGGCATATTACTAGTGGTGACACCAATGACGAAAATGTCTCTATTCTTCAGTTCTTCATGAGTTTCATAGGTCATATTTGGTGACTGAAACAAAAATTTGTATGTTGAAGATAATGCTATTTAAAAGTAAAGAAAACCAATAAAATAATTTAAGTACGGTTTTCGTTCCTGATTTATTTATTTTTATTTTATTTGTATGAATGTTTCACCTGCATGTATGTATATGCACCACGTATATGAAGTGCCCACAGAGGGCAGAGAGGGCATCAGACCCACTTGAACTGAAGCTACAGATCGTTGTGAGCTACCGTGTGGGTACTGGGTACCAAAACTGGGTCCTCTTTAAGAGTAGCAAATAATTTTAACCCCTGAACTATCTGTCCAGGCCCCAGAAGTATGGTTTTCATGTGTTGCTCCAAGTGGTAAAATGTTAAAGAATGTAAAATGTGATATTACCTATATGTTATACTGCATAAGGCAACCGCTATTAAAATTATGCAAAGTAAAAGAGCAATATAACTCACAACATACAAAAATCAAAAGACAAAGATTAGTAGAGTGTATCTTTTAGATATTTTATTTCTTATTTTTATTTTGTGTGTATTGCCTGCATGTGTGCAAGTGCTTTGGCTTCATGCAATGTCAGTGGAGGTCAGAAGAAGGTGTTGGATCTCCTGGAAGTGCAGTTATGTCTCAGATGGTTGTTAGCTGTCATGTGAGCGCTAGAAATCAAACCCAGGTCCTCAGTGCTCTTAACCATTGAGCCATCTCTGCAACCCAGCAGTGTATTTTTAAAATAATCCCACTCTACTGGGTAACCAAAAGCAGGAGCATTGACTAGTATTGTTTGAGGGTCTATGGGACTCAGGTTCAACAGCTTGTAGAGAGGGAATCCATTCCTGGCATTAAGGTTTTATTTTGTTAGTATACAATGGCTAGAAGAGGCAATGTCCCCCTGTTATAAGACAACTCCTTTTCAACTGAGGGATAATTAACAACAGGTATATAGGATCTGTCTATCTTATTACTTACAACTCCATATGAATTTATATCTATTTAACAAGTTTTTCCATTAAAAAGGTAGCAGAGGAGAGGAAAATGACAAGGGTTGGAGGGAGATAAACGAAGGAGGAGATTGAAACTAAATGTAACAAATTTAATCAATAAAAAATAAAGATTTAAAGAAAAGGTGGTGGAGAGATTTGACCAACGGTGTTTCCTTTGTTGACTCCTCTAATGAATCCTCATTACCACTTTCTCCACGAACTTTCATCATAGTTTATAAACCTATTTTCTACCTGCAGTAAGTTTGTCCCCAATACAGTATAGACAACAGATACTCTATATTTGTACTGTGTGATGTGATGTAGATCAGCATAACCTAGGGCATAGCCAAAAGTAAAGTAGAAGTATACACATAAACAGCAGCTGAGATTATGCTGATTCATTTATTTAATTACAATGGCTGAGACAATAGCTTAAAGTTAATTTAGAGTTGAATTTCTCCATTGTGAGGTCCTCTATCTCAAGTTCTTCCCTCGAATCCACAGGGTAACATCCCTGTCTTTAGTTTAGAGACATCTCTGTAGATTGATTTCTTATGCGGCATTCTGTTGGTGCCACTTATAAACTGGTCACTTCATAATAACCTATGGTCAATGATATTGTCAGTAGGCCAACATGAAACTCACATTTCAGGATGCTACTGATCATAAAGCAGCTGTGAATCTGGACTGACTAAATTCAAGTACCAACAAGAGGATGAGTAGCTTCCAGCACTTCTTAACGTTGGTAGGTTCTTATGTTGATGTAACTCTTTGAGCTGCAAATTGATGTTACATGTGTTAATTGAGTTTGGCAATATTTTGGAGCGACTGTGGATCTACTGGATCATTATAGGTGCTCTGTTACCTTGACAGCTGTGCATCTTGCAGTATATATGTAGTTTGTAAAGGCAGCCGAAACTCTTCTGAGTTAAGGTAAAGCTAAAAGAAGAGAGAACCTGACTGATTCTATCAATATTTTGACTAGCTATAGCATTTCTGGATAGTGCATTTGGTACATTTGTGGCTGATATTGTACAATAAGATGTTTTATCATGAGAAATCCACTAAGTCATATCTGAAGAGGGATAGCTAGGAAATGGGTCCAAATGACTAGCTAGCCTTTCAGTGATTTGCATGGGTTCCGCGTTGCCAGTTTCGGCTGTTTATGTCAGTTGTTTACATAAAATTAGGCAAAGCCTTTTCGGTTGCTTCATTTTTAGGAAAGTATCATTCCATAGCATATTCTTTCCAGGAACTAGAGTAGCCCCTGGACTTGGAGATGGTGACAATGTACCCTCCAGAGTGCTAATACAAATACAACAGAGCTCTGGCATAGAGACCTATGTGCAGAGTGGCATATTTATGTTGGGGTGGTGGTGCTTAATTGTCATCTCAGCATTAGGGAGGTGGGGGTAGGAGAATCACGAATTCAACATCAAACTTGGATACATAATGAGTCCAAAGCCAGCTCATCTGCCCGAGTGACTCCATTTCCAAAAACAGAAAGTAAGGAAGAGAGAGACAGAGAGAAAGAGAAAAAGCAAAAAGGGAGAGAAGGAAAATAAAGAGGACAAGAGGGAAGGGGAGAGTAGAAAGGGAAAAAGAGAAAAGGAAGAAAGGCAGGAAAGACAGAAGAAAAGAAAAGAAAGGAAAAGTAAAGAAATGAATAAAAGAAAAGATCTGTTTCTCGGACTTCCATCAGATAAGGTGTCTAAAATGTTCTTCCGGTTTTGGGACATGGCGGTACACATCCTAGCATGTAGGAAGTAGAAGCAGGAGGATCAAGTTCAGGCTTCACTACATAGCAAGTTTGGGGATAGCCTGGGGTACATGAGATAATGTTCTGCCTTTCTTGGAAGTGTGAGGCCTGCATGTCCATGGAATTATGTAAAGTTTTATCAACTCATCCATATAAAATGTTCCTAAAAGGCATTAAGTTCCTGAACAAATACACAAAAGCAGGACCTTTAGATGAAGCAGTAATACTATTGAATATGTAAGCAATAATTATATAATTATTTTCTTCCAAACTGTGTTTATTTTTTTCCAGCAATGTCCATTTTTTTTCAGAGGTATAGGGAATTGAATTTGGACTCATGCTTGCTAAACATGCTATTGTACTAATAAGCTACATAAACTCCCCATCCTTTCTAGTAATGTTTTAATGAAAAGACTAAAGCATTGCTTCCAAATTGTCCTTAGATCCAGTTCTTCTGGAATGATAGGTTTCATGATATAATAGCCATGTTCCTTGATTTTGGCTGTCAGGAATTACGCCAGAGTTCCATGCAGACAGTCTTAGTACGTGTGGGGTTAGAACAAGGGTGACTGAGACAGAGAACTGAAGTGGAACCTAAGAAGGTAAGCAAAGATAACAGGATAATTTTGCTACTCTTCCTTATTATTTCAGTCACCTATGAAAATCTACGTGTTTTCATCTTTATGCAACTTTCACTTTGTTGTTTGTAACAAGTTTCCATGTTGGCCTGGAGCTTCGCTATGTAGGCCATGTTAGCTGGCTTGTGAGTTTCCAAGGATCCATTCTTCTCGACCTTTCACCTTGCCATCACTGGGATCATGGGTGCACACCACTGTGCTGGGTTTTTTTTTTTAATGTAGTTTATGGGTATCTGAACTCAGGTCTTCACATTTGCTAAGCAAGTACTTTACCAGCTATGGCCCAGTTTTTTTAATATTTAAAATATATTCATGTTAAAGGGTCTAAAGATATAGCTTAGTAGTAGAATGCTTGCTTAACATGTAGAAGACTCTGCATTCAAACCCCCATCATCAAAGAGAAAATTTAAAAATACAGACAAAAATAAATCTAAATGTCTTTTTGACAAAAGCATAACATTTAAAAAAATTTTTATGTATATAAATGTTATGCCTGCATGTGTGTAAGTGCACCTGTGTCATGCAGTGTTTGAGGAAGACAGAAGCCATTGGATCCCCTCGAGCTGGAGTTACGGACAGTTGTTAGCTGCCATCTGGGTGCCGGGAATCGAACCCGAGTCTTCTGCAAGAACAACCAGTGTTTTTACCCGCTGAGCCATACCTCCAGCCCCAACAAAGGCATAGCTTTTAACATGGGTTTTTTAAAATGACTTTGACTTGCTTCAAGACTAATTTCTATATAATCTTCATTTCTGTGGTTTCAAATCAATGTTTTATCTATTAGAATGACTATGTGTTTTGGTTTGTAATTAAAGTATGCAAACTAACATTAAAGGAATGTATTTTTGTATTTATAGGACAAGGCCTGTGTTATGGTTGTAGGTGGAGAGCACTCATTGAAAATGTTTTTATCTGGGTGAGCTTAGTAGCTTAATGTATATTCCTTGATTCAGACCATTCATGGTTTATTAAATTGCATTACTTCAGATATAAGATCAAGACAGAGCTCAGAAAATATGCTATCATTTTCCTTAGAGGGCCATATAGTAATGTGCAGAGGCAAATAATTATTTTCTTTTGTTTTTACATATTTTCTGAGCTGATGACTTCTACTAATAATCTGTAGAATGGGCTAACAATTCAATTTACAACTTGGGTTTCTTTTACACAGTACCCTACACAAGGTTATATGCAACTATCTGCTAGTTGTTCATATCTGATGAGTTATTTCCAACCCCTGAGTTATGGTTATAGCTTTTCTAGGATATAGGGTCTCTTAAGTTTAAGTGTTCTCTACCTCCCCATATCATCCAGACTTGCATGAGAATGTGTGAATTTAGATTTCTAGATACTTTTAGAATCACCCCTAAATTATGCCTATACATCAGAATTGGCTATGTATTTTTTTCAATTTTATTATTCCAAGTTGTGATAACTGACTTTGTGGACACATAGTCATGGTTGTCTTCACCTTGAATGAAAAGATGTCCCTCAGTTCTACACGTAGGAGTCATAGGCAACAGGCTTAATTGAGAACACAGACCCTGGCTAGCAACAATGCTGGCATATATAAACAAATGAGACTTCAAATGGTCACCCCTACTCTTTGTATATTCACAGGTAATTCCTTAGAGGTTTTGGAAGAAAAAAAGCAATTCTATGATTTTCTTTCTACATTCTTAATGGACAAAATCAGTAAACATAATAAAATGTTGTTTTGGGCCTTTAATCTTGGTGTGATTAGGTACTCAGCAATAGTTAGTTTAAATAGAATTATTATGTGCAAGTAGAATGCTGTCATAACAAAGCCTGAAGATATATGACTGACTTTAGGACCAGGAAGTAGATGGAAGATGGAAGGGAAGAGAAGAGTGGGAATGAAAAAGCCTACAGAGCCTTGAAGAGACTGTTGATGAAGGAATAAAGGAAAGCCAGGAAAAGGATAACTTGAGGGAAAGCAGCCTTGTTACTGCACTAGCAGAAGGTCAGTAACATACTTCTGTGGTAACATAGAAAATAGGATATATACCTAGTAAACTTGACGTAGCTATGGAAATACTTGGGCAAAGTACTACCTTGCTTCTTTTTAGCCCTGTATGATAAAATGCAAAAGGAGAGCTATGAGCTAAAGAATAAAGTCTTATGATAAAGAATCCAGAACTTGGTGACTTTGAAAATAATGTTGCTTGTCTTTCTCAGCCTCTCCTGTGATTTTCAAATAAGAAACAGCTTTAGGGCAAAGATCAAAACCTGAATGGTATTACAGGATCCATTGTTAAACCTCAGAAAGATGTGAGCCAGTTCTTCTTAATACCTTTCACGCAGACAAAAGGCCTTTTAAGGGTTTTAAGGAATTTACACATCTTTTTTCTAAACAATACGGTTTCTAAGAAGTTTAAGAGAGGTGGTGGTTATCCCACAATGGTTTCGCAGGGAACACAAGCTAAAGAATACTAAAGAAATCTCCTTTGCTTATGCTGTTTGTCTAGTGGCATAGATTATCAACTGGTACATAATCACCAAGTTTTTCAGGAATTGTACGTCAAGTTGGACTGAAAAAGATAGATCACAAAATGAGGTGCTTTACACTCTGAGCATTGCAGGAAGAAGCAGTCTAAGAAAACTATTCTACCAATTTAACTGCAAGTATGAGGCTTCTGTTGTTTCGAGACAGGGTCTCCTAAAGCTCATACTGGCCTGGAACTTGCTATGTAGCTGCAGATAACCTTGAACTTCTGATCTTCCTGCCTCTACCTCCTGAGTGCTGCAATTATGTATGTGAACGTACATGCCAAGTTTATGTGCTAATGTGAATGAAACCCATGGCTTCACACATGTGAGGCAAGCACTCTACCAACTGAGCTACACATTCACTTCTGGTTTTCTTTATGTTTCTTCCAAAACAGCAACAACAACAACGAAAATGTGTCATATATTTAGATAACAAGAATAGCGGCAGGGTGAGGAGTGACAAAGAGTAATTCCCAAGTAGTATGACAGAAGAAGGAACTGACAACATGTAGCCAGTAAGATCTCAGAACTGTCATAGACCAATTGAGTGCGGCACTCTTTTCACCACTCCCCAATTTGGAGAGTTTATAGCTGCTTTTCTAGGTCAGACAGACACCACAATTGCGTGTTGACTGAATGGGGCAGAAAACTTTTAGCTTCAGGCCTTCATGTTAGGAGGGACTCAAGGAACTAAACTCAAGAATCAAAGCTGAGGATCTTCATCTCACCTGGACATGATTTAGATAACACGATCTGGAAGCTGGACTGTTGCCATAATGTTGGTGGACTTTGGAGTCTTGGAGAAGGGAACCAGTGTATTTTGCATGTGGGAAAGGTGTTGATTACTGTAGACAGAGGGGAGATTGTGGATAATCATATATTCTAATATGTTGATATCTAGTCATTTATGCTCTTTTTAAAATGTGACTTTGAAGCTGAGCATAGGAGCTTTCAGCTCTAAATCCCAGCATTTTTGAAGCAGAAACAGAAGAATTACCACAGTTTGAAGCATGCTGGAGCTACATAGCGAGTTCCAGGTCACTCAGTGCTACATAGTGAGACCATTGCAAAATAAGAACAATGTAAATAATGCTATCTGCAAAATAATAATAAATATGATGTTTACAACTCTTCCATTAAGGGGTGGGGGCCTGGAGTGGGGACTGGAGAGATGGCTCAGGAGATAAGAGTACATATGGCTATTGCGGAGGATCCAGGTTTGGTTACCAGCACCAATATGGTTGCTCACAGCCATCCCTAACTCCATTTCCAGAATTTGATATACTCTCTGGCCTCCGTAGGCAGTGCATACAAATAGGACAGTTCATACATGCACGCAAAACACTTATGTACATAAAATAATGATTTGGTTTAATTTTTTTTAAGGTAGGAATCTTTGTTCCTTCCCATTCAGTCTGAGTGAGATTATGATAATGGAAAAGTGATGATGTTAGACTTGTAATTCTAGGCCACAAAAGATGATAAATCTTACACTTCATGGCTCTCTGGTTCACTTGCTTTTGGAACCCAGTCATCATGCTGTGATAAAATTCCAGCAGCTACATGAAAAAGTTACAGACATGTGTTCAAGCTGATAAACCCCGCTGAGATCATAGCCAACAGTCACCATCAACTGCCAGACATGGGAGTGTGACTTCAAATGATGTTAGCCTTCAGCCCTAGTGTCTTACCAGCTGAGGCTCCAGACACTGGAGCAGAAACAACTCATCTCTGCTTTTTCTTTTCTGGTTGCTCACACTAATTCATAATCTGTTAACATAATAAATGAGCTGTAAATCTAAGTGGTTCTATAACAACAGTAACCTGAATAACACCTTATAATATTGTTAACAAGTATCCCTCATTTCTGTCTTTAACTGTGTATTGAAATTAGAGTCTTAAACATGTGAAGTACAGGCTCTAGCACTGAGCTATATATCCAGACCTTCCTTTACTTAAAAAAAAAAACTTTTAGGTAGGTTCTTATACTATGTATGTAGCCTAGGCAGGCCATAAGTTCTTATTCTCCTGCCTAAGCTTCCCAAGTCCTAGGGTTACAGGCTTATAATTTCTAGCCAAGTGGAATGTCCAGCTAGATGGCATTGACTGAGAATTCTCATTTAGACATTTGAAGATTCTTTTTTAGTTGAAAATAATATTGCTAGAGAAAAACTCATTATTGCTTGTACTGGGAGTTTGTTAGATATACCTGTGGTGTGTAGTAAAAATGTCAAACACGTCTATCTCCTTCAAACTTTCTACCTTTCTAACATACTTAAGTGTCGAAACTCTAATATGTAACTCTGTTTTATTACTAGATATAAGGGTGGAAAGTATTATCATAATCTAAGGGGATAGGAAAGGGACGTGTGCACTTTGACAAAAAGAAAAACCCCAACTCTGGAGATCTTATGGTGCCTCCATATGAGATTCATTGATTGACACAATAATATTCTTCTGACACCTGAGACAGGATATTGTGCAGACTTCAATTTCTCAACATCCAAGAACATCACTAAAAATTAAGGAAATCAATCATTTGGAACTGAAATTGTTTTATAAGTGTGGCTGGGTTTTGTATTTGTTTCAATGCAGTCTTTGAATTGGTATAAAATGTCAGGGTATATAATAGCGCATAGAAGTCACACATAATTAAAGCTATATTAAACAATACAAGAAAGTTATCTTTACTAAGCTTTTTCTATTAGTGATCTACTTTCTCACAAATACCAGAGCTGTTTCAAGTTTGCTGATGAAGTCTAAAGTTTTTTCATTAAATTTTAGTTGAATACATTTATTATGTAGTCTGAATCATTTCAGTTTCTTATGTGATGGGAGGAAAATGAAGTCCAAGATAACAGGACAAAAGACAGATTAAGGAAGATGACTGTGTGAGTTTACCTGCCTTCTCTGTTATTTTCCCTTTTATACCACTTACTGTCATTATCAAACCAAGGCCATCCCTTATGTTCCGAACACTGTAGAGCAGTGGTGTCTCCTCTTTGTTATAGTTTGTCAATCTAGGAGCTAAGATCTCTTTGCCTGCCTATCTGAGTTTGGGTATATAATATCATTTATTTTATTATGAATGCTTCTTATTCTGGTGTGTGTGTGTGTGTGTGTGTGTGTAATTCTTTTTATTTAGTTTGTCCCAACATCAGTGCCTCCTTAATTTCTGGACTGGTGTACTATTTGACTTTTTCAATGTGACTGGCAAATTTGTAGAGAAGCTAAATCACATGCAACACTAAGCAAAAAAGCTAGAGTGTGGGAAAGGAAAAAATCAGGTAGCATCTAAGAGTTCTTTATAATAATGAATATGGGGCCATTGACGGCCAGAAACTTTGTAGCATGGAAGGCTTCTGGAATCCATGATTCATATTATGACTGCTACAGTCCTGTTTTCCACTAGAAAAGCTTTTAAAGGGTACTCCTGTTTCATTATAAAAAGAACTCATGAGACTATAAGCGTTCCTGTGGTTTGAAGATTTTGTCAGTGTTGTTTACTGATGTATTCCAAAGTGTCTACAGTACTGCCTGACGTATAAAAGGTGTTTCATTTTAAATTTTATTGAATTATTAAATCAAGACATTTTCTGTCTGGGAGGCAGCCTGATACAGTGGAAAGATCATTGATTTTTGACCCACCATTCATCTGATGTCGAACATTGAAGTTGCAAAAGTTTAGAGTTTGGAACATATCTTTTTAATCTATTTTTTCTTAGGCTGATTACATCTATTCTCTTGTTTCAATTACCATATATAAACTGAATAATTCCATTCTCTATTATTTCTATTTCTGCCTCCAATTCCATATCTTTACAATTACCTTCTTGACATCTCTACTTGAATGAGTCACAGGTACCTCAAACTCATCATAGTCAAAATTGAACTCATTATATTTCCTTCTTATAAGCCATTGAGGTGAGCTGAATCAACCCTGCTGTGGTGTACATAACATTGATTATGGACAATTTTCACCTTTTTGAGCACTACTTCCAGCAGCAGACTGATAATAGATCCTTAGCAAAATGCCCATTATCTGCCTTATATACACTAGCCCACCAAAAGTTACAAAGAGAAGTAAGCAACTCTCGGTTTCTATTTCTTTCTCTTCAGAATCATCTAATAAAATTCAAATTTTTAAGATCTAAGTTAATTTATTAATTTTGAATTTGAAGTCCTTCCAAACTCTGCAAAATAGAGAAAGAGGTTGAGAAGAATGAACATATTTAGAGTTATGGTACAGTCTCTATTTAAATAGAGGGGTATATAAAAGGATTAACTCACTATGTGTTTGAATGACTTAAAGTAAACCATAAGGATCAATGAACAACATTACTAGAATGTTTCAGTAACAGCACCTTTGACATTTTGAACTAGATAATTCTGTGGGGTAAGGAGGTGGGGACTGCCCATACATTGTAAGATGCTTAGTAACACCCCTGGCCTCTATCTAGTATATTTTAGCAGCAGCACTGTCCCCATCACAACAAAACAAATGACAGTGTCCACAAACATTGTTACATACTCCTTGAATGACAAAACTACAAGATTAATGGTATGCTTTATTAAAAGCCAGTATTCATTATGTTTGTAGGACATGAATCATCAAATTCCAAGAAATAAAGAAGACAATGAATTATCTTTATTAGTTTATAAGGATGTTTCACAGGAAAACAAATTTTTTGCTGATCCCAGATATGTAAAGAAAAGGTGATAGGATACATGCATTGCATTAAATGGATCGATAATATGAAATAACAGTATTACCTTTGTCAGAGAACTTGAAGAACAAAGGTGCTAGCTAAAATCCCAAGCTGCCCAGCTATCACCGAATTAAAACATCTATATAGAAGTATGAGTTCTAGAGCTGGGAGTGTAGCTCAGGTGAAAGAGGGTTTGCCTAACATGTTAGTCCGCTTGTTTCTCTTGGAGTGCGCACAGAATACCTCTTTTACATTAGATGTTACTGTGAATAAGTAGATTAGGGATGATCTTGACTGTATTTTAAAGGCTTAAATCTATACTACGTTGTTAAGATTAGCAACAAAGATGCATATGTGTATGTATGCTAGTTCAGGTTCTCCACAGATAAGAAGTAGAAACCATCCCCATGGGAGGGTCATATCTTATTATACTTCATTTTATGAAAATACTCCTGTGATCCTCTGAGATACCTTCATAATATATCGGTTTATAATTTATGGTTTGAGAAATGATCCTCTAGAACATTTTTGAACATTCTAGAAATCTAGATCAAGATTTTAGTTGACTAATGATATAATTTGGAAGTATTTTTACTAGTAATCCTGTATTCTATAAAGAATTCTATTGGTTCATGTTTTTTTCACACATTTGATATTTCAGAGACTGTTGAGAACATTAAGACAATGTGAGAATATTAAGCAGTGATTGTGAGTTTTAAAAGAGGTAAAAATTTCAAAATAATTTGGATCTGAATTTTCTTTTGTTTTGATTGCCAAAGGTAATTGGAATCATTAAGTCCACTGTAAGATTTCTGCATACTTCAAAAGACTTCAAAACATAGCAGATTACCTGGAAACAATCCATAATATCAATCACATAGAGTTAACAAACAAAATACTTCTTGTTTTTAAAACCAGATAACATATTTTGGTGAAAAAGACCAAGAAATCAATCATTTCATCCACTGTGCCAAAATTAAAGGCCTATCATCACATTTGCCTAAATTTTAAGGAAGAAATACATTTTATGTACACGGGTAAAGTACACAAAGCATTCCAGGTAACCAAATGATACAAACACAGAAGTCCAGAGGTAGGTCACCATGACTCTCAGGATATTCAGTATACACAATATTTGATTGGACTTTACTGAACAACTATTATACAGGTAGTGGAGGTCAAGCAAGAATGTTCATGAAGACAATACATAATTATCATTTTCTTCACCATCTATTCTTTTAGTATTTGATTCTTTGATATCTATAGATCTCAAAATTTGAGTGTTTTGAGAATGGAAGTGCAATAAACTTGTCCTAGCATGTGGCTATATGAAATGAGAAACTACAGGAAATTCCCAGAAGAAATACCACTTTCTCAAAACAATGTTATTACTATTCAAGTGTAATTACAGAAATCTGCAAAAATGGGTGACGAGTGCTCCTATAAATTTGGTCCTCTGGACTCAATATAGAACGAATGACAGGTATACTCTTATACCTAACTTAATTGGGCTACAGTTTAAAGCTATTGTCTACATAAAAAGAAGACGTGGCAGAAATGAGTTATATCTAGTACAAAGAGCATATTTATTTTTGAGAGTTTATAAATATAATCTCTTGCCTATAGAGGACTGGAAAAATACACTTACTACTTTTGTGAGTCCAATTTTTGGAAATGTAGTTTCTCTTCTTTCTGAAAAGATTTATACTACCATCTTGAAAACATTCTTCCAATAATGGAGAAATAAGCTGATCTTTATCTGGCCATTCTAAGATTGAGACTTTACTCATTAATTGGTCATGGTTTTTCAGGTCTCACTATGCAGCCTTGGTTGGCCTAGAACTTGCATTGTAGACCAGAGTGGCCTTAATTTGCCTATCTCTGCCTCCTGAATACTGGGATTAAAGACATTTACCACCATGCGTGGCAACATGTGGCTTCTTTCTAAAGGCATTGGAATGTTCTAGGAGAAGCAAAGTACCTGGAGGTTCTGCTTCCCTAAAAAAAGAAGGAGCAGGACTGGAGTGATGGCTCAGCAGTTAAGAGCACTGACTGCTCTTGAAGAAGACCCAGGTTTAATTTCCAGCACCCTCATGATGACTAACAACATCCATAACTCCAGTTCCAGGGGAAATGATGTCTTCTTCTGGCTCCTGCGGGCACTGCACCATATGCATGCACTTGTATGCAGGTATAAAACTCATGCACATAAAAAATATTTTTTTTAATTTAAGGAAAGAAAGAAGGAGCAGAAACTCAAGGAAGACATCTCTTCTAGCAAAAGAGTGCTAATTCCTAGCAGAAGTAATTCACAATCTGGATTATAGTCCAGATTGTGTCAGCATAAAATGTCACAAAATCCAGGAGTTTTTGGTATGTGAAATTCTGTGTCTATGAACCAACTTAAATTTCCCAGGTCACTATGTCTTAATTTTTCCATTCTTGAAAGAACTGATTGCTTAAATTTTGAATCTAATATGCACTCAAAAATATCTTACAAGGAGAAAAACAGTTGTAGTCAGTCTCTGTGTGCTCTCAAGCTGTATTCCATTTGAGTTTTTGACAGCTGTGAACATCCTGGGAGGATTGGAGGGCAGGTAATGCCAGGAGTCTAGCTACCTGAAGGGCCAAGGAACTCCCTGGAAATGAAATCTTAGGAAAGAAAATGGTGCAGAGTTCAGGATGCATTCAAAGATAAATAGGTCAGTTTTTTTCTAAAAAGTGACTCCAGTTACGATGTAAATGTAGCTTAGCTAGTTAGAATTGTCACTGACTGAGCTTATTCACAGCTACTTGTATTTTCGTACTAAAGGATCTAAGAAGGAAATGAGTTTAAAAGAGACAAACGTGATGAGCTGTCTCATATACAGTTTCATAATATATTGAACATTTAAGGCTGAAAGTGACATGTCAGGAGCATTAATACCAGAAATCCAGATAGAAAATGTCCTCTTCAGTCCATACAATCCTCTCAGGTAAGGAAATCAGCAATTGCCACCTAAAAATGTCTAAGAGTACCAGCAAAAGTAAGAACCATCAATGGTCATTAGTAACAAGTGGTCCCTTAAGAGGTAATGGATTCCATAGCTTATTTTGACAGAGAAAGCAGTATTACAGCAAGAAGAGGAAGAAAATTGGAGTCATTATGTAGAATCCAACTGAACTGGTTCATGAGATATCTGAGAAATGTCTCCTCAGTGTCATTAAGCATATTTGTGATGCACTGGGACTATAAGTAGTGTGAAACAGAGTAGGCACTCAAGTTTTTAGAGCAAACATGTCCAAAGTAATATAAATTGACAGTTATTAGCATAACTCTATTTTATATTCATTATTATCTAGCCTGGAAGAGAAAAGTCACTTATGGTTATCTTTCTTTACACTAAAAAAGTAAGTATGTAAGAGAAAAACATGAATATATTAACATAAAGTAAAATTAGGAAGGAAAATGAATAGTGTTGAAGTACCATCTGAAAAGATAATGAATGAATTTTCTTTCTGCATAAATACAACTAATTTCTTTACAAACAGAATCTTTTGAGTCTAGAATTATGTGTCAAATAGCAAGTCAGTTTTAGTTTTGCATAAACTTCAGGAGTTGGTTGAAACCTGAACAGAAATGTGTGTTTCCTGAGTTGACATGACTTATTCAGGTATGTTTTTAATTCCCTCAGTTGTGTCTCACATATAGTAGATGAGAATCAAACACCTTGTGTTTCTTTGTATATTTTTGTGTTAGCTTGTAAATCACAAATGTTAAATATTCAGAACGGTCCTGTGTTGAAGGCATATAACTACAAAATTAAAGATTCCAAAGATGTCCCATGTTCTGAGTATAAAGCTCCAAAGCCTTAATGATCTACAAGTTTCTGCCTGGTTAGGAATCTGCCTTTCTTTTTGTACTTCATCTCAAATCACTTCAAACATGATCAGTTCACTCCAGCCGTATCAGTTCAGGGTCATTATACATACAGTGCCCTAAAAGGATATAATACTCAAATGATTTTGTCCTCCTCTTAAAAACATTTAAAATATAATAATAAGTATATAGAATTGACATTGTATGTTCACAAAGAACTATGTGAAAAATCCTAGATTAGTGCCATAAAATTCAGATTTATCAAAAACAAGTTATTTTTATGAATTACATATATTGATATGCTAGACAAAGCTAGATGTTATTTGCTTAATTCCTTTCTTTCCCTAAGAATGTGAGGATGATCTAAATCCAGTTTTAAGGAGAGACACTGCACCTTTCTGGATCCCTTATCTCGGGTCTCTACACATTAAGCATATAAACATAAAACAGAAGGGAAAAGACAGGCATCAAATCAAATCAAATAAAAAGACAACACAAAACAAAACATGACACGATGAGAAAAAAATGTAAAAATAGTCGTTTTTTGAGATAATCAGGAAAAAATTTAATGTTGTATGGATATTAGATGCTACTAAGGAATATTTACTTTGGCTAGTATGATGATGTGGTTATGTGAAAAACATGTTCTCTATTTAAATATGTACACTGAAGTACCAAAGGATGAATTGTCATGATATTTGGAATTTGCTTTAAAATCTTCCAAAAGGGTGGAGAGATGACTCAGCAGTTAAGAGCACTGGCTGCTTTTACAGAGAACCCAGGTTCAGTTCCCAGCACTCTCATGGCAGCTAACAATCATTCATAACTCCTGTGCCAAGGGATCCATCACCATCTTCTGGCCTCTGCAGACACCGCATGCATGGGGGCACTTGCATATATGCAGGCAAAGCATACACATAAAATAAAAATAAGTAAATCAATATTCCAGCAAAAAAAAAAAAACAAACAAACAAAGGAGGAGCTAGATGTAAAGAGCTGTCCGAAGGTACACTGAATTTCCAGAATAAACACTAAATTAAAAAAATTGTTTTATTTGTATGGATATTTTGCCTGCATGTATGTAAGTTCTTGGTGTCATACAATGCCCAAAGAAGCCAGAAGAAGGCGTCCTGTGGAACTGTAGTTACTGATAGGTGCTAGCTATATAAAGCTTTAAAAGAACAAGGAGAAAACACGAGTGAATATCTTTATAATAGAGGAACATGAGAGGACTTTTAACAATAGTTAGAAATCCAGATCAAGGGGCTAGAATGAGCTCAGTGGCTAAGAGCACTTACTGGCCTTGCAGAGCTGGGTTCAGTTCCCTGCATCAAGTGGCTCACAACCACTTATAACCGTAGTTCGAGGGGATCTGACACCCTATTCTACCCTCCCTGGGCACCTGTGTGCACCTGATGCACATAAACTCACACAGGCACACACATATAAATAAATGAATAAAAATTTTAAAATCTAGGTAAATGAAGAAAGGATTGATGATAACTACTTAAAAATAAGAACCATATTGTATATATAATGGAGTACGTTGAATTGTGGGGGGGGCAGTGAGGGGACGTTCGGATGGAGGAGGGGATATAAACACCATCAAATTATATTGAATGAAAATAGCAAAAATTCAATAAAAATTACAAAAATGTATAGACAATAAAGAAAAAATAATATTGATTTCTAGTTACAGAGACTTCATATGTATGTCATATATAGTATTTTATTAAATCTTTTAAAAATAAAAATAATAAAAATATTTTCATCACAAAAATCTTAATTTTTAATGACAATTTAAAAATTGTAGAAAATATTTGCAACTGATATCACACCAAGCAAACATTCATAGTTTATAAAGAAATTAGAGAAATTAACAATAAAAAGATAACTATTCTAAGCAAATGAGAAAGAAGACATGAATGCTTAGTTCACAGAGTGTACAGATTCCTCATACACATGAAAACTGAAAATGTTAAATTTCAATTGAAACAAAAGAAATACACATTCAACTACCTTGAAAGAAATTTCATCAGTCATCTTCAGGAAATAAGCAAAATACATTGCATTTGTTTTGGTAATACAATTCTTGTTTTGGAAGCTTTTATTTTAAAAATGCAAATGATTTTTCCTTTGATTAAGCAATTGTATTGAAATTTTATTTCTATATATATCTACATGTGAATATAAAGCTATTTGTAATTGTACTGCCAGAAATAACAAAGTATTGTAAATAACTCATGTGCCTTTCACTGTAGAACTGGTTAAATTGGCTCATCATTGCAATAAAGTATGAATCTGTTTAATAAAGAACATGTCTCTTTTACCACGACCCACCAACATGGGCAGCATTCACACCAAAACTGTGAAGACGGCAGGGACTGGGTCATCATCCTGTAGTACTTTGTGCTCCTGAGTAACTGCTTCCACATCCAGCGCTTTTTCAAGGAAATTGTCATTATTATCTCCAAGGAGAAGCCCTGCAGCAATATAGCGGGCTATGTCAGGCATTTGAGGAAGCGGATTCAGAGAGGTCCTGCAAGAGGGATCTCCATCAAGTTGAGATTTTTTAATTTATACAGTTGTCTAGCAAGTTGAGAGAGAGAGAGAGAGAGAGAGAGAGAGAGAGAGAGAGAGAGATTATATTCCTGAGGTCTCTGCCTGGATCAGAAGATCGTTGAGATTGGTCCTGACAGTAAGGAAATGCTGAAACTTCTGGACACTAGCAGGCTTTCCAACCTGCTGCAGGTCACTCAGCCTACAGTTGGGATTGATTTCAAAACTCCACGTGGAGCTAATTGAATCCTTTCTGCTGTTCTTTCATATTTTCAATAAATCTGGGGATGACAAAATAAAAGAACATGGGATCCTCTATCTTGCTATAAAAATGGCGTACAAAGATTGCAGATTATAAAGCTGAGTGGGGAGACATGCAAAGAAAGAAACAGTATGTATAGGATACTTCTTCGAATGAATAAAGGAGAGGGGAAAGCAAACATATGCCTTCATTTCTATGCATAAATGGACAGGAGTATTCTTTGTATCTATAAAAATAAATAAAACCAGTCAGTGGATGGGATAATGAAAGGATTTCTTGACAGAAATCTTGTTATATTGCTTTATTTTGAACACTGTGTCTACATATTCTAAACAATAAAACGAGTAACATTTAAATGGAAAAAAAAATCTCCTGGAAAACCACCCCCCCATTTCCCTGAAGATTGACACTGCACCTTTATTGTACTCTCATACTATTTTGTGTAGTCTGTTTTATACATATTCCTTTCTAGAGCACTCCTCAGTCCATTGCAGTTTTTGGTTTCTCATCAGTACTTCCTACAATGCTATCATCGTGTTTGTTGTGGGAATCTTGTGTTACTACATCTATGCTGGTCTCACAATGAGCACGGTGCCTGGCATATGGTAGTTGTGCAGAAAATTGTCTGTTGAATAAATATAACTTTTTGAGAGCTGTTTCGTCTTAATGAGTAGTATCTGCCCATAGCATTTTGTTTGTTATTATTTTCTTGAATTTATCTGTCTTGTGCAGTAGGATTTTTGGCTTACATTTTGCTTTTTCTTAGAGATTGTAAACACCTGGCAGTATAGGAAGTGTGCAGTTAAGATGGTGATTTATACGACCTTGAAAAAGAAGAAACTTTTTTTTCTACAATTATTCCTGTTAGGAAATGGTGCCAATTATTGCTGTCATATCTAAGATAACTTTCTAATAAAATGAGTCTCATTACAGGAAAATGAAAACCAAGACTTATTTTTGTTCACTCCACTCATAAGTCACCAATTGAGACCGCACACATCCTGCAGTCTTTTATTCAAGGACGTGCTGAACTCTGTTGAGCTGTTTTAAAAAGATGCTTTTGTTTACTTTCCAGAGTTTCAAGGATTAATTTGAAAAGACATTAGTGGTACTTTCACAGACTTCTATAAACTGTCAAAGGTAGAATGGCATTAATAATTACAATTCAAATTCAAAAACAGATAAAGGTATTTTCTTATAGCTTATAAATACTTTGACCGCATGAAAGTCCTTTTAGCCCAGCTGAAATTCGTTAATTTATACAGTTGTCTAGCAAAATTCTTGTATTTATTTATTTTGTGTGTGGGAGTGCAGACAGCATGCACACCATATGTGAAAATCGGAGGACAGTTTTCCAGAGCTGATTCTCCTTACACTTTGTGGGTGCTGGGAACTGAACTCAGGCTGCTAGGTTTGGAAGAAAGCATTCTTTACTGCTGAGTCATCTCACTGACCCTATAGTTAGGAAATACTTTTTGAAAAACTACTATTCTAGATATTTTGAAGTATTAAGAAATAAAATTAGAGGTTGAAAAATGGCTAAGCAGATAAGAACACTTTTGTTTTTGCAGAGGACCTGGGTTCAGTTCCCAGAAGCCACATGGCAGATCATAACTTTGTAACTCTAGCTCTAGGGGATCTTGCATCCTCTTCTATCCTTCGTGGGCAACAGGCATGCAAAAGGTGCACATCCATACATGCAGGCAAAACAGTCATGCACTTTAAATAAAAATAAATATTTTAAAACTAAAAAATTGAAAATATCTCTAGGGAAGCAGTGTACTATCATGGTTAAATATGGTGTTTAATATAGTATTAAATAATTAAGGCTTTTGTGATATTCCTTCTCTCCTTACTAGTCACATGATATTGAACAGGTTACTTAAAGATTGTGTTTCATTTTTATCCTTTGTCAACTATATAGCTGTTTTGTAGGTGATTATGCAGAGTTAAATGAAACAATGACTGTACACACAAAATTGTACATATTACTTGAACTATAATAAGCATTGTGAAAATGTCTATAGTAGAACTTCTATAGTAGAAGTTTTCTATCATGTACCTTTTCATAATAATACCATTAATCTTATTTTTTAAATTTGCTTTTATTTTATGTGTATGAATGCTATGCCTGCACCTATGTAAGTGCACCTGTGTTGTGTAATGCCCAAGGAGGCCAGAAAAGGGCATTGGATCCCCTGGAACTGGATGTATGGACTGTTGTTAACCACTATGTGGGTGCTGGGAACTGAACCTGGGTACTTTGCAAGAGCAGCCAGTGCTCTTAGCGGGTGAGCCATCTCTCCAGGTCCAGCCTTCATCATCTCTATAGGATATGTACCATAAGACCCCGTCCTACGTACATACACAATTGTTATAAAGTTGAAATCAAGCATTTTTCATTATAAAAGTTTTTCTCAGCCTGACAGGGTGGCACATGTCTATAATCCTAATACTTGGGAGGTAGAAGCAGGAGCTGAGGAGCTGAAGGCCAACTTCAGCTGTGTAGTGAATATGAGGCCAGCCTGAGCTCCATAACACATGTCCTCAATTATTTTTCGTTGTCTTTGCCAATTTCACACACACACACACGCACGCTGTATTCTGATTACATTCACCCTATTACCCCCTTATCCCTCTTCCTCTCCCTCTGAACCCCTTTTTTCCCAACCAGTCTCTTCTACTTTCATAGCTTTTTTTTTTTTTTTGGCTTCTTGACTCATTGAATTTAATTAACGTTGTTTAAATTATTTTAAAACATGCGCACCTCAGGTGCACAGACATATTATAAGGCAGCTGTTATTGTACTGTTTAACCTAACATAACTGAGAAAATACCTGAGATTACCAATTCATAAAGAAGAAAAGTTTATTCTACACCACAGTTTGGTAACTTTCTGTCGGTGACTGTTAAGCTCATTTTGTGAAGGCCTGTGGGAAATCAATACGTTATGGCAAGGATGTGTGACAGAGAAAATTATTCACACCATGGCAACTCCCTGGTAAAAAGGGTTGGGGGAAGAAGCGGCTATGGTCTCAATGTCTCCCCCAAGTTTATGCCTCTTCCTTCCACTTTGCCTTACTTAGACTCGGTCCTTAACATGAAGGCCTTTGGGGAACATTCAAGATCCACATTATGGCACATACATTTATTTTAACACTTATTTTAGAGGGAGGATTTTAGGTACACAAAAATATTGAGCAGAAATTAACTATTTCCTACACTTTGATAGCCTCTCCATTATCAAATGCTTAACTAGACTAATACACATTTTAAAACTGATGAACCTGTACTGACATACCAGCACCCACAGTTTACACTTTTCTGTAGGGTTCACTCAGTGGATTTTGGGGTCATTGATATGTCTCCCATTATACTACCATATTATAAAGGAGTTTTGCTGCTGCTCTAAATCTCTTTTGTACCTCTAGTCAACCTTCTCTCTTTAGTGAATCCTGAAAGCCATTAAGTATTCTATTCCACCCATACCTTTGCCTTTTCCAGACTGTCATGCAGTTTGAATCACACAGTATATAACTTTTTAAGATCGGTTTCTTTCATGTAATAGGATGCACTTAAGATTCCTCCTTTTTTTTTTTTTCATGGCTCGGTAGCTGATTTCTTTTCTGTGCTGAGTAATATTTTATTTTCATATGTACCATAGTCTATCCATTAACATATTGAGTACATCTTGGATGTTTTGCAGTGCTAAAATTTGTGTAAAAGACTGCTGTACACATCCATGTGCAGACTTCTGTGGGCATGTCAGTAAATAGCAAGAAATACAAGTGCTGGATCATATGATGTGAGTGTATTAAAATTTTTAACAAACCACGGCTCAGGTCAGGTCTTTCCTTTTCAGAGTGTAAGGCCTGCATGTGGGCAGTCTGATGGATAGCTGTGATACTTGGTATTCAGTTGATTCCATTTTTAGTGTATATGATTTTTAAATTTCAAAACATAAAATATCAGATAATGTTGCATGTTGAAAACACACATTTATTCCCCTTCACTGCCCAAGACCAACACTGTTTTATATATTATGCGTGAAATGAGGATAATGATTCTGGGTACATATTCAGACATCAAATTTAAAGACAGTTTTTGAAGAAGGGGAGGCTGGATGCTGGAAAAGTAAACTACTGCTCATTTAAAAGCTGACAAAGTTAGGGAAAGAACTGGGACAGAGGAGTAAACTGAACTGTGCTAACGGTAACTTGATTTTGTTTAAACTACAGTAGTAGTAGTCTCTAGCTAAGGATCTACTTCTGTCTCTGTAAGATTCAAATATGCTGTGTAAAATATCTGAATAAAACCATTCTTGAACCAAATAAAAGAAAAACAGAAAAAGAAACCAATGTCTTGCACAATGGCTGTGCTGCCCAGGCTTCGTTCCCATCGCAATGGAGCAGTCCTTACTGCTCCTCGTCATCACTGGGGCTTACTTTTGTCAGTGTTCTAGATTTTGGCCATTACAGTTGGTATGTAGTGGTAATTCCTTGTTTTTATTTGCATCTGTTAACATATGATGTGGAAGATATATTTCACACATTTATTTGCCATCTGCATATCTTTAGTAGAGTATCAATTAAGGTCTCCAGCCTACCTTTATATTGGATTGTTGTTCTTCACTGTTAACTTTGAGAACTCTGTGCATTCTAGATTAACAAATATGCCTTTTGTAAAGATTTTTTCTTGCTCTTTGGATTCTTTTTTAATCTCTTGACGGAATTCATTATAATGATACGCAGCACATTAGTCCTTTCTTTAATGGGTTCCTTCTTCAGGAACCATCATCATCATTAAATTCTGGGTGGGGGGTGGGATTTTGCCTTGGATTATCTTCTAGTACTTTTATAGTTTTGTGTTTATTCATTGATCAATTAAATTATTTATTGGTTGGTTGGCTGATTTTTAAACTTTTTTAAAAAATATATTTTATTTTAGCCAACTATGGTGATGCACACCTTTAATCACAACACTCACAGGGAGAGGCAGGAGAATCTCTATGAATTCAAGGCCAGTCTGGTATACATAGCGGGTTCCAGGTCAGCTGGGGCTACAAGGAAATCCTGTCTCAAAAAAGACCAAAAAACTTTATATTTTATTATTTTTATTTTATGTGCAGGAGTACATTTCCTGCATGTGTATAAGTGCACCAGTATCATGCAATGTACACAGAGGTCAGAAGAGGGCATCATATCCCCTGGAAGTAGAATGATAGATGGTTCTTAGCCACCATGTGGATGCTAGGAATCAAACCTGGGTCCTCTGCAGGAATAGCCATAGTTGGTTGATTTTCTGAGACAGTCTTCTTTTGTAACCTAGCCTGGATTTGAACTTGAAGCAGTCTTTCCAAGTTCTAGGATTATAGGCATGAGTTACCATGCCTAGCTTTATTTTTGTGCTTTAGACTTAGGTTTGTAATTCATTTTGTGTTGCTTGTTGCAAAGTCTATCGGATGTGTGTCTAGATTGTTTGAGTTTGCTTGTTTGTATATGGATGTCCAAGTCTTCTAGTACTTTTGGTTGAAAAGGCTATCTTTTCTTCGTTTTGTTGCCTCCATTCCTTTTGTCAAAAGTTACCTAATAATATTTGCATTTCTAAGCTCTCTCGTCTGTTTCATTGATCTCTCTGTCTATTCTTTAACCAATACAATGTCTTATTAAGTCTTACATTGAATACTGTCAACCCTCCAGTTTAGTTTATCACCATCAAAATCACTTTTGCGTCATTTTAAAAGGTATGTATTTCTTCAATTTCCCGTCTGCTGCTAATATGTCAGAATTCCCTTCTACTTTTATGTTGATTTTGGAATCAACTATCTTGGTAATGTATCTCTTAAAGATAGTTTAGGGGCTAGAGATATAGATATAATTGGTAGAATGTTTACCTAGCATGGGCAAAGCCCTGGTAATTTACACCTATCACCCCAGCACTCATGAGGTACAGACAGGAGGATCAGAAGTTCTAGGTCATCCTCAGCTATAGGGAATTTGAGGCCAGCCTGGAATACTGGTGAAATGTTTCAACAGACAAAAGTGCTTGCCACACAAGCCTGGTGGTCTGAGTTTTATGCCTAGAGTGAACTGACTCCCGAAAATTGTTCTCTGACCCCCACACGTGCCAGGACATGCACATGCTTTCACTTACACACACATAATACACAAACTAATAGTAAATAAAATAAAAATTTAAAAAATACAGTTTCTCAAAAGAACTTTTGTATTTTGTGTACATGGATATTATAATTAATGAAATTATATTTGTTCCCTTCCAGTCATTATACCCTTGTCCATTTTTCTTGTCTAAAATATCCAGCGCAATGCTGGGTAGAAAGGTAATAGTAAGTATTCATGTTTTATTCTTGGTAATTTTTTTAGGCAGGGTCTCACTATGTACCCCTGACTGGCCTGAAACTTGCTATGTAGACCAGGTTGGCCTCACACTTATAGGGATTCTCCTGCCTCTGCCTCATAAGTGTTGGGCTTAAGGGAGTGCATCACCACACCCAGCTCATGGTTTATTCTCACTGTCAGGAGAACTTTAGTATATTATTTGCTTTAAGTTTTTGTACACATTTTGATCAGCTAAAATGTTCTTTTTATTTCTAGTTTGCCATTTGTTTTAATCATGAAGGATTGTTGAATGCACTGAGTTGCTTTTCTCCATCTATAGAGATGTTCATAAATTACATTGGATTTTTCTTCAAATTTCAGACCAACTATGAATACTTAGTTCTGGTAGTCTCTCTTGCACCTTTTATTATTTTTTATTTAAAATTACTGGGGCTTGAGAGATGGCTCAGCAGTTAATAGCATCTGCTGCTATTGCAGAGGACCTGGGTTTGGTTCCCAGCACCCAATGGTGGCTAAAACCTGTCTATAACTACAGTTTCAGGAGGTCTGACGCCTTCTTCTGGCCTCAGTGGAAATTGCATAATCCGGGTGCACTTACAGACGTACAGTTAATATACTCATAAACGTAAAATAAAAACAATAGATAAAATATTTTGAAAAATTAATTCACTCTTTGGTAATTTCATCCATGAGTGCAATGTATGTAGATTATATTCACCCTTTACTCCCTCCTCACACTCCTTCTAGACTCTCCACATCTCTTCCCGACTTCATGTCTCCTTATACATAAAAATATGAATAACTCACTGAGTCCAGTTAGCACTGTCCATGTGCATATGAGTGTGGCTCCATCCACTGGAGCATGGGCAACCTGCCATGAGACACACCACTGAAGAAAACTGAGTCTACCTCTCCTAGAAGCATCAACTTTGTCAACACCTCCTCAGCTAAGAATGGGCTCTTATAAGTCCCTCCAATATTTATGCTATATGGCTTTGTCATGTGCAGGTTTTGTACTGGCAAGCACACCTGTGGTGAGTCCAGGAGTGCAAGGGCCCTCTCATGTTGAAGCACATTATTTCCATCAAGCTTCCCCAGCCTCTGGCTCTTACAACTGTCCTGCCGCATCTTCTGCCATGTTCCTTGAGCCAAGTGAGAAGAGGGTGTGATATAGATGTCCTGTCTACTGTTGAACACTTCTCAGTCACTTATTCTCCGTACTTTGACCAGTTGTGAGTATCTACATTAATTGCCATCCACCGCACATAAAAGGTTCTTTGATGAGGACTGAGAACTGCTGCACTAATCTATGAGTATGGAGATAAATATTGAGAAGGCAGTTTGAAACCATGTTCATTTAGCCAAACAATAGTAGATAGTAGTAGGTTCACCCCTGGGGCCTACGAGAACTATAGGTTCTTGCTCAGATTTACAGTACCAAGCTTGAAATTTCTCCTGTGGAGCAGGCCTTAAACCCACTCAGAAAAGCAGCTGGGGTCTCCCCATAACATTAGTGCAACCATTGCACCCAGACTGCAAAACACCTTCTAGCACTATGAAATCTAACCAACAGAGAGGAAATGTTTAGCTCAAGTTCAGTAACAGCTTGATTTCTCCATGTGCAGTGACCAAAGTGTGTAGTGTCTTCAGCAACAGGATCTTATCAAGTTCTGGAGGGTAACCAAGAGAAGTGGCAATAACCTGCACTTTTTTTGGGGGGAGGGGCTCTGCAACCACTCCCTGAACAGCAACTCATCAGGGGGTATTCTACACCTAAAACTGGACTTTGTTTGATGACCTATGGTTTCTAGGAGGAATATTATCTCTCTGTGTAGGGTGTGGTATCTATACACAATGGAATTTTGTTCAGTAGTAAAGAAAAATGAAGTTATTAAATTTACAGGAAAATAAATAGAACTAGAAAAATTACATTGAGCAATGAAACCCATACTCAGAAGACAAATATCCCATGTTCGCTCTCATATGTGGATCCTAGATTTGTGAGTTTATCTTGAATTACCTGAGGAAGGTAGGAAACTAGAAAGGGGGAGAAAGCTTAAAGGAAGGAGATAGTAGAACACAGATTGAATGATGACGGAAAAATAAATTATACAGGAGATGGCTTAAGTGGGGAAGGCATTTGGAGGGAAGGATAAAGGAAATGTAAAGGGAGACATAACTAGCACTGAAGACATTGGAAAAAGCCAAATGGAAACCTACTATTTTATAAGCTTCCTTAAAAAGTATATTAATTCCTTTAGTAACCTTAGCTGGCCTCAGACTCACAGTGATCCTCTTGCCTCAGCCTCTCAAGTACTGAGTTTCCAGGCAAGAACCACTACATTAGTTACTTGTGGTCTTTTGGCTTCTGCTAAGGTTATAAAAATGGGCCTTGAGGGTAGAACATTTCTTTACCAAGAGGCAAAGCATTCATTTGGACAGTGTCCCTCTTATAAGCTTATGTGAGGATGTATTTCCCTGTTACAGTTGTGAGTGTTACTTTGTTCTGATAAATGCATACGTGGCCCTTATGCATGCCCCCCTGATTTGAACATGGTATTTCAAATTGGGGTGGAGGGAGACAGAGTGAGGTGCAAGACAGTTGTGCTTAGCAAATTGCCCTATGTTGCTTCTCTGGTAATAGAGGTATAGTAGCCATAAGGGTGTGTGTGCGCGTGCACGCGTGTGTGTGTGTGTGTGTGTGTGTGTGTGTGCACGTTGGGGGGATGTGGACATATGCCATTGAAACATACCATTTTCTTTTTCTGTGGATAAGTAAAGTGTTGATCTAGCTCATCCTTGACTAACTACATTGTGTTTTCTTCCACAACTCCAAAACGTAGATGCAATAGGCAAAAGTGATCACAGTCCCTCTATGAGATTAGTAATTGGTATTTAATTTTCTTCTTACTAGTTAGAATAACATGACTTGGTCATAAAGAGTTTCCCTTTTGGTCCTAGGGATATAATTTAGTCGTTAGAAGCTTTGCTTAGCCTGCCTGAAGCCCTGCGTCAGATTCACAGTACCTCCAGAAATCTGGCATTTGTGGCACTTACCTGTAATCCCAGCACTCTGTGTGTGGAGGCAGGAGGATCTGGAAGTTCAAGATCCCCTCAGCTGCATAGTTGTAGGCCAGCTGAGCTACAGGATGCTCCGCTCCTCCCTTGCAAGGCCCCAGCTCCTAAAGATCAAGAAAACAGAAACCAAGGATTCTAAAAACAAAACAAATAAAAAAAGAATTTCCCTTTTCGTCTTCTACTGATTTTGTTTGATGTTATTTTGTTTAGCAACTTTGCTTCTGGTTTTCAAGAGTTCTGCTTTATGGCTTACTTGTATTTAGTTTTCGTAACATGTTTAATAAAGTTTGAAATGAATATAAAACTAGTCTTGAAGTAATTGAGAACTAACCCTTTCTTGAATTATCTGGAAAAATATGGATAGAATTATTATTATTTATTCCTTTTTCATTTTGTAGAAATTTCCAGTGAAATAATCTGGGCCTGTAGTTAACTTCATAAGCTGATGTTTTAATCATATATACAAGTTTTAAATTTTTCCAAATTTTATTTTAGCTCTCTACATACTTAATTTCTACAGGACATTATTTACAGTTATTGGGTCATTTCAGATTTACTCAGTATTTACTATGTCTGCATGTCCTTGATCCCTATTGAATCTTCCAGCCTCCATGTATAATCAGGCACCTTTGGGGTTTATTTAGATTTTATTTTTCATGTTCCGGAGTACACACTTTGAAGAATTAAAACTATTTAACTTTTGAGGTAAGGTCATAAAAAGTGACATCATTTCTGTCTTGTTTGCAGTGTGAAGTATAAGAAGTTCAATGCTCTGAGGCTATGTCATTAGACAGTCAAAGTCACAAGGTAAAACCTATGTTGTAGGCACTGTAGTCGACATTTATGGCTATGTTGGAAACATCTCAACACATGCCTCAGCCATGTGAATAATGGAGTCCCCAAGTGGTTTCAAGGTCCAGTCATTAAGTGATCCCAGTTTTGAATTATTAACATTATACATGAGTGCAGAAAATTTGCTAATACAAACTTCCTATTCAAAAATCAATTGCATTTTTATACTGCAGTTTTATATTCAAACTTTGTAAAAGCAAATACGAAAGATACAAACTGTTAAGACACTGGAAGAAGATCAAAGTAGAAAACCTTCCAGTTTCAGATTTCTAGATAATTCAATTTACAGTAGTTAAGCTAGCATAGTAATGGCACAAGAGCAGGCAGATGAACAGGACGGAAGAAAGAGGCCCAGACAGACCCAGACACCTAGAACCGCTTGATCACTGACAAAGTTACTGCAAAGCACTAGGAGAAATCATTTACATGGATTTTTGATCAAAATATAAAGCACCCAAATCAAGTTTTAGAAATGAATAAGAGAACGTCTTTGTGTCCTCAGGGTCTAAAAAGTTATCTTTAACAATTCAAAAAAAGGGACGAGCAACAAAGAAAAAAATATGTGTGTGTAACAAATCCAAAACAACCTTAAGAGCCATAGTTGATAAAAGGCGTTTCTTTAAAAGTACAAAGGCCCCAGCCTCAGCCTTCTTTCGAGAGGGAGTCAGCTTAGCATTAGCTGTCTCCTTTTCTCTGTTTCCTTGTCAGTCCCAATGTTAGAATCTGAACCTCACACACCTTGCGTTATGGACCAGAGCCAAACCTGTTAGCTAAAAGAAATCTTTCTTTCTCTAAGTTGCTGTATCAGGGTTTTTAAATCACAACAATTACAAAAGGAAACAACACAAACTGTTGCAGAGTAATAAGACACAGTACACACACACACAGAGGATGGAGAAAGAAATGGATATAGTGAAAGGCAAAAGTTCTAAATCAATATTCTTCCCTATATATTTATTCCTTCATAATTTTTCGAGATAGCATCATTTATGTAGCCCAGGCTGACCTTGAATTTGCTATGTAGCCAAGGCTGATCTTAAATTCATAATTCTCCTGTGTCAGTTCCTATGTATTGGGAATATATAGGTATATGGCACCATGCCTGGCTTCTAAACAAGAAAATAGCCAAATGGCAGTAGATATATGAAAAAGCACACATTGCTTGTACTAATATCTTGAACTATTTCCCTTAAATGTTTTCTAGGGGATTAGATCTTTCAAGTGCTTTTCATGTTTATAATTCTATAAATTGTGGTGTGTGTGTGTGTGTGTGTAATCTTGAATCAGGCCTCTTTGGAAGAAATAATACCTAAGAAATTGTTCTCCAACATAGTCTTACTTAATCTCTTGTGATTGCTGAGTTGACCTACTCCTCTTACAGAATCATTGTTACTTAATGAAAGAGGACAGGGCCAATAGCCCTCTGATTTAAGCATCAGATTTTTCCCTCAAGCATCCAAATAATTTGAAAATAGTTATTGTTTTTGCCTGGAATCTTACTATTTTCTGAGATCTTTCATTGCAACCCTTCTGGGACAATGGGTGAAGGAACATTTTATCCCCCTGCTGGAATTCTGTACAGAGTTGGTAAAAATTCTCGCTCTAAAACTAGTTTTTCTAAGCTCTAGACTTTTCTTTTCCGTTGGCCGGTAATGCCCTCTAGTGGTCTTACCGATGAACCGCGGTTTACATGTGATCAGAACCCTGAACCCAATACTTTCAGGGAACATTCTGGCAGAGTCCTAAAGATGCTTTCTTCTGTTGCACATTCCTTCATAGTAGGTGTGTGTGTGTGTGTGTGTGTGTGTGTGTGTGTGTGTGTGTGTGTGTGTGTAGCGGGTGGTGTAGATAAAAGATTAAGAATTCCTAAGCCCAGCCTTTTATGTAAAGCTACCCTAGCTAGGTTCACTGCTGATATGGCCTTTCTGCTGACAGTTAACTGTCAAGAACAAGAGGAGGCTTTCACAGTGCAGTTTGTGGTGTGTGTGTGTGTGTGTGTGTGTGTGTGTGTTACATATTTACCTGTTTATGTCTGCATAGCATATGTCTGGTCTCCTATCTTCCACACCAGGCAGAAAGGTGGGCATTAGGGCATTTCTGAATGACCTTGTTCACGATTCATTCACCAATCAAAGACTGTGAATACCACCAAGATAACTCTTATTTTGAAATAACCAACAGTATATCAAACATATAAAATGTAAGTGTGCTCACAATTTATTTATTTATTTATTTATTTATTTTTATATTTTTGAGACTAAGTCTCATTGTGTAGCTTTGCCTCACCTGGAACTCTCTATGTAGACCATGCTAGTCTCGTTCTCACAGAGATCTACCTGCCTCTGCTGCCTCCCCCAAGTACTGGAATAAAAGGTTGGCACCACCACATCTGGCTAAATATACATTTTAAATATATACATTACTCCTAGAGGTCCATCAACTGATGAATGGTTAATGAAAATGCGGTACCTATGTACAATGGAGTTTTATTCAGCTTTAAGGAAAATGAAATAATGAAAATTTCTGGTAAATATATAGAGCTGAAAATAATCATCTTGAGTGAAGTAACCCAAATCCAGAAAGACAAATGTCGCATGTTTTCACTCACATGTGGATCATCAAATCTTTAGATTTATGTGTTTAATGTGGAGTTCCTGTAGAATCCAGGAAGGATTGGTGGGGAAAAAGAAGAAATATCGTAAGGGTGGAGGTGGAATAGTAGAACACAGGTGATATGAAGGGCAAATGGGAAGGGAGGTTTAAGCGCGGACTGGGAGGTAGGACAGAAGAAGGGATGGTGAAGAGAGATAACACTAAGGATGTTTGAAAAAGCCATATGGAAACTCATTATTTTATAATTGTATAAGGTATACATATACATACATGTGTATATGTATGTATAATTGGAGTTACCATGCACAGGGGATGCTGTTCATCCTGGAAGTCATAGGTTGTGAAATAAAAAGGCCAGTGCCAGATGTGGTATAACTCCGCTTGAATTGTTGGTCAAGGGTGCTCCAGAAAACCCCTCCAAACAATGTAGGTTATTGCAATTGCTTTTGATTGCCAACTTCATGGCAACCATATCTGAAGACACCACACTTTGGTCACAGGACATGCAGATATCAAGCTGCTGCTACTGATCAGAATGTTTCCTCTCTCTTAGTGAGCTTTCATAGTACTAGAAGGTGTTATACAAGCTGCTGGGGAGGAAACATCACCAACAGTCTTACTCAGCTGTGAACAATGTGAAGTATGATAATGACCAGTGTGGCAAGATATGTGCATTGGTGCAATAGTGGCACAGATGTAATGGGGGCAACCCATCCCTTTATGATTAGATTTAAGTTCTGCTTCACAGGAGAAAACTCCTGTCTTGTGCTGTAAACCTGGCTTAGAGTTCACAGATGGGGCACTCACAGGTCAGAGGGGGTGAACCTATTATTTTGCTAAATGGACAAATACGTTCCAGATATGTGTCTCTATACCTATAGATTAATGCAGCTTGCAGTCCCCATCAGAGAACCTTTAATGTGCTGTGGACATTAGTTAACTCAATGACTCACAGCTGGTCAAAGTGCAGTGAATTAGTATTTGTGGAGTCTTTAGTCCTAAGTAGGGCATCTATATCACACTCTTTCCTCACATCACTCAGTGAACATTGCATAAGAGAGGGAGGAAGGATTATAAGAGCTAGAGCTCAAGCATGATTGGAGCAAAACAGTTTCTTCTAGATATGACAAGATCATTGTACACATGAACTCATAGCAGCTGTGACGGCTTGCATAAGATCTGAACAAGATGAAGCTATTTAACTTTTACACATGAAAGGAGGAAGGGGTTATGCGCCTCCACCTCTAACTAAGGAGCTATTGGCAGATTATAGCTTCTGGGGAAGGGAGTGTCAGGTTTTTTAAGGGTGTGGCCCTTGGTAGACTAAGCACCCTCCACTGGATGGCTCCACACCTAGGAGTATATGATCATCATAAATTGGACTGAGTGAACTCTTAACAAATACAAAGAGATTATAAAGCTGGACTGGGGCATGCTAGAGAGATGACTCAGCAGTTAAGAGCACTGGCTGCTCTTACAGAGGACTGGGGTTTGATTCCCAGCACCCACATGGTGGCTAACAGCTATGCATAACTCCAGTTCCAGGGGAATACGCCGCCTTCTTTTGACTCCAAAGGCATTACAGAACATGGGTGCACTTACACACACACACACACACACACACACAAATTCACATACAGGCAATACATTCATACATGTAACATAATAAACAAAATATTTCAAAAGTTAAATGAAGTTGGGGGGTGGGAATTGGGGGTTGGATCCGGTAGGAGTTAGGGGGAGGAGTGGGGATGAATGTGATCAAAATTCTCAAAAGTTAATGAAAATTCAATATTAAAAGAAAAGCTATGTATATTGTCAAGGATTTTATAATTTCAATTTTAAATTTAAAATTGTTGGGCCTGAAGTCATGATTCGGTGTGTAAGAGCACTTGTTTTGTAAGCATGGGGACTTGAGTACTGATCCCAGCACCCACCCTAAAAAATAAAAACAAATGAGTCTGGCATGGTCACACTCCTCTGTTAACAGTGCTGTGGAAGGTAGAGACAGGAGAATCTAGAATCTTGGGAGTTGGCTGCATGGAGGTTCCACCAGACATACTGTCCCAGAGAAACAAAGCAGTGAGTGATAGAGTAGGACAGGACACCCTTCATCTTCCTCCAGACTCTACTCTTCTACAGAAAGGCACTCCCCTACACACATGTGCATATACTACACACATACACTATACTACATTTGCATGTATTCTTCTCTCTTTCTCTCATGCACATATACACCTCAACATTATTTAGCAAAAGTAATTTGTTCAACAATGGTAGACTGATTTCTCTGCAGAAATTATGAATTTGAACAATTTGGTTTGGGCTGAAATTTTTGTGAATACTAATTTTGATATATAATAAAGTTCACATATTAGTATTTGTAGAAATTTTAAAAAAGAAACATTTCTTTATTACTATATTGTAGTTATTTCATCTTGTGGAATAAACTTTCCAGTCTTTCAAAATTTTAAACAGGAAAATTTTCTGCTTCTAGAAACTGTGTACTAGTTTATTTGGAAAGACAATTTTTTTAAATATAAGATTTAAAATTAATTCTTTGGAATTTCGTAAGTGCATGCAATGTATTTTCTTCATATTCGCTTCCCACTTTTTGCACTTCATTCCCCACTATCTCATAACTTCAAAGCCTCTTTCTTTATAACTCACCAAGTTCAATTTGTACTGACTATATACCTGTGGGTGTGGGAGCATTCACTGGACTGACTTACCAGGGAGCACACCCATAAAGAAAACTGACTCTTCATCCCCTAGCAGCCATCAGCTGTCTATAGTTCTTCAGCTTGGGTGGAGGCTGATGAGCCCCTCCCTGCTCCATACTTGAATGGTGACTGACTTGATCTTGTGCAGGTCTTGTAAAGGTGACCACAGCTGCTGTCAGTTCATTAGTACAACAGTCTTGTCATGTTCACAAGACACTATTTTGTCCTGTTCCTCCTTAACCCCTGTCTTATAAACTTCTTTCCCACTCTTCCTGAGCTGTAGAGCGAGACAACATTAATATTAATACAGATGCTTTGTCTAGGGCTTATTCTTTGCACTTTGACCAGTTGAGAGGTTCTGTGTGTTAACTGTTGTCTGCTACAAAAAAAAAAAAAAAAAAGGCTTAGCTGATAATAACTGAGAGCAGTGCTAATCTATGGGTATAAAGATGCAGACTGAGATGGCAGTTTGGAATTATGTTCATTTAGCAAAATAACAGTAGCAAGTTTACATCTGGAGCCTATGAGCTCCCCATGCACGTGTTCTTGGTCAGGGTAATAGTACCAGATATGAGTTTCCTCCTGTGGCTTTAAATCCAATCAGAAAGTACTTAGTTACCCCTAAACACTTGTGTCACTATTGCATACTTGTGCATATCTTGCCATGCTGATCATTATTGTAGTTCACACAGTTCACAGCTAGGTAAGACTTTCTCACATAGCAGTCTACGCAGCCAGGAGAGAAGAAGCTTCCTGGTCAGTACCAGATTGATTTCAGCATGTCTCGTGACCAAAGTGTGTGGTGTCTTCAGCAACATTGTTTTAGCATGAAGTTCTGGTGGGCAACCAAAAACAATGGCAATAGTCTGCATTATTTGGAGGGTCTCTGGACACTCCTGACCAACAATTTGAGGGGAAGTATCCCACACTTGGTACTGGGTTTTTTTTTATTTGACAACATATGGATTGTTCAATGAGTATTATCCCTTGTGTAAGGGAACTCCAATGAAGCACACACACACACACACACACACATTCACACACATACATACATCTACACATATTCACATACACAATGTATTTAAGAAGCATAAACTGTCCGGTGTGGTGGCACACGCCTTTAATTCCAGCACTTGAGAGGCAGAGGCAGACAGATCTCAGTGAGTTCAAGGTCATCCTGGTCTACATAGTGAGTTCCAGGCCAGCTGGGGCTATAGGGAGACCCTGTCTCAAAAAGACAAAAAAAAAAAAAAAAAAGAATAGCAAAAGCTACTACGTTTCCACATAGCTTTTTCAAATCACGTTAATGTTAATTATGGCTCCCCCTACCCTGAACTACCCTCCCAATCCCTTTCCTACTTAAACCTTCTTTCTCATTATTCCCTGTTTCCCCTTCTTATTAACCTGTGTTCTGCTACTATCCCTCGTCCCTTAAAATCTTCCCCTAAACACTCTCTCTAGTTTTCTCGATTCTACAGGTTGGAACAACTGTTTTTCTAAAGTCAATTAAAAATGTTACAAGATATTTTTAAAATATTCAAAATAGTAACATCCAACCAGTTGTGATGACCTGTATCTTCAATTCCAACACTCTGGAGGCAGAGGCAAGTTGATCTCTGTGAGTTTGAGACCAGTCTGTTCTACATAGTGTGTTCCAGGCCAGCCAGGGCTACATAGTGAGACCCTGTCTCAAAACAAACAAAGAAACAAAAATGAAAGACTGGGGACCTGTGAGATGGCTCCGCAGGCAAAGGCACCTGCTGCTAGGCCTGGTGACCTGAGCTCCATTTTTACGACCCACATGGTAGAAGGAGAGAATCACTCCCACGAATTGTCTTCTCAACCTATTGCATGTGGGTTGGCATGTGTATACCCACACACATACACAGAAGAGCGTGCATAAAAGAAACATAAAAGAAATACAAATATAATAAAAATTTAAAAACATATCAAAAACCTAAACAAGGAAGCAGTAAATTACTTGAATGATAAGAAAAGCCCCAAAACAAAACTGAAAAATTTTGAGCCAGTTTTCTTCAAGCTTATGACCTGTAGTAGGCTGCCTGTACTCCACTGGGCAGTCCTACAACCATGAATACTGGCAGCACTAACTGGACTGTTTGGGTTGAAAAAAGAAGATATCAACTTGGGAGGGGATTTGGTGGGGGGGTCTCAAGGACTTAGAGGGGTAAGTGATGATCTGTGGATATAATCAAAATATATTATATATATGATAGGAAATTTTCAAAGAATAAATACAAAACTTCAAAAACTCTCTTTGTAGCTGCAATGCCCTCAAATGAATTTCTAAAAAGAAAGAAAAATAGATTATAACTACAAGGAGCTCAGTGATTATTCAGGCTGCTTCTGTCAAGGGATTATCATCTATACCGAGTTGTTTTCCGTGGCTGGAGAGATGGCTCAGGAGTAGGTAAATGGGCTCAGTGGGTACTTTCCACCAAGACTGATGCCCCAGACTTGATCCTTGGGAGCTAAACAGTGGATGGAGAACATAGACCCTTGCAAGATGTCCTCTTCACCCTCACACACATTATGGCATGAGCATACACATGTGTGTGTGTGTGTGTGTGTGCTTGCATATGTGCACACACAAATGAGTAAATGTAAAAAATGTTAAAAGAAGAAACATTTTCCGTTTTCTCATAGTGTGTGTGTGTATAATATGAAGCACATAAGTGGTCCCTGGTTGAAAAACGGAAAGAGAAGAGACAATAATCAGTCCAAACAATACATGTGAAAAAAATTCAGAGACAACGTTGAAGATAAAAGGAGTCTTGTTTCATTATGAAGTAGAATCTCAAGTGAATACAGTGAAAAAATTTTGATAGGAGAGAAAAACAGAATCTGAAACCTAAGAGAGATCTTCAAGTTGGGTGCTTTCTTACTCCATTGTTCCCCATAAGCACATCACTGTGCTCCCTAGTTCTAACATTGTCTGGTGAGGTCCCTGAAATTGTCCGAGTATACACCTGCACAGCAACCATCCAATGGTCCACGAATCCATATGTGTAGTTTGGGGAGTGCTATGCTCGTTGCCAAATAGATATCTAGTCAAGAAGAGCAAATTTGGAGTAGGGAAATGCCACCTTGTACCTCAGAGGAGTACGGAATGTCTTTCATAATACGAATCAAGGGATGATTGTGGGAGGAGAGGAAGCGTACAGTACATCTTGTTAAGAAATGTCCTCAGGCTTGGTGAGATGGCTCAGTGGGGCCTTGCAGGTGGACCTGTGAACTGAGTTTGATCCCTGGATCTCACAAAGTAGTAAGAAAAAAAATGACTCCCACAATTTGTCTTGGACCGCCGTGTGTATGTGCTATGGTACACATAGGCGTGAAATCACAAAGCACACATATGTAAGTTCATAAACTCAAACACACACACACATGTATCTTTGTATATATAAAATTAAAAAAAATGTAGTTTGGGGAGTGCTATGCTCGTTGCCAAATAGATATCTAGTCAAGAAGAGCAAATTTGGAGTAGGGAAATGCCACCTTGTACCTCAGAGGAGTACGGAATGTCTTTCATAATACGAATCAAGGGATGATTGTGGGAGGAGAGGAAGCGTACAGTACATCTTGTTAAGAAATGTCCTCAGGCTTGGTGAGATGGCTCAGTGGGGCCTTGCAGGTGGACCTGTGAACTGAGTTTGATCCCTGGATCTCACAAAGTAGTAAGAAAAAAAATGACTCCCACAATTTGTCTTGGACCGCCGTGTGTATGTGCTATGGTACACATAGGCGTGAAATCACAAAGCACACATATGTAAGTTCATAAACTCAAACACACACACACATGTATCTTTGTATATATAAAATTAAAAAAAACACTGTCCTCACACGATTCTCTGCAACCAAAGACATAAAGCCTCAGCTCAAGCCTCCACAATTTATTTGTTGTTGTGATTAAGGTACTAAGAATTCTTCAGTGAAGTTCATATTCTTTTTCCATCCTTGTCAAGGGTAATACTGGGCTTGGATCATAGGTTTGTAGGTATAGGCTCTAGTGCCTATTCAGCCTGCTATCATTAATGAATTCTTAAATTTTTTAATTGTTATGTGTGTGCATGATGAATGTGTGTGTGTGTGTGAGTATACAGGCACTCATGTGCCAAAGGGTGTTGTGTGGAGATTAGAGGACAATCAGGAAGAGTCAGTTCTCTCCTTCCACTGTGGGTTCCAGGGGATTGAATTCAGGTAATGAGGATTTTACCTGCTGAGCCACCCCACTGGCATGTACATTAGGGAATTATTCCTAAGAAAGTACTTGAGATGTACATGAACATTTATTGACATATACTATATCATTGCCACTATACAGAATAATTGAAAATAAGCAATATGCCCAATAATATAGGATTTTTATATACCTTTTGGGTATACTGATAAAATGGAATCACATATAACTCTTCAAAATCGTAATTATAAGGGACTAACTCCTTGATAAGCAGACAGGGCCACTGCTAAGTAATACAGATGACACACTTCCTGCTTGTTCTTGGTCTGAGGCAAAGGTCTGACAGGTTTTTTTTTTCCCCACTGGCAAGGCACCTTTCCACCTGACCGGTCCAGACCAGTTTAGATAAGACAATGTTTAGACCTCACTCATCTTGGAGCTGTGACCTATGGGGTCTCTCTTTGTTGAAGTTGACCAATAAAAAAGTTAGGGAAGGGTGTCCTGTCCCATACCACTAAAAACACTTAAGAGTCCGAAGTCATTCTGAGAGCTTTGGATTATTATTGTTTTTATTGTTTGTTTTTGAGTCCCTTCTCCACTGGTGGAGAGCTTTTTTTTTCTGTGTGAGCATGTGTATGTGGGTACCTATTTTTTAATATTTTATTTATTTATTAGTTTTACTTTATGTGTATGAGAGTATTGCCTTCATATATATAAATGCACCTGTGTTGTAGTACACAACACAACCTTCTGATGGAGGTCAGAAGAGGCTGTCAGATTCCTTGAAACTTGAGTTACAGAAGGTTGTTAGCACCACCGGGTGTTGGGAACTGAACCCAGCTTCTCTGCAAGAGCAGCCAGGACTCTAAACCACTGAACCATCTCTGCAGCTCCTTTGTGTGTGTTTCTTAATAAAGTTTATTATTTTTTGTGTCTGAAAATTTTCTGCCTTTTAATTATTTAATTGAAAGTGAAAATGAAACAGATCAGGACTCCTAGACAGTAACAATATTTTCTGACATGAGAGAATTGAATACATTGTTCCTATGTAAAAAAAAATATAAAATGGCATTTCATAATAATTTTTGAAAGATTTTTGATACAAGGTTACCTTAGTTACTCTTGCTGCTCAGGAACTCAGTATGCAGTCCAGGCTGGCTTTAAACTCACAGAGATCCATGTGTCTCTGCATCTAGAGTGCTGGGATTAAGGGCATGTGCCTTTATGCCTGGCCTAAATAAAATATTTAAGTACATTCACTTTTTCCCTCCCTGCCATTACCCTCAACCTTTTATCCCCTGCCCTATCAACCAATTCAATCCAATAAATCAATCAGTCAGTTTCTGCAGAAAGCTTTACATCAACACAACAGTAATTACCTTTGGAGGTGGAGCTAGAATAAATTTTTCTTAACCTTTTTCTTTTGAGATAAGGTCTCACTAAGCAGCCCTGACTGATCTGGTTCTTAAGAGATCCCCCTGACTCTGCCTCCCAAGTGTTGGGATATGGTCAATTTTCTGAGACAGATCTATTTTTCCTTTCATGTGGTCTGGAAGACAAATTATGATAGGAAAGGTGTTGGTAATGAGGACGATGGCTAAATCGCCCCAATTTAGTATGCTGGAAAATTTCTAGAAAGTCTCTTTTTTTTTTTTTTTAATACAGTTTCACCCTAGGCTGGTCTGGAACTCACTATGTAGCATAGGCTGGATTCTAACTTCTGACAATCCTTTCTCAGCCTCCCAAATGCAGAGATTGTAGATGTGAGGCACCGAGATGCAAAGCACTTTCGAAGTGTGTTTGGAGTACTTTGTTTGCAATTTCGTCCCCTATTCTTGAGTTTGTCAATTAGATCTCATGCAAATTCCTAGGAAATAATTGTATTCTTTTTCAATAGACCTCCCCACCACCCCAAACAAAAAGAAAACCTGTTCTACTTTTCTGGTTTAGGGAATCTTAAAATTGCTCTTTAGTCCTCTTCTGCAGCACACAGCATTTCAGTGCCCAATTCCAGCAAACAGTTAAGATCAGAAAAATCACTACAATATAGGCGTCTTAAAAACGTGCAAGGCTTTGGCAAGGTATTTTTTAAAATACTGTCTGTATTCTACGCAGATCTTAATCTTTCAAGAAAGAGCTAAGTTATTTGCATGTATTTCTGAGTCTGAAGTAACACGCAAAAACTTCTAGTCTCCAAGTGTCCTTTATTCAAATAAAATGCAATCTCAGGATCCCCTTTTCTTTTCACTTTTTCCTTCCTTCGCCCCCTTTCTGGAGAGGGAATAGTCAAAAAGAATTGTTTCGACAGATCTCGCGGTGCTGTTCGAGATTCTGTGTTTAAAAAAAAAAAAAACAATTTAGAAATGATGCAAATGAGCCTGAGCCTTCCGGGGTTTGGGGCTGGGATGGCGGTGCTGGGAGCTCATTGAAAGCAGCTAAGGGTGGAGGCGGGGCTCCGGCCAGTTCCCCTTCCACCTTCCCCCACCCTCTTCTTCCAACCTCTGTTTGGCTCTGAGCTTCATTCCAGCCTTTGCAGCAGCTGCTCCGCACCCTTTTTCGGGACTCCAACAACCACAGCTGTTGTTCGCAGGATGGTGATCCGTGTATACATTGCATCTTCCTCTGGCTCTACGGCGGTAAGGAGAGTGGGGAGCCCAGCTTTGTTGTTTTCCTGCACACTAGTTTTCCTCTGCTCTAGAACCGTTAAATTGCAGAAGTTCCCCTGGAAGCTTCTCTTTTGGAAGACGCACGCACCCCCCCCCCCACTGTACCCCCCTTCTTCTTCCCTTTCTTCCTTTGTTGCGTCGATTTCATTTTTCAGTGGACTTAGCTTTGTTTGCCTTCTGACGTTGGGGCCATATTTCGCTTTTGAAGGAAAAAGAAAACTACCGAGTTTTGTTAGAAGGGAGAAGGTGGTATAGGGACTTCAGGGTAAAGTGAAGTCAAGTAAAATCACAAACCGGTAGCTTTCAAGCGTAAGACATTTGACAAATATGCTCCATGTCCAGAGTTCAGGGGAAGTACTGCAATTCTAAGGATGTGGGTCCTGACTGGAAGGGAGCTGATCCCTACTGGGATTATTTTGAGAGAATGAAACCCCCCTAATAGAATTATTTTGTAGGACAGGGTATACAACTTCACCTTAAAGATCTGTTACAACTAGACAAAATGGTAGAGGAAGTCAGGAACAATGGTACAAAGGGCTTTTTTTTTCGTCCTCGCTGCTCCTGCTGCTGGTGGTGGTGGTGGTGGTGGTGGTGGTGGTGGTGGTGGTGGGGTGTGTGTGTGTGTGTGTGTGTGTGTGTGTGTGTGTGTGTATGTTTGTGTGTGTGTGTTTGTTGCTTTCAGTTAATGTAGTGTGAGACACATTTTCACTCCACATTGGTTCTTATTTTGACCTTTTCTTTCCTTTCAAAAGATTTTACCTTTAAATGTTCTTAACTGCCTTAAATCTCTCCAGAACTGGGAAACTAACAAGTGGCTACTGCACTGGTAACCAGAGTTACTTCTTCCTCAAATGATAGGATATTCTTCTTTGATTCATTTGCTAATTGATATGTTATAATATCTGTGGTATCTGTGGAGGACTGGGTAAACTGAGGTGAAAGCTGAATGCATACTCTTGTTAAATGAAAGAGCCTCTGTTCTTGCACCTCAAGGAGGTGGGTGAGGCCAGCAGTGGCTGAAGCAGATGTGTGGGCTCAGGGAATGGAACGTGGAAACTCCTCCTTGAGCTTTAGAGTAGCAGAGATTCTTCTTGGTGGTGTTGGTTGTTGGATTGTTCATATTTATTACATCTATGGCATAGAGCTGAAGGCTATATGAAATCCCAGAACCTTGAACTTTGAACTTTGTTTTCTCTTGCCAATATGTGTGGGTGTGTTTAGACAGTTTCAAAGTATAAAAAACTTATTCTTCAAGTATTGAACAAGTTGTGTTTGCAAAAAGAAAACTGTTTCTTATTTCCTTTAGTACCCACTTTATATACATGTATTTAAAGTAAAATTTGAGTTTCTTAGAGTATCAGCTTACTACAATAACTAAAATTTGAAAAACATGCTTAACAGCCTTAGTTAAGTCTTTGATTACACTGAACTCATAAAGTACTTAGTTTTGTTGCTGCGGCTACACAGTTTCAATATTGCTATTTGTTCTTTACTTTCTCTTTCCTTCATTTCTCGTCTTCTCCCAGAAGTAAATGCAAGAAGAACCTGCTTCAGGAATTTCTACTCAAATAGAACAACTACATCTTTCTCTGTGTTAAGAATTAAAATTTCTAAGTGCCCTAGAAGGAATTGAGACTTTCATTTCCTTTATTGGACTCCATTGTGGAAGACTTCAGAAGAGAGATATTTATGGTGTTTGAGTTTAGTTTCAGTTGCTTTTTCATGAATATTTGTCCATTGTTTCACTAATTAGTTTTACGAACCTGTTATTAAAAGTTTCTACATCATAGTGCCAAAAAAATGATTGCTTATTATAATCTTGCCATACTTTTAGATAACTCTAAAATAGTATTATGGTATGTCTTTTAAGAACTCCTTCATAACATGAATGTGCACTACTAAAATTTTTCCTTTCAGATGTTACAATATTGTTTCTTAACAAATGATGCAGAAATTTGAGGGCAGCTATACTGATGGAATCCCAAAATTTTGAAAAGTGAGGTATTCCTGAAATGATTATGTGTAGTTGTCTGAAGAATGTTTAAATTTCTTGGCTTTAAAATGGTCATATACAACTGTTTTCTCATTATTATTGAATCAAATAAAATCACTAATATTAGATGGTAATTTGTTCTGGGCAGGGTGTAGATTGATGATAGTGAACAGTATCATATTTGTAGCTCAAGACTTCCTGTATCTCACAGATCAATTTTAAAAACAGGCTTTTAAATATGTACTCATCTCTGTCCTAATATACAGGAATGCTACTTCCTTCTCAAGTTTGAAAATGAAATTCAAGTGTGTTAGTCTTTGTAATGATTCCTTGATAATAACTACAATATGGATAGCCAATATATCTTAAGCACTACCTTACATCTTCTTGACAGTAATCCCATAATTATCTTTAAACTTTTTATGTATTTTTTTTGTGTATGAGTGTTTTGCCTGCATGTATATAGGTGCACCATGTGCATGCAAATGTATAAAGAGTCCAGAATAAGGGTCAGATCTTCTGGAGCTTTTCTTTTTTTCAGAAAAGGAAATGTAGATTTGGAAGGGTTAAGCAACTTTCCCAGTGTCATACAGTAAACTATAGAGCTTGAATCCAATACGAGCTGCTTAAATCCAAACAGCTTGTGCATGATCATCAAAAAATACATGTTCTCTGTGATACAAAGCATCTAGTATTCATGATGAAGAGATAAATGTAAACATAGCTTAGAGTTTAAGAGAATGAGTAAGGTCTGGAGGTAGGGAAGAATTGTCTGGGCATGTACATATATGGGAATAGTAAAATGAGGAGCTAGTGTGGAGGAGGGACACTGTTGTCTATAGGTGAAAATCAGTAAGTGAAGTATGTGGTTTCTTCGAGGCCAGAAAAGTAAAGAAGGCACCCGCAGTCTGTAAAATGTGAACTGGTGTTTTATAGGTGAAACCATGAAAATTCAAAGCTCACTTCTGTTTTTTTGTTTTTAATTGGAATCATCCAGAAGGAGTACAGTTTCTACCTGTTTGTCTCCAAGAATTCAATATTACTTGTTTATGTTTCCTTTCTTTCTTTTTCTACTTTAGTTTAACAGCTGTTTTTAGTTTTAAACTTTTGAGATAGAAATCCATCATGTAGTTTAACTTTAAACTCATGATCATCCTGCCATGGCCTTTCAAGTGCTGGGACTACAGATGTGGATGCATGCCACCACACCTGGCCTTTCTGTTCCATCTGTTGAGCATTTATTGTGCCCGTTATTGACATGCTGCCAAGCAGTAGTATACGTCACAGGTTTTTGAGATTGTAATGTCTTTAAAATTTATATTTAACGGAAAATGGTATAGTAAACACAGTGTTTGTAAAACTTAATAAATTACAGTAACTTTTAACCAAAACCACCATTGACATTTTTGGAATTGCTAGAATGATGACAGATTGGGAATTTTCTTCCTTATCTGTTCTTTCAGATCCTTACTAAACTCCATTTTATTTCTCTGTGCATTCGATGTGTGCCTTGGTACAGAAAGTTGTGGTAGGTAGCTGGTTTCTGAGGATTTCATTTATGGAATAGCATACAATGTATTGTGTCATAAATTCTAAAATAAAGCTAGTTTTAGCTTGGCAAAATATCCATATTTTCTCTATGGTGGTACTCAGTGCACAAGTTATGAAAACAAGTAAAAAAACTGAACCTTCTTATTGCCAAATCATGAGTCACTAAGTCCATTATTTTCTTTATTTATAATATGTATATAGAACAAGTCACTGTTCTTTGTTATGTGCTTCTTAATTTTATCTTAGGTGGCAGAATGTTTTATCGCTCTGTCTTTGTATATATAAATTGAACATTGACTTGAAACATGCTTTGGTGTTTGTCATAGCTGCCAAGTTTTGTTGGAATTCTGTTTATTTAAAGTTATTTGTACACTAGATCGAAGTCCGAAGCCACAAAATGAATGGGCGTATTTTTTGGATACTCCAAATAGTGGAGAATGGTGACTTTCATGTGACAAATGCAAAGCCTGAATGAAGATCAATGCCTTCAGTTTGGTACCCAGAATTTGAAGACTGATTTCCTAAATTTCCCTGGAGTGGTAGGGAAGCCATTGAAATAATCCAGCTTGAGTTTAAAGAGGAGTAGGAAACGTATCTCAAAAGTGGTGATTTTTGCACATTTGAAAATGTTTAAAAGTGGAGTATTATTATATGGGAATGTGCAATTGAGAAAGTTTAGTAGAAGTATGGTAACCTCATGGAACAGTAGGGCAATGCTGATTCATCTCATAGAGACTAGTTACTCTATTGGGGAATAATAGTAACCTTAAGGTCAACCTTCCCCTTCCAGTCATCTGGCTGAAAATAAAGACCGGACACTGTCAGGTTGAATGTTCTGGTTGTTTGTGGCTATTCTCGAATGTTTTTTTAAAAAGATTTTTATTTATTTTTATTTTATGGGTGTGAGTGTTTTGCCTGCACGTATGTAAGTAAGTACACCACATGCATGCCTGGTTCATTTGGAGGCCAGAAATGGGTGCTGTGGCCCTTGGAGTTGGTTTCATGGACTGGTGTTAAGTATCATTTGGGTGCTGAGAACTGAACCTGGTTCTTCTGCAAGAGTAATAAATGCTCTCAGCCACCTAGCTATGTCTCTAACATCCTCAGATGTCTTTCCTAAAATATGTGTTACACAATGTATACAATCTATGTATCTTTTAAAAATATTTTTTATTCTTTGAGAATTTCATATATGCACTCAATGTATTTTGATCATATTTGCTCCCACCTTCCTCCTCATAATTCCTCCAAGATTCACCTCTCTCCCCTAAGCCCTCCCAGCTTCATGTCCTCATTTTTGTTCATGATCAACCAAGTCCAATCTGTGCTTCCCATATAAGCATTGGTATGGAGCCATCCATTAGAGCATAGTCAACCTACCAAGGATCATTCCCTCAAAAAAACCTGATTCCCCCTCAGCAGCCATCAACTGCCAGTAGCTTTTCAGTTAAGGATGGTGAACTCCTCTCCACTCCATGCTGCTTGTCTACTTGCTTGATCTTATGCAGGTCTTGTGCAGGAAGCAACAGCTGCTGACAACTACAGCTATTACTGACAATTTTGTATAATATGTTTGGCTTTAACTGAATTATCAAGGGTTAATTCCATATTCTATTTTTATTGATAATGTTAAAAAAGATTAATGGCGAATATGTGACGATTTGACCATCTGTTGATTTTCAATTCTACTTTGCTATCCATCTAGAGACCTTTTGAAACTACCATTTAATTACTTCCTCTAATCCAGACCAAGATTAAACAAAAGTACATTTAAACAAAAAGGGCGGATCATTTGTGATGACTGTTTTTAGTAATATGAGAGACAAAGGTGACATTTAACACTTAACCAGTCCAGGAAAATTTTAAACAAGGCAATTGTTTTCTAGACTGTTGCTTCTCAGTTTGCATATGTGGTTGTTTAAAGGATGGTAGATTGCCAGAACACTGAAAACATTCAAATACAAGTTTAAAAATACCATGACAATGTCAAAGTGCTCAGTGCTACTGGGTTTTTGTTGTCTTTGTACTACCTTTTCATTAGCACAGCTGTTCAAGATTTGCCTGTAGCAATAGTAAAAGCTAGCGTGTGCTTATGTATCACATACGCCAGGGACTGTTGCTAGTGCTTTGCTTACATTATCACATTTAATTTAACCCTTACAGCAACACTTCACCAAAACTCCACCAGGTAGGGCTACGTTTAGATGCATTTATGTACGTGGAGAGAATCTCACTAAGAATCAGAAAACATATTAGTTATATATAGATCACGATCAAAGAGTTCTAAGTGGCAGAGATGGGATTAGAATACAGGGTGATAGGTCAGGTGTAGTGGTGTACACCTTTAATCCCAGCGGACACAGGTGGATCTCTGTGAGATGGAGGCCAGTCTGGTCTACATAGTGAGTTCCAGGCCAGCTGGGGCTACTAGGAAGGCCTGTCTCAAAAGACAAGAAACAAAACAAAACAAAACAGAAAAGAACACAGGGTGCCCTGCTGTGTCATCTTCAGAGCCCTCAGCATTGGCATTTACACATCTTTTGTATGTAGCTATTGCATAAAAAGTTTTGTCTATAGAACATTAAAATTTGGACTAAAATTATTCACCATTTACCTTGGGTGCATGGGGTCAGTGAGATGACTCAGTGGGTAAAAAGTATTTACTGTATAAGTCTGATGAAGTGATTTCAATATCTGGAACCCACATAAAGGTGGAAGGAGAAGACCCACTCCAGAAAGTTGTTCTCTGACATGCAAACACATTGCGTGTGAGTTCCTGCATACACACACACACACACACACACACACACACACACACATACATAAACATGCATACAATAAAAATTTTAAAAATTGGAAATTGATTTTCTAAGCAAGTGTATTTTCTTATTTATAACATGTACTTGAAAATGATGTGGGGTGAGAATAGGAGACAAATAGGGAGGTTAGTAACCATTTTATCTTATAAGTTATATATATGTATACTTTCCCAAGGTTGCATTTTAAGTAGTCTTTATCTGTTTTTTTTTTTTTTTATAGTGACTTGCTCTGCACATTGAACTTTCATGACTTTTATTTTCATCTTTAAAAATATATGTATTTTTTGTTCAGGATAGTTATAAAAACCTGTAGTCACAGCTCTGGAATTTGAGGCACAAGTGTATTAAGATTGAGGATAAACTAGGCTACAAGGTCTGACCCTGTCTCAAAAAAAAAAAAATACAAAAGAAAAGAAACACAAAATACGCTCTCCCATCTTCCAAATATAGCAACAACAAAAACCTGTTTTTTGTGGGTGTACACCAACATGGTAAAAAGAAAGTAGCTTTTTATGAGTCTATGACTCTAAATTGGAAAGCAGTAGCATTATAATTTCTAAACTCTGTCTTTGGATTCTAGTCTTTGATTTCTGTTTAGTTTAGTCCTTTCTGGAAATAAAAACCTATCAGAGAGTTGGGTTGGAGCCAAACATTTCTGCTTGGGAGATTTCCAACAATGAGTCAAGACCAATTGAACTTCACTTTTTAAACACTAGAGAATATTCATCTCAGGTAACAGCTACTGCATGAGATAATTTAGTCAGTTTATTTCACTATCACCTCTCATGCAGTTGTTTCATCATAAATATGGGATATTTCTCAAGGCTAAAATCATAACAGTAAGTACGTATTTAATCATAGTTAATTTAGTAGGAAGACACAGATGAACAATTCTTCAATTAAAAAAAAGATGAATCAACTCACTTTAATTTCTAATGCAAATGATTTGTCCGCTTTAGTTGATAACAATATGAAAGAGAGCTTCTGATAAAGCTCAGTGGTGGAGTGCTGATCCCTAGAATTGAAATTAAAAAAGAGAAAAAAATGTCCAGAAAATGATTTTCAGAACTGTCATTTATGGAGTACCTGAGGTATGTGTGGCATAGTAGTCACAATTTTACACGTATTTTACGTTTAATTTTTGTGTCAATTAAATGTCTTTTTGAGATACTGTCTCATAACCTGCCCTACAGTTGGCCTACAATTTGCCATGTTCTAGCTTTAATATTCTGAGTGGAGAGACTACAGTCCGTCACACAACACCAGGGCTTACTATCACCATTTTTTTTTCATTTTTTATTGAATCATTGTACATTTCCTACAGAACATCTCAATCAATCTCAATAATCTCTCTACCTCCTTCCCCACTGGCACTCCCCATAGCCCCCCATCTGGAATCCATACATTCTTTCATTTGTGTTAAGACCAATTGTGTCAAGTTATTATCACCATTTTTAAGAGGAGAAAGCTGTAAGCTCACAGAGCTGCGGAAGCTAGCCCCAGGTTTGCCTGATCTGTAGCCAGTGGTTTTAACCACTATGCTAATGTACCTACTGTTTCAATATTTACTCTTTACACACTGTGAGTGTGGTTCCAAACTTGCATTTATTTTTACTGAACAGATTTAAATTGCTGTTTCAAGAGAATAAACAAGAAAGCCGCACTTCTTTAAAAAATTTTACCAAATCTCTGGATTTCCATACAATATAATTTTTGTGGTATTTAGATCCCTTCTGCTACCTGTCCCTCCCCCTTATCACCTCCGCCCTAATTTAGCATGCTCTATTATGTATATAATAAGGTTCTAGTGCTTAATTTGAAAGACACAGCTCTTATAGAATGCATGAATGGCTTGACAATTTCTACTATCCTTGCTTGCCAAACTGTAAAAAAAAAGACAAACAAACAAACAAACAAAAAACATTTTTTGACTCTTTAGAAAATAGTAGTTTACTAGCAGATGATAAATCTCTGTGAGACAGTGCTTATCTAGTATGTCCAAGGCCCTGGATTTGATCCCCTGACCTGAAAATAAGAAATAAGTCTCTGTGTATGCATGTTTTTTTTACATTAACTTTTTTCTATGAGGTATATTATTTTAGTCAAAAGAAAGTATAACTGATGAAATCTTTCAGTTGAATCTTTTCCGTTTAGTTTGTTTCATTCCTAATGCTAATTAAGTCTTCGGAAAGCTACAGTAGGGTTGGGAGTTCGGCAAGCACATCTTTCCCTTCCCTTAATATTTGTGAACCCCTTAATATTTGTGAACTGACTTGGAATCTGGTGAATGAAATTTAAGTAAGAAGATTAAGAAAGCTAAATTATTTGGAAAGCCAGATAAATAAAACTGTTATGTTCTAGGTTAGAGAGTTTTTACAGCTTTGACTCAATACTTCTAGATGAAATTAACTTGAAAATATGTGTACATATATACAAAACCATATACAAAACTTGAAGACATGGTCAAATGAAGAATCATGCACAGAGATACATGGTGAATAGTGAAGTCCCAAACACAGGAGTCAGTGTTCTGTTCTTCAACAGATGTTCAATACATTTTGCCTATGCTTTCCAAGTCACATCACCCTGACTATCCTAAAAACAGTGATAATTTAGCACTTTCTTTTACTGAACCTTTACCTAGTTTTCCTGCCATTTCACTAGAGAAGTGTGGGAAGTAGATCCAAAGTACACTTTGCAGTTTCAGTTTCTTCTGAACTTGAACACTTTCCAGAGGTATGATGATTCTGAGTTCTGAGTAAAGTCAGATATTGTAGCAGTGACAGCAGTGAAAAATTTGTGGTTTCATTGCCTAGTTCCATCAGCTACTTTGGGATTCTAGGTTGAAAACACTAAACTTTTCATTTACTATCTGAAAATATTGTGTAGACTGATCTATAATCTCCTTACATTAGCCATGGCCTTTTCTATAAATTATCACACCTTACAAATATCTGAGGATTTTTCATTAACTACTTACAAAACCCTAACTACCTCTGTCCTGTTCTCCTTTGCTTCTTCCTTCTCTTTCCTAAAGCTGATAGGATTTCCAACTATTCGGTTTGAAGTTTAGTTCACAGTTCTGTACATCAGTTTACTTTATTTATTTTGAATTTGGGTTATGCTACTGCTAAACCTGATAAGAGTTATATCCTGCACCAGAATCTCCAATGTGGGGGCTAGTCAGCATGTTTGCCTTTGGCCAACTATATGACAAAAAAGCTACATACTAAAATAATTAGTATTTTCTTAGGTTTCCACCAAATTATTAGATAGGTAGATAATTTTAGATCTTCCTTGTTCTTTCCCTTCCCACCAACGTATTTATAGCTTAATTCACCACAATTCAACTCTGAGAAAAATAGTTTCCTTATTCGTGAGAGTGAATGAGCATCAAATCCAGCTGTTTTGGTAAAGTTTTCTTTTAGCACCAAGGTTGTTCTTTTAACATAGCATTTCTGATTTTTGTAGTGGTACTCTAGGCAGACTAAAACAACATCCTCTAGGTAGAAACAGCATAGATGGAAAATGACTTTTTGTTGTTTATCTTGTCACTTTTTATTGGGCAACCTTGACCATATCACTGAATATCTTATTGAAGAGAAATGGGCTTTTAGTCTCTTCTGTCTTTATCAGCACCAAATAGAAAACAAGATATCAGAAGCATCTGTCTGTAAGAGGTCATAGAGGTTCATCCAACCCATCTACATAAGGATTGTTTGGGAGCTGTCCCAGAAAGACTATGATCAATTTTCTCTTAGTGAGGTCTCCACAGGAGACATACACCCTCCCATGGTGATACACTGGAGTAGTACTTTCTATTCCTTGTTGCTCTAGACTCTAGGACTAAAACTATGGGAATCTGGGTGACCAGTGAAGGATATTTTACCTCTTTTGTGTGGAGAGAGATCAGTTTCTTGAAACTGAAAGCAGAGGAAGTAAAGCACTATGCAACTACATACAAGGGATCATGTATTTCTCAAGTACCCACTGATGAAATAGGCAACTCTTTAGAGTCAAGCCTTTTGTGAACAGAGTTTAGAATCTATATTGTTTGAGAGAGTTAAGGTAAATCTAGTGATTTTTATCTCTTCCCTTCTGCCCTTATTTGTCCAGGAAGTGTTCTGGGTATTGCTCAGGCCTGTCAGTTAGTACTGTGAGATCAGAGCATAAGACAGTTTTACCGTATGGTGACTATTTCACGAGGCTTGCAACATACTGGATCTTAAGTAAATTTTGAGATCAAAATTTTAAACATTTTAAATCAGTAGTTCCCTAAGGCTCAAGTACTGGGTATAGTCAATTGTGTTACTGATGAAGAAAATCACATGATATGACTTTAATTTAAAATCTTCTGCAATGCCTTTAAAATATGCTTTTACTAGGAAAAGAACTGTTGTAAAAATTTGCCCTAAACTGCTTGCTGTTGTAGAAAAAAATAGCCCCTTTAGGACTCTGAGTTCCAGATGGTGACTGTTTGAGGTAGCTAAGTGATAATTTGCTAGCAGTATTTCCTGTCATCAGTGCCCTGATCAACCATGGAACCTTAAATTTGCATCAGGGATGAAAGAGTCTTGGGGAAATGGATTAGCTGTGTACCCTTTGGCCACCTCCCCTTGTAAAATGAAACAAATGAACCTAAACCTGCATTCTGGGAATGTTAGAATTTATTTTAATGTGAGTAATAGAAACTACTCTAAAATGCTTTGAAAGCAAGGACGTTTTCACTAGAGCCCCACATAACTGGTGAAAATTATTAGCTGAAGACAAAATGTTTTTGGGCTTATTAATTACTTAAAAAGACATAAAAAGGTGACTGGATACATTACTTACTTGCAGAGTTCTTGTGAGAGGCCCTAAACTCAATCCATCCAGTACTGAAGGAAAGAAAAAAAGAGCATAATGATTTGTGGTTAGTTGAATGTGGCATTTGATAATAAACTTTTTGTCCTAAAGAAAATTATATTTTAGGCAAGGAAGATTTTAAACCAGAAGGCTATATGTCTTCAGAAATCCAGAAAATAAGCTGGTATGCTGCTTGTGACAGTCTCAAGGCTCACTTCCAAACTATTTATGATATGTAAAGATTTTTGTATGTTTTTGTTTTCTAGAAAGAGATTGTATGGCACTGAAAACTGTTGCATATTTTTTTTATTATTAGTCTAATTTGTGGGTGTTTTCTTTCCCATCCTCTATTTCTCCTGAATACATTAGCTATTAGCTAGTGTTTCATGTCAAAAATACTGAAAAATATCTTTTCTTGTTGAGGAATTTCAACTATTTTAGGCATATCTACAGCAGGTCCCTCTCTAGAGCATCATAAAATTATTTTTAATAATATTTTTATAGGTTCTTTATTAAATTCATACTAATTTGCTACTTATACTGAGAAATGACAATATTAAAATGTCTTTGTGGTTTCTTATAAACCAGTAAGTTTTTATAAGAATAGAAAACAAATACAGTAAAAACAACATATAGTGGTTTCCAATAGGAAGCAGGGTGTTGCAGTCAGTGTTCATTTGTGTTGTGTGAGGGCGTGAATACTAAGTCACATGTTATGTGTCAGAATCAAACTCTAGCTAAACTGTGCTTTGCACCATAGACAAGCTCTCACAGAACACCTTGGATTCATTAGGCATTTGAATTTTGAAATGAGTCTTGATCCTTGTGTGCTCAGAAACTTTTTACTTTTGTCAAATTTCTCATAACTCCTACATTTAGGTATATAGACCCATGAGGTCATGACCTACAATTTCAGAAGCGGGGTGCCAGAAAAACGCTCTGTCTCTCAACTGCAGTTCCAACCCTGGCTTCTTTAATAATTTGTTAGTCAAGGAGATCAGCTGAAGCATAGGTTATTTGCTCAACATAAATCTATATAGTTGGAGATAAGGCTGAGAGTGATTTATGAATAGATATTAAAAAACATGATTTCTGGTCACAGATAAGCTGAGATTAAGATCATTGATATTTAATAACTTCATTTTATGCAAAATTTAGAGCCTCATTTAATAGTTCACTGTTTTTAAATTCTGTTTTTTGACATAGTATAATAAATGACCTGTGGATCATTCCTTGTTCAGATATTTATTTTTAAGTAATACACGTTGATTTATTTATTTTTACAACCTGAAGGCTGGACGTATAAGATCAAGTTGTTGGCAGGGTTTGATATTTCTGGTTTGTTATTTCTTCTGGTCTCTTGCATGGCTTGCAGAGATCATGTTCTCACTATGTCTTCAAAAGTCAATTTTTGGATCGACAGTCATTTCCTTCCTTTTCCTCAATTCTGGAAGTGGGGATACTTTTAGAGTGCTTAAACCATGGAGGAGTGTTACAATTTCTTCTTGCCATTACTGATTTAAAGCTGACTCAAGAGCCTAGTCCATGACTGGAATCTCAAACTTGGGATGTTGTGGCAGGAAGATTGCTGCAAATGTGAGACCACTCTAGGCCTCTCAGGTCAAAACCCCATCTCCAAAAAGGAGAAAATGACTCAACTTCAATTTCTGCTGAAGGAAATGGATCAAATAATGGCCTGCTGGATTGTCTACAAAGCTAAGTTAATCTAGCTTCCTCATAAAACCTCTCTGTATAAGAAACTATTTTTCACTCAGTATCCTGTTGTTGCTAAAGTTCCTTCCCTGGGAGAGATGTGTAAACAATGTCTAACCCCTCCTCCCTTGATCCCAAAGACAAACTAAGGTAAGATTCTATTGAAGTTCACTCTAGGTAACAAATGAGTTTATAGAGTTGCTTACAGAACAATAGGTAAGCAGTTACTTACAGGAGTGTGGGTGCTCCCCCCAAGACCACACCAGAAAGTCTTCACCCAACATGGATGATAATTTTCCTACAGCCTGTAATAAACCGACACTCTCTGCTCCCCTTAGTCTTTCCCAGCCAATATACCTACCCTTTTCTAGAGTCCACATTCTATTAGGGCCAAATTGCCCACCACAGTTTAGGAACTATAGCTAGATACTCAGGTGAGGATCCTGTGACTCTCCCTGTCCCGCCTTCAATGTGAGGGCATCAGCAGTCAACAAGCCCAGCTGTGATCTTTGGCAAGCAGGCACAGTTGAACTCAGGAAGATAACATTTAACTTGGTGGAGAATCTGGGACAACACTCCATACTTTCCTCCAGCTCTTACATTCTTTCTACATCCCTCTTCCACAAGAGTCCCTGGACCTTGAAGGGTATAATATAGATGCCCAGCTATTGTCCTCTAACTCTAGAAAGATACTGATCCCTTCAAGGCTGTTGGCAAGTCTTGGTGGTATTTCTTCTACTATGAAAACACAAATGAAAAGGAAGAAAATGGGAAACAGAAAAATATCCAAAGGGATACTGACTGCATTAATAATGTATGGATATAAAACACAAATGCCTGGAAGGTACCTTAGCAAATATGTCACATCCTTCCAACCAAACAATCACAGTCACTTCCCCAATGGAGCTTGTAGTTTCTATTGTCATAGGAGTTGGCCTGGCCTGCAGTACCAGAAATGTGTTCTCACTCCTCCATGGAGCTGGCCTTGAATCCAGTTGGAAATGTGTTGGTTGTACATGTATTTGTTGTGCGACCATTGCACCTGCAGGCACAGCTTGCTTCCCATGTGATAGTGCAGCACACATGGTCTGTCACTAAGCTGGACTGTTGGGGCAGTTCTCCCCCAGCCATCTGCATAGTGCCTCCCACACTATGAATGCCAGCAACTAGGTGGAGGGTCCCAGCTTAGGCCCAGCTTGATTTCTCCCTTTCCTGTGCTCACATCATATGGTTTCTTCAGCAGTAGGGTCTTGTCATCTAGTTTGGCATGTAACCAACATTAGTGGCAATAGCTTTTAACATTTGAGAGTCTTCTGGTGTCTCCGTGACCAATACTTTATTAGAGAAGGCAAACTACCCCTGGCACTGGGATTTTCATTTAACAATTGTATAGCTTCCTGGAGGACCTTCTTCCTCTCATATAAGGTTCCTTCTGTGCTTAAGACTTTTAATTATTGCTTCAGCAACCCATTTTTTTTTCTCTTCATTAACCCTGCCTCTGCAAGGTTATACGAAAGATGTTAGTACCTTTGCATCTTGTTATCTTCAGCCCAGCCTTAGAGATTGACCAGTGCATGTGAAACGAGCGCCCCTGTAACTATTAGTTACACACCCATCCCAACGTAGCATCCATCCACTGGGGACAAAACTGGGGACAAGCTCCAGAGGACTGGATAGTCTGCTGAATGTCAGAATATTTTATCAGAATGCCAGCAGATTTGGCTGTTTTCCATTCTGTGCTGGCTCCCCCATGGCTAGACTTTATATGAATCTTCATCTGAGCTGCCTCTCCAGCACTTGGGAGTACAGTTGTTTAGCTTGTTCCACAAGGCCTGTCAGAGGCCTCTTGGGCCTTTCCATCCAATCCTTTTTAGTGCCACTTTTTCTCAAATTATACACATTAGGCAAAGTAGGGTATAGAAATTGCCAATATCCTACAAATCCAAATACCTATAACTGTTTTGTATTCACCGGCACAGGCTTTTGCAAGATTTTCTGAATAGCCTTCTCAGGTATCATGTGTGTCATAACTAACCCCAATACTCCCCCAAATTTTACCACTGTGGCAGGCCCTTGTACCTTGTGTGGATTGATTGCTCATCCTTGCTCCTCCAGGTATAGTTGCATGTACCTCCAAAACGGCTTCTAAATATGTATTGCAGTCAGAGCTTAGCATTATATCATCTAGGTAGTAGAACCTCTTTACAGTTGGTGAGCAGAGTAACAGGGCCAGATTCTGGGCCACCATCCAATGACAGATGATGGGGCTTTGGAGATAACCTTAGGGAAGTACTCTGAAGGTCCACTGTTGTCTATTCCATATGAATGCAAACTCTTCTTGGGATTCAGCAGCTAAGGACACACTGAACAGTATGCTGGTGAGGTCCATTGTTGCATGGAAAGACATCCCCTCCCTTGTATCAGCAGTTTGGTTAGTAGTGCAGTGTTGAGCACAGCTGCATTTATAGGAGGCACCATCTTATTTAATGCTATAATCTACAGTCATTTTCTTGGAGTCATCTGGCGATCACATGGAGCTTTTGAAAGGACTGTGCTGGGCACACAGTCTTTATTTTTCTAGTTTCTGTAACTTTGTTTCAATGCCCAGGCAACCTGTACCATTTGATATTCGATGACGTTCATGAAATTAGTAACTTTATTGGTTTCCATTTCACCTACCCCCACATTAGTTGCACCTCCAGATGGAATGCCCCAATAGTTGTGTGCAGGGTACATACTAGTTGGGTATCTACTCACAGAATGTTTCTCTGCAAGGACGAGATACGGTCCTTATACTCCTGCGGTGGTGATGGATAATATCCATCCCCAGAGTGAGTTTAGTCTGCTTCACCTGTATGGTTTTATTCTGAGACGAGTCAAATCCACCATCATCCATTGCTCCTGGCACTTTTGGGTGTTGACATGAATCAGTGTGCATTCTGCTTCATTATTCATTTGGCCTCACGTATTCTGTATATTGGTGAGAAAGTAATAAATCCTTAATTCAATGTGGGGCCTCTAGTCGCCCTATATGGCCCTCACCTGAGGTGACCTTAGACACCACTTCAGTGGAGTGACTCGGGAGGCTCCCATCCTGAGAGACTTTCTTTCTCTGCAGCAGGTGGTGACAGTGAGAGCCCTCTGCACCTCCTGGTCTCCCATTCCTCATACTTCTGTGGCAAACTGTTCTTCTCACCTTAAAGCTGTCTATAGGCTCACCAACATAATGTTCGGTTGCCCATCAATTTTGTCCCTAGCAACTCTGGTTCTGTGTGAATCCAGCCAGCAGCCACACGGGTGCTTGGGAAGCAGAAAAGTGCCCTTTTGCCTGATCTCCACCCCCTTCACTTGCTGCTAATTGCATTAGCAACTTTCAAACCTGATTTACCTATTAATCCCAATGGTTTAGATCAGCCAAAGCCTGTGTAGCCTCATACAGGTCATACTCTACAGTGGGGATCTGCACTGCCACCAACAATCTATGTCAGTCTGGTGGTCCTTGCTGAATCACTTTCTTTCTCAGATTTCCTGAAAATACAGTCCTGTCTGGGTCTGTGAACTGGGCAACACATAATGCTTCCAGCATAATCCAGTTCCCTCAATAGTATCTACCCTTCCTCCCTGCTTTTCCAGTTTCTGATATTCATGGAAACCTCAGCCAGAAATAATCATGTGTCCCTAATAGCTCCTATGAGCCAATCCATCAGGGACTGATTCCCTTAATATTACATTAGATTGTGAAGCTTTTTTTTCTCAAGGAGGGAAGAATGTTTATTATTGCTCAGCTTCTTTGCTTCTGCAGCACTTAATCTGATTCCCACAACAAGCAGAGGTATGATTCGACCAGCATTCACCTGGGGAACCAATGAGTTTATTGAATTTACTTACAGAGCAGTGGGTAAGAAGTTACTTACATGAGTACATGCTCCCCCTTGGGCTGCACTGGAAAGTCTTCACCTAAGCATGAATGATTGCTCCCTTATAAGCTGCATAAATAGAGCCCCCCTCCCTTCTTCTCCAGCCTATATACTCTACCCCTTTCCCAAGGCCACATTCAGTTAGAGCTGAATTGCCCCCCAATACTCAGGTGAAGGTCCCATGACTCTTTATGCTCCCCTTATTGGGGGAATCAATAGCCAACAAGACCATGTGGAGATTTTTGACAAATGGGTACAGATGAGGTCAGGAAAACAGAATCTGTCTAACTTGGAGGACAGTCTTATACAACACCTGTAATTCAGTCTTTTCATGCCTGAGTATTATGTCCTGCCACCTCCAATACCAATTCTATTGATTTTATATAATTAAGAATAAGGTGAACACAATAATTAAGGCTATTTTATTTTGTATTATCAATTTCGTTGTAGATCAGATCAAGTTCTCAGAAATAAGAATGCTAGACCTCGACCTCAGTGTCAGAAGTAAATTAGTTTCGTCTGTAAAAAGAAGTGGAGCTCCTTTTAAATTTAAACTATATATATATATGTAGCTTGGAGTTTGAATCTGGGGTGTGCTAGGCAAACACAACCAAGCTACATCTATAGCCCTATTTTCTTTTATTTTTTTAAAATACACACTTTAAATTTTTTTATGTATATGAGCATATTGCCTGCATGTATGTAAGTGCATTCATGTTGTACAATGCCTGCAAAAGTCCAAAGAGGGCATTGGATCATCTGGAACTGAAGTTATGGATAGTTGTTAGTTATCATGTGGGGGCTAGGAACTGAGCATAGGTCCTCTGCAAGAGCAACCAGTGCTCTTAACAACTGAGCCATATCTCCAGCCCTTCTTTTCTCTTTTCTAATGAATTTGTAGTTAGTACACAAAATAATAATTTAATTGTAATATTTTCATACATGAATCATTCTATTTCACTAATATTTGTCCAGAATATAAAATTTTAAGCAAAATGTCAAAAACAATTACAGAAATTAACATAAAATTTAATGAAAGATGTGTAAATTCCCCACTCTAAGAACTCTAAATCATCACTGAGGTACACAGCAGATGTCTTGAGTTACTGTAGTGCTTTAGTAAGCAAAGGCGTGTAGTTTTAGAATAAGGTTAGGTATGTAGATCAATGGGATAAATTAGCACCCACAAATAGTCAGTTTTAACTCAGTATAGTTTTGAGAAATGTACCAAAATAATTCAATGGAAAAAGAAATATCTTTAGGGGCACGAATGTTATGGGTGTAACCAACCATTTTCTAATTGGATTTAACATAAAATGAGGCCCATACCTGACACTGATACCAATCTTAGGAACCTGTGTGTAAACAACTCACACGTTGTAGGGGAAAGCCTAATACTATTATTCTGCTAAATACATATTGTATTAGACTGACTCCTACTGACCTACTGTTAGACCCATAGATTAGTAACAACTTTCAGTTTTCAGCAGCGAAGTTTCCTTGTATAGCAGAAAGTGATTAACATGGAGACCCCAAATTGGCCAATAAGATACTGCAGAGTGATTTTTCCCTGAATAGGACACCGATATCAAACGTCTGTCTCACAAGAGGTGGTGGAAAGAGTCAGAGATAGTGGAAGACCATAGGAAAACAAAGTTTTCCAGATAGCAGATTGGTTATTCATATGAACTCGCAGCAATGGTGACAGCACACACAAGTCCCATGTAAACTGAAGTCAGACAAAATCCCAGCATGGATGCGGGGAGGTAAGAAACACTATTCCTACCTGAGGAACTATTGGCAACCAATAACTGCTGAGAGGAAGAAAGTTGGTCTCCGTTAAGGGTGAAACACTTGGTAGGTTGATAAGGTTCCAGTGGATGATCCCACACTGAAGGGCATTTGGGGACACAGATATGACTGTATAGGCTTTTATACCCCCGTACATGTGTGTGTATATGTAAGGCAGGGCATGAAATTATGCAGGGGTAATAGGTAGTGGGGGTGCAGGTAGGGGAGGAGATCTTAATGCAATGAAATTTGCAAAAATTCTATAAAAGAGAAATAATAATAAAAAAAAAAAACAATTGGACTTCTTACATGGAATCTTCATTACCCAGGAGCTGTCACTTCAAAGGAGAAGTGGTGGCAGCCAAGGTGTGGTCCTGGCTGCTTGTTGACTAGGTCAGTTTCAGAGTTCACCAAGGAAGGGACACAAGTGCCACTGTGTCATAATCTTCTATGCATACATCAAATGTTCTAGTGCAATTACTTGAAAAAGACATCTGTTTCTCCCTTGTTATTTTTATACACTTGTCAAAACAAGTTTTGAGTTATTACTATTTATTTATTTGGGCGTGCGTGTGTGCAGTCTGAGAACAAACCACTAGAGTCAGTTCTCTCCTTCTACCATGTTATTCCCAGGGATTAAACTCAGGATGTCAGGCTTGGTGGCAGGTACATTTGTGGGATGAGCCACATCTCTGGTCCTGGAGTTTCTTTTCAAAATTAAATCCCTGTTATAATTTTAGATGTCTACATTCAGGCAGGTAATTTGTGAAACCTATGAATTTCTAAAAGCATAACTTTGCCCCTGTGATAGCTCATTTTTAAATCACAATGGATCTATATTGATAAAGCTAGAGTAGGAGGGCAAGCCTTATGAACATTAGCATCCATTTGATAATACATTTATTGCCGAGAACTACAGACTGAATCCCAACTGCGTTGATAGTTAAATGAAGCATTTTCTTAATTGTCTCCCTTTGCACGATTCTACCCAGAATTCACATGCTAACTAAAAATACTTTAATTACATCTAGAAAACTGCCTCAACATGGATTAAGTAAATTTTATATTCTAGTTACAGTTTATTGATTTTCTCCTATGTTATCAAGCTTTTCTTTTTATAATGTTCCTTAGTAGATAAGGAGTCTCTGATGTCAGGAACTGTGTTTTGCTACCCTCTGCCCTGTTGTAAGACTTCCACACTGTGCTCAGTCTGTGGCAGGAATATAATGAATGCATGTTAATGGAATTTGATTGCATGAATGAATGCATGCATAAGTAAAGCGTTTTATTTTACTAAACAGTAATATATGTGAAATCATGGATTTGATGTACTAATTACATATCTTTTTATTACATATTAGCAGAAATCCATTCAATTGCATAAACTTGCTCATTCATGTCCTAAAAATCAGCTTATATGCTTTCAGTGAAAGCACTGCATTAAAGGCACTATTTGATCTAGACATCTGGGAATAGTAATTTCTACATATTTAATTTATGTTCTCACCCGTGGTTTTGCAAACAAATCTTCTGACCCCCATTCCCTTGGTCTTGTCTGCTGTTAGCATCTCTTTACTAATGTCTTTCCTAATGCAGTTCCCAAATCCTTTATTCCAAAAAGAATAAACATGTGAAACATACAAAATTAAAAAAAAAAAACAGTGAACAGTAGGTGAACTTCATTTTCATAAAAATGTGAAAAGTCTCATTCTTAAGAATTGTTTTTTTGTTTATTTGCTTTGAGACAGGATCTCTCACTATATAGCCCTGGCTGGTCTGGAACTCACTATGTAGACCAGGCTGTTCTCACTTTCTCTCTCTCTCTCTCTCTCTCTCTCTCTCTCTCTCTCTCTCTCTCTCTCTCTCCCTCTCTCTCTCCCTCTCTCCTGAGGGATTAAAGCCATGTACTAACATGTTTGGAAATTATTTTTTGTCTTCTTTGAGTCTGTCTCCCTGTAGCCCCTGCAGGCCTGGAACTTGCTACGGAGACCAGACTGGCCTCAAACTCATAGAGATCCACCTGCCTCTGCCCCATGCATGCTGGGATTAAAGGCGTGCACCACCATGCCCAATACATATTTGCTTTTTGCCTGCATATATGTAAATACACTGCATGCCTACATTATCTGCAGAGGTCAGAAGATGGCATTGGATCCCCTCAAACTGAAGCTAAAAATGGTTGTTAACTATCATCCTGGGTGTTGGGAACCAAACTTGGCTCGTCCACAAGAGCAACCAGTATGCTTAAGTATTGAGTCACCTCTCCAACCTCTTCTTTTATTTTTTAAAAGAGCCCACTGAATTCAAGTGGTGCTGCCTCAATGAACATGTGTGTCAGGCCATCTACCAGAGTATGGGCATCATTCCAGCAGCCACACCGCTAAAAACAGTGACTCCCTCCAATAGCAACCATCTTCAGCAAGGTGTAAGTTCCTCAAGAGCCCATCTGTGCTGGAATGTTGACAGGCTTGGTCTTGTGCAGATCTTGCATAGGTAACTGTAGGTGCTGTAATTTCATGAGTGCAATGGTCCTGCCATGTCAAAAGACAACATTGCAACTCATTTCTTCCCATCCTGCAGCTCTTAATTCTTTCTCATCCTCTCTTATGTGATGGGCCCCAAGCCTTGGGGGATGGCACATTGATGTCCCATTTAAGGTTGAACACTCAATAGTCATTTATTTTCAGGACTTTGACCACTTAGTTTTAAGTCATTAGTCAACTGCCCAACACAAAAAGAAGCTTTTTCTAAGGTTAAGAGCAAGACTAATCTATGGGTATAGACATAAAATATTTAGAAGGTAGTTTGCATGTCTATTAAGCAAAACAACAGTAGTAGGTTCCCCACTAAGGCTCCTAGCTTTTGATGAGGTTTACGGTACCTGGCATGAATTCCTTCCTGTGGAGCAGGCTTCAAAACTAATTGGAGAACATTTAGCTATTTCACATTATTATACCAGTCAGTAGGCACATCTTGCCTAGCAGGTTGGTATTATAGCATTCAGGGTTCACAGCTGCATAAGACAACTGGTAACTTTTCTCCTACAGTGGACTGCATAGCTCTATCTGACACTAGGGAAGCTAGACAACAGGGAGGAAGGTTCTAGGTCAGTTCCAACTTTATTTTTTCTATGTTTTGCAACTGAAGTGTGTGGTGTCTTCAGCAATTGGGTCTTACTTATGGTGGACAAGTAAGAACAATGGCGATAAGCCTGTGTTGTTTTGGGAACCCCTGGTGCTTTCTGGACCAATACATCATCTCTGTATCCTATACCTGACAACGAGAGTTTCATTTAAGAACTCATGTGTTCTAGGGAAAGGAAACATTATCCATCAATGCAGGGTACCTGTGTTTAAACCCCTTTTATTTCATTAATTTATTTATTTTTAAGTATTTTATTTTATGTGTATGAGTGTATTGCCTGACTGTGTGTAAGTGCACCCATGTTGTGCAATACACTTGGAGTTCAGAACAAAGTGTCTGATGCCCTGGAACTGGAGTTATGGATGGTTGTTAGATGCCATGTGGGTGCTGGGGGCAGAAGCCTGGTCCTCTGCAAGAGAAGCCAGTGCACTTAACTGCTGAGCCATCTCTCCAGCCCCTAAACTCTTTTTTAAAAACCATATTTGTAACTAACTTAAAAACAATAGGTTTCCGTAAGACTTTTCCATATATCCCTAGTTTTGGTTAGTCCACTCTTTCCGGCTCTTATCCCTCATCCATCCCCATCTCTGTTAAAACCCACCCCCACCCCCACTTCATATCATATATATTTTATTGTCTCCTAATTCCTAAGGCTTCTTCCTGTGTTCCTTGTTATGTACACTTTCTAGCTTCCTGATCTCCACATGCACTCAAAATTAAACATACAAATCTAAAAATTCAAAGCCAGCATTCACATATGAGGTAAAATGTTTTGCATTTGTCTTCCTGGGAATGGGTTACCCTAATAATATATTTTCTGCTTCTGTCCATTTGCCTGCAGATTTTCTAATTTCATGTTATTTTATGGTTAAATAAAATACCATTGTATACGTACTAGATTTTCATTATCCATTCATCAGGTGATGGACACCTAGGTGGACTCCATTTCCTGGCTATTGTGAATTGAGTAGCAATGGACATGGGTGTGCAAGTATCTTTACAGTAGGCTATGGAGACCTTTGTGTATATGCTCAGGAGTGATATACCTGGACCATATCATAGTTCTATTTTCAGCTTTTTGAGAAAACTTGTCAGTGATTTCCATAATGGACGCACCAATTTAAATTGCTAACCATAGTGGCTAAGCATTCCTGTTTTCCCACAACCTCACTGGAATTTTTGGCCATTTGTTTTCTTGATGATAGCCATTCTCACTGGGGTGAGATGGAATCCCAAAGGAGTTTTGTTTGTATTTGCCTTAAAGCTGAGTTTGTTGAACACTTTAAAATGTTCATTAACCATTTATATTTCTTCTTTTGAGTACTTGTTCAGTTCATACCCAGTTTTTTTGATCGGGATGTTTGTTTCCTTGCTGTTTAATTTCTTGTGTTCTTTGTACATTCTAGATATTAATCCTTTTAGATATATAGTTGTCAAAGATATTCTTCTCTTCTCTAGGCCACTTCTCTCAAGTGACAGTTTGTTTTATTTTTACTGAATCTTTTACTTTCATAAAAACCCATTTGTCAATTATTGGCCTTATTTCCTGAGCAGTCAGATTTTATGAAATTCCTTATGTATGCATATACCTCGAAGTGTACTCCTTACTTTTTCCTTTAGTAGTTTCAGAGTTTCACATTTTAAGTTGAGGACCTTGAGCCATTTGGAGTTAAATTTTGTGTAGATTGAGAGTTAAAGATCTGGTTTCATTCTTTTATATGCAGATATCCAGTTTTCCCAGCACACTTTAAGAGCCCATCTTTTCTACAATGTGTACTTTTGGCATCTTTGTCAGAAATCATGTGGCTTTAGATCATGGTTTCATATCTGGGTTCTCTAGTCTGTTCCATTGATCTATGTGTCCATTTGTGTACAAGTACCATGCTGTTTGTAATTACTACGGCTGTGTCATTGTGCTTCAGTATGAATTTTAAGATTTTTTTTTCCATTTTCGTGAAGAATTCCATTGGAATTTTGATGGGGATTGCATTTAATCTGCAGATTACTTTGGGTATGATGATTACTTCTATCTTGTTTTCCACTTCCTCTTTTACACTTTGCATTGCATTCCTTATTTTCTTCAGCTGTTTGTGTCTTTGAACAAATCATTACTTTGAGTTCTCTGTCTTCGGTTTTATCTAACTCACTCTCACCTGAAGCCATTAGAGTAGGATTAGTAATTTTTGGTGATATTATATTGCCTTGATTTTTTTTCTGTGTTTTTTTATGTTACTGTGTTGGGATTTCTGTATCTGAGTTGTGTGTGTGTGTGTGTGTGTGTGTGTGTGTGTGTGTGTTTGTATGTGTGTGTGTGCATTTTTTAACCATATTGTTTCAGTTGAAGTTATTTGTAGTGTTCAAATGGGACTAACATGTGGTAGAGTTGAGATGCATAATTTAGAAAACAGTTCCTCAGTCCAGGAGCTCAGGGTTCTTGGTGCTTGCTCTATATTATTCCCTGAGTAGAATATTAACTGGGAGAAAAATCACAACTGTTTGATGTTAGCACTTTGCAAATATTGTGCTAGCCAATAACTAGCCAAAGTGACCCTTTTGGATTCAATAACTGTTGGAAGATAAATAACGAAGGATAGTGTGGAGAATACTTTACTGGATTTTAAATAATAATAATAAATAATGTGGTAATTGGGATACTGTTAGGGCATATAGATTTTAGAAATTGTTAAAACCATGGAAGGCTATAATTAAGAGGTAAAAATAGGAAGGGATAACAATGATAGAAAGAGGAAAAGATGTAGGACTAAAAGGGAAAGTATATGAAGTACGGATGAAATGTATAGTAAAGAATACATTGTTTAAACCAGATGAAAAAATACACACAAAAATCCTTCAATCTAACTGAGCAATCTACAGACAAAGGCAAAAATAATAGGAATAAGAAATAAAAAGAATATTTAATGAGTGAATTGCTGGCATGGCTGCGTTGAATTGAAAGGTGAACTTCTCACATTACTCTGGGTCTAGCAGGTTCTACTTCCTGTTGTGCTGGAGAGGAGAGATTGTGGGAGCCACTGGCCTCTCAAGCCTCAGTGTTCTGTGTGCTTCTGGCATGTGGAGAAAGGGAGTTTTAAGTCCTTTTTTGGCAGTTTCCTATTCCCCTCCACCCCACTGTGGTCCCTTCTGGCCCTGTGGGTCCAAAGTGTATAAAAAGCAGCTGCACTTCTGCAATTTCTGCTGTTATCTCAAGGTAGTTTAATTTGGCCTTGTAGCGGCAATCATCGTGACTATTTTCTTACACCAAGTTTTAGTGGTGAGGTGTAAAGGTATACTTCCTTTACCTTTGTACTTCCTATTACAACAAACTGAGAAAGATTGGTGTGTTTGTGTGTGCCTGCATGCACATGTGCATTTGCATACAAATGCATGGGGAAGCCAGAGCTCAGTGTTGGATTGTTGGATGTCTTCTACCACTACCTTTTTTTTTTAAAAGACAGGGTATCTCTATAGGCCTGGAGGTCATGGATGTGACTCCGCTGGCCAGCCCTCAAGCCCCAGGGCTCCTCCCTTCTCCACTGCCCAGCACCTGGATAACAGGTGCATACCACAACAGTAAGCTTTTCATATGGGTGCCTGGGATCCAAACTCAGATTTTCATACTTGCACTTTAACCACTGAGGCATTTCCCTACCCTGGGAAGGATTATTTTTATGATTAATGCCCTACTCTGGTTAAGTACACTGGTTGAATTCATTGAATGAATTTAAGTAAGTGAATGTCTGTATAGAATTATAATATTATAGGTATTGGTAGTAGGCATAATAATGGCTTCCTAAAGACATCCACATCTTAATCCCTAGATCCTGTGATTATGTTATCTTACACAACAAATCTTTTTGCAGAGAAGATTAAATTAAATATTTTGAGAGGGGAGATACTTTTGGATTACTCAGGACAGCCCAGTATCATCACAAGTTCATTATAAGTAAAGGAAGAAGCCGAATGGTCTTTGTCAGGGTGATAGTATGTGAAACAATTCCACAACTATTTCCAGTCTGAAAATGGGGAAAGGAGTTGTGTGCAAACAAATGTGACAACCTCTCTAGAAGATAGTGGAAGCCAAGGAAACTATTCTTCTGCAAAGAACCCAGTCCTACTAATACCTTGCTTTTAGCCCAATGACAGTCAAATTGGAATTTTGATCTTGAGAAAGTTACGATAATAGATTGTGATGTTTGAAGCCACTCAGTTTGTGGTACTTTGTTGCAGAATCAACAGAAACTCAGTGTTCATACAAGTGTTCAGATTAATATGTTTCCCATGACATACTTTTGGGAATTGAAATCAGGAGGTTTTATAATTTAACCAGTAATTAAGAGTCAGGACAATATTCCTTTAGGAAACAAATAGGCACTTTTCGAATGATTTATCAATTTTACAATTGTCTATACAGGACTATGAAAAAAAAGCTCTGAAATATCTACTCTGGTATCATAACAATTCTGCCTCTTTGTGAGGGAGACACATCACTTAGGAAAAGTCTATATTTTATTGGTTGTCAATACAGTATAATGTCTTTGTGACATTTTCTGATCCTGTAAATAATATAGATAAAGAGACCATTTGGTAAATACAATAAAACATAGGCCTATCTTAAAGTCTAATCCCATTTTTTTTGTATTAAGGAAGATTGTAGGCAGGTCTCCTTGCTTTTCTATATTTAAGATCTTTATGAATAAATGTGTCATATCTGTCCTATCAAAACCAATTAACTTTCTAAATGTAATTGCCTTAATAGTTCTTCTCAGACTTTGGGAAGAAGATAAATAATGGAAAATTTAGTTTCTCTGAAGGTAGCTGACCATCACTGAATGAAAGATATTAATTGACTAATCCTGGCTAGATTTTTTTGGAGACAGTATTTCACTTTCCATCCAGTCTGGCCTTGAAGTCTTGATTCTACTTGTAATCCCAAATGCTGGGATTACATGTAAGCATCATCATGCTGAGTTCCATTCCTACCATTTAAATTTTTTTACAAGATATATTTTAAAATTATGTGTACATGTGTGTGCGTCTGTCTGTGTGTGGGTATATGCACATGACTGAAGGTGCCCAAGAAAGTCAGAGGCCTCATATCCCTCAGGAGCTGGAGTTACAGACAGCTGTGAGCCACCAGAAATGGTGGCTGGGAAAGTGCAGCTTGTGATCTTAGCTGCTGAGTTATTTCTCCAGCCCCCAGCCCTGGCATTTTTATAGTAGTAGCAGAACAAGGATTAGAATTTTGGGTAGTTAAATAAATATTTGGATTGTGTAGTCTTTTGGTATAATAAGAAAATCTGTTCCACTGCTGGAGAAATGACTCAGCGATTAAGAGCACTGACTGCTCTTGCAGAGGACCTGGGTTCAATTCCCAGCACCCACATGGGGGATAACAATAGTCAGTAACTCCAGATCCTGGGAATCTGAATCCCTCTTCTGACCTCTGTAGTCATTGCAAGACATGGGTGCTCTTAAGTACATACAGTCAATACACTCACATCAAATAAAAATAATAAAATATTTTTAAAAAGTAACAGAAAAGGAAAATCTATTCCTTGATATTCATTTATGGCATTCCTAATAGAAACTCGGAATGAAATGAAATTTGATCTGAAATGAGTTTTTACTGTCATCATGTCTAGATTCACATTTTGCCACCTGAAACTGAGTTTTAGGCAGAAGAGACTCTATCACCATTACACTAGTGATAACCAGCTGGAGAACAACATAAGTTGCTGCTGTTAAAAACTAATCTTCATGACTTGGATGGACCGTAGAATTATTTTGTCTAGAGAGAAGTAATGATATATGGGGGATAATGTGGGGTAGGACTGAGGAATTATCCAGTGGATCTAGATTTTTATAAGTTGTAATATCTGAATTCACTAGATAATTATCATCCTTTCACTGTACTTTTTGGTATGTAGGCCTGAGTATAGCTTATCTAATAAAACTTAGACAGCTGATAGCCTTTTTGAAGCTAGAATTTAAAAGTTTTTTTACAGTAATGCCTTGTTCAGTTGCAAGTTGACTCAAATATGTTTCTAAGTTTTCCTATTATGCTTTCCAAAAGAATATTTAAATTTTTATCAATAATCTGCCTTCAAATAGTGTGTGTGTGTGAGAGGGAGAGAGAGAGAGAGAGAGAGAGAGAGAGAGAGAGAGAGAGAGAGAGAGAGAGAAAGAGAGACAGAGACAGAGACAGAGAGAAAGGAGAAGAAGAGGGATAAATTTTCTGAGGAGGGGAGGAGGGAGAAATTTTAGTTTTGTTTGAATCCTAGTCACACAGGAAATCATTCCCTACCTGTGGCGGCCATATAGCTGAGGGCAAGATACTCATGGCTTAATGGATGAGTCAAGAGCATGCACTGATTCAGTGTTATAGCTTAGCTTGCCTGGATAATGGCCCCTGGACATATTCAGATCATAATTTATGGAACCTGTGAATGTACCTTACTTATATGGCAAAAGAAATGTTGAAGGTTTTATTAAAGATTCTAAGATAAGGTGAATTTCCTGGATTGTCTCTGTAGGCCAGAAATGTAATCAGTATAATCTTTTAAGAAGGCACAGAGATATTTATTGACTGAAAGAAAATGATTGATATTACAATACAGATAGGATGGAGTGCTGTGATGAAGGGGCCATGTGGTAAGGAATGTGGAACCTAAAAAAGGTGAAGAAAATGTAATCTCCGCTAGACCTGTCAGAAGAAAACTATCCCACCACTTTGATTTTTAACCCTTCCAGTCTGGATTCAAACTGACTTCCAGAGTTGTAAGGGAATAAAATCTATATTGATTTAAGTCACATAGTTGGTGAAAATTTGCTGTCGGTTATTAGGACCTGTAATACAATTCCCACATCTATATGCCAGAGGTAGGTCATTTGTCTTTGGGTACTTAACTCTCTTTCTGTTTTTGTTTCTCTCAAGTAAGGTTGGCTTCAAACTGCCTATATTATAGATTCCAAGACAGTTGTGAATAAATTTACCAAGTTACAATGCAACAAATTTCACCTTTTCAAAAGAATGTTATTTTGTTTTTTTTTTTTGTTGTTGTTGTTGCTGTTTTAAGACAGGATCTCCCTGTAGGCCCAGCTGGCTTGGAACTTGCTGTGTTGACTATGTTGGCCTCTATCTCACAGAGATCCACCTGCTTCTGCCTCCTCAGTGCTGAGATTAAAAGCTTGCAGCACTAGGCCAGACTTCAAAGGATGGTAAGGCATGGGTAAAGAAGGCGATCTAAATATCATCAAACTGTATTTTATAAAAATTGCAAAAGTTCAATTAAAAATTAAGTGAAAAAAATCCAGTACACAAATTCTAGAAAAAAAAAAAAAGTGAAGAGATGAATGCCAGATATTAAATAATCTGGATCATTAGCCCCTTCCCCAGTTAAAAATGCAATTTGAAGTTTTCAATAACCTTATGGGCTTGAAACTGCCACATTTTTTTTCCTCAGTGGGAGCACAAGAACACTGCTAAAGCAATGAGTCTCCCATTTAAGAATTTGGTTTTGTTTTCCTACTTACAAACAACCGAAATGTTCTCTTGAGCACACTCCCCACTCCATATGCCCTTACTCTGTGGGATCTATTTCAGAACAGAGAGCCTGTCTCTTTGCTTGCTAAACCCTTGGGGTTGACGTCTATGTGAAGAATATGAAAAAAAATATTCTTGAACAAGCTATCAGATGGGCCTATTAAGAGCTTCATACCCTAAAGGAAATCAGTTGCCTTATGTTTTTACTTTTCTTTTAGAGAAGTCTCCAAAAAGCATAATGTTTTCATTTGCTTTTCAAGATTGAAATAATAACAATCTGTTTCTTTCAACTATTTTTAAATAATAGAATTTTTATCTATTTTTGTTGCAAGAAGAATTTTCAGATCTTGCAAGCTGGGCTGTCTGTTCTGAAATAGACCAGCAGAGTAAGGGCATATGGGGTGGGAAGTGTGCACAACAGAACATTTTGGTTGATCTTTAAGGAACAAAATAAAATAGAACTCTTAAGTGTCTCTAATGCACTTCTTAAGATCTAAAGAAAATGTGGTAGCTATTTGTGTGTGTGTGTGTGTGTGTGTGTGTGTGTGTGTGTGTGTGCGCATTTCATATGGGGATACATTTGTGTATGATGGCCAGAGGATGGGATGACAACTTTGCTTGTTGTCCTTCTGGAACTACCTACCTTGTTGTGGTGGTGAGACAAGGTCCCTCGCTGGTCTGGAGCTCACCAAGTTGGCTAGGATGGCTGGCCAGAGAAGTCCCAGAAATCCACCCATCTCCACCTCCCCAGAACTGACATTACAGATCAGCCACCATATCTGGCTTTTTACAATGGCTTCCAAATGCTAGGGTTATAGTTGTAGACCACCAGGCCTGGCAAGTTTGGGGTTCTTAGGTGGCCACTTTTTACATGAGTACTGAGGCATGAACTGCGATCTTCATGTTTTTGAGGCAAATATGTTTTTGCATTTTTTTATTGAAATTTTTTGTATATCACACAAAACATCTTAATCATCTTTATATCCCATTCCCCACTGACATCCTCCCATAGCCCCTCACTGGATTTCTGGCATTCTCTCATTTGTATTAAGGCCTAAGTAAGGTGTTTTACCAAATGACCTATTTCCTCAGCTCCAAATGTAGCAGTTTTAAAACTCTGAGGTGATTGAACACTTTATACCGGGTTTATAACAGTTGTGGGGTCTGCCTACCTGGATTATTTGATATTTGGTCATTGTCACTCCATTTTTCAGTACATATATATATATATATATATATATATATATATATATATATATATTTGGTATTTGGTTCTGGTTATTTTGAGCCAGGATCTCACTGTGTACCCCTGGCTGGCCTGGAACTCTTTATGTAGACTAGGCTAGTCTCAGACTCACAGAGATCCACTTGCTTCTGCCTCCCAAGTTCTGGGATTAAAGACATGAATCATCATGCCTGTCCTCACAATATTATTTTGAAAAACCCAAAAGATTTATTTCATGAACAACTTTATAAATTTCTTCACAACAAACTTGAAATCTGTAATATAGGCAATGTTGAAGTTAAGCTTACTTATCGTTAAATATCCTAAACCAAAAGTATCCAAAAGATGGTCAACTAATGCCTAGATTATTAACTCAAATGATGAAACAACTCATTTCTTTCATCTCTGCATGCTCTTAACAATTTCCTACCTGATTACAAGTTAATCTATGACCATGTTCCTTCTTATTCTGTCATATAGTTCAGAATATAGTGTTTTAGTTACTTAGAATTCCAGAACAGCAAAGTATCATACCTGCTTGTAAGTTTTTGTAATCAGTGTCTAGTAAAGTTGTTACTAATGAGTTCAATGGATGAACAGACCATGTTAAGTCATCATATGTAATTAATATGCATTACTTTATTCATATATTTTAGGAAAATGTTGTCAAGTTTCTTGCTACTCAGGCCTTATGACTATGTGACATCTAACTTGTGATTTATATTTGGAAGCTAGAGTCATGTTATTAGCTATTAATGAAGTTTAGTGGGCTTTTCCCCCCCTGTACCAGAATCTTGCTATGTAGCCCAAGATGGCCTCAAATTTGAGATGATCCTGCCTCAGCCCTCCAAATGCTAAGATTATAGGTGTACACCACCAGACCTGGCTAGTTTGGGAAGCTCAGACGGTGGAGGTGATTTTTAAGCCTAGTAAAGAAAGCAGAAAGAAACAAGGTAAACAGTATGTAGGCAAAAGAACATTTGGGTAGAGGACTAGCAATTGCGGAACCCTACAAGAGGACATGAACTGGCATATTTGAAGAATATCAGCAGTATCTTTTGTAGTTGGAGAAGTGGGCAACTGCAATAAAATCTACATTCAAGTCAGAAATCAGTAGAGCCGGGATGACACAGTGGCAAACAATAGAAGGTCAGAGGTCTTCTACTGGTTTAAAATGTGGGTAAGACTTCCGTCATTCCTATTGTCAATAGAAAATCCCCACATTGTTCCTTTTCTGTATTGTGAGACTCAGAATGACTCCTTACATATAAAGACAAGCCTGTGGATTCCTGTGTTTGTGTTTTGACCCTGAGCCAAGCTAGGACTAAACTGAGTTTCCCTCACTAATGTAAGTTCAAAGGTCTCCTCTGTTTATTCTGTAGTTTCATTCCCCCATATGAGAGTTTCGACACTTTGAAATGCTTAATTAAATTACTGAATTAATGCTGTTTAGAATAATATGTTGATATGATAAAATATGGCACATATATTCACTGGTTCTTCAGGGAGAAGTTAGAAAAATCATATTGGAATTCTTGGAAATTTTTCATGTATAAATATGTTCAAATTTTTAGTGGAAGTGGGTCAACAGAGTTATTGGTAACTCAGTCTTTCTGGAGAATTGTTTTCTTGTAATAAACATGACATTTCACTAGACTCCTATCTAAAAGATGAACTTACAGTTGAAGTTCTGTTTGTAAGATTGAAGTCAGCAATTATTTTTCACAACTTAGTTTATCATTTAAAACAACTATTAAGGGGGCTGGAGGGATGGCTCAGTGGTTAAGAACACTGGCTACTCTTGCAGAACACCTGGGTTCAGTTCTCAGCACCCACATGGTGGCTAACAACCATCCTTAACTCCAGTTCCAGGGTATCTGATTCCCTCTTCTGACCTCTGCGGGCACTGCAGGTCACGGGTGCACCTACATACACTCAGGCAACACACTCATACACATAAAATAAAAATAAATAACATTTAAAAACAATTGTGAAGATAGTACATTGGACTTTTTTAAAGGACAAGAAGTGAATTTTATTTTATATATTGTTAATTTTTTTCAATTTTTTTATTTATTTACTTTTATGTTGTGTGTATGTGGGTTTGGCCTCCATATTTGTAAGTTACATAAGTGCACCACAGAGGTTAGAAAGAGAGTGTTGGAGCCCCTGAAACCGGAGTTACAGATGGCTCTGAACCACCATGTTGGTGCTGGGAACCAAACCCAGGCCCTTTGCAAGAGCAGTCTGTGCTCTTAACCACTGAACCACCTTTCTGCCCTCCTCCACATATATCATTAACTTCTGAAGGTGCTAGTTGCCATGGTTTTTAGAACAGAGCAATTAAGGATCATTTTGGGGAATACGTTTGTGTGACCAATTATATGTGAACCTAGGGATCTAAACAAACTAGTAGTATATTTTGCAAGTTTGGTCCTGAGCTAGAAAACATTCACACCACTCAAATGGATTACAATGAATCCTAACCCCAGTGACTCATAACAGTTGCCCACTTAATTGCATTACTTTCTTTAAATGATGATAATCAATTTTTTGATGAACCAACCATTTTTTTTCCTGAAAAATGTAGTTCTACTGAAAATAGAATATCCAGTTTGTGCAAAATCAATGCATGTGAACAGGTTCCAAATTACTTATTTAGGCTTCAGAATACCAATGTGTGTGTTTCTGACACAAAGCTCCTGGAACCCTTGGAATTTCCCAGTGGTAAGAGTATAGACCAGTATTTCTTTAAATTGTTGTGAGTTTATGCCAATAAAATGCTGGTGGCTGGATGGCTAGAAGACTTCAGGATGGGGCTGGGCTGCAGACGAGGTTTCCCTCAAACCCCTGAATGACTGGATTGAGGGGTCTTCTCGGTCCAGTAACTCCATATGCCAGGAGCATAGAGTACCCTGACTCCACAGAAACAGAGGTTTCTCTACATTGGACCCATCTAGATCTAGCCTTCTGTACCTAGCCATCTGGCTGTTCAATCCTATCTTTTATAGTAAATTGTAATAATAAGTGGAGCATTTTCTTTAGTTTTGCATCTTGCTGTACTGATCTTAAATAGAGGTTATGGAAACCTGTGGGTGAGTCTCCAGCTCCTGCACGGCTGTCGTGCTCCAGACATCCCAGAGAATGGAAGATGGTTGAACAGGTCCTCAGGCGCCCAGAGTGTGATGGGAAGAATTCCTGGGAGACTGCATTGGTGAGCAGTTCGTTTATTGAAACCAAGGCAGGGGTTTATATAGGGAGACCTTTCTGGCCCTTACAAAAGGTGGGAAAGCTAAAGGTGGGGTCTTTAGGTAAAGACGGGAAAGTTGTAGGGCTGACATGGAAATTAGGAACGAGGAAATGAAACCCAAAAACCTGTTTCTAGTCTGGGATGATCTTTGTGAGGGGAAAGAAAATTAAGCAACTGCTGAGGAACGAGCATGTCGTATCTCCAGTAACTTCCTGGGACCTAGGTTATAGCTTCAGGCAGAGCAGGCCAGAACACCTGCCACACTGCCTGCTCAGTGCCAAGTCCCACAGAAACCCTTGAATTTGTAGTTATGAGGCCTAAGGATAGTTCACAAGGCGATCCCATGTTGGACTGGTGGAGTCTTATGTGGAGACAGTCTTTCCTTCCTGAGTGGCATCAGATGCTAACTTCAGGTCACATCAGAATTGATTATTGGACACCCAGTTGGTGGCAGAGAAAGGAGAACTGGTTATTAGTGTAGAAAAGTAACACACATTTAAAGTTAAGAAACACACAGACACAAACACACACACACAATCATGCTTGTCAGTTTTCTTTGGGATTAAAGACGGGTTTTTGTAAAGAAAACCTTTTTGTCTTTGCTGTACTGGTAAATGGTCAAGGGCCTTACACTTATTTAGCATGTTGTACTGCTGAACTACAACCTCTCCCTCCCTCCCTTGTTCCCTCTCTTATTCCCTCCCTAATCAGGGTTTTGCTGAATTGCTCAGGCTGTTCTTTACCTCCTTCTGTAGCTTAGACAGTCTTTGAATCTGGATTCATCTTTTTCAGCATCAGGCAGGTCCCAACTGCCAGGATAAGCAAAACATACTTTGCATTTAAATTCCAAGTGTCTTCTTTAGTTCTGGCTGTGTTACCTTTATCGGTTTCCATAGATTATAGTAATATTTTTAAAGAGATACAAAGTCAAGAAAATATTAATGGAAATCTGATAGAAGGTTCCTAGTTGTAAAAGCAGCAACTCTTATTAAAGAGTATTTCCTACTTAAATTCAGGTGCCAACGTGACAGCCCAGAGTTATCTAAGAGAGTCTCAACTGAAGAATTGCCTGGATCAGAGTGGGCAGTGGGTGTGTCTGTGGGGCATTTTCTTTATTATTAACTTACATGGTAGGGCCCTGTGGACTGTACCATCACTGGGCAGGTGGGCCTGACTTGTAAAGGAGAGGCAGCTGAACATGAGCCTGGGAGCAAGCCAGAAAAAAGCTCTCCATGTTTTCTACTCAATTTCTGTTTCTCTTACTGCACTCGGTGATGGACTGTAACCTTAAGCTGAAGTAAACCCTTTCCATCCCAAGTCACTTTTGGTTACAGTGTTTATCACAAGAACAGAAAACAAACTAAAACAAGTTTGGTAGCAGTATTCCTTTGGGGGCTATTAAATAAATTTAAACAGGACTATTTATGCAGTATTTAGCTTAATCACTGCCCTAGAGAAACTGCTAGCTGTATGACATGTTCATGCTCATATATGATGTTTCTCTCTGTAAGTATTTGTTACATACTCTTCTTTCTAAACACATAGAGAAAAAAATGCATAAAAGTGAGAATATAATTCCTTGCTGTTAAAAAGTGAAATGAGATAGCATGCATGCCTAGCACAGTATTTGAAACAGCAGCTGCTGAGGGTTGTTATTTCACATTGTTGTCAGTTACTATTTCATCTGAAAACTTCATATTGTTTCTGAAATTTTTCACAAGGTACAGTATCTTGGGTAAGTTAATTCTCCCAGAAGCACAGTAAATAAAAACATAGGTACTATATGCTTATATTACACAGAATCATGCTTAAACAAGGTTAATCTCATCTTTGTAGTTTGCAGCAAACAGTAAGCACTTAATAAATAGTGATGATAATGATGATAGAGAAAATGATGTTGCCTGAAAAAAGACATGCAGGTGACCTGGCAGCCTTTCTGAACAACAAGATTTTATTATTTAACTGACAATCTCCCCAAACTGTTGCTATCATGGAATTTAGACTTTTGACATGCATACCCAGCTCTGTCTCCACACGCCTCCTGCTGTCTCTCCCACTTGCTGCCAAAGGAAGCTTTTTCTTTGGGAAACCACCCATGTCATGGATCAGATTACTTTTTTGGAGGTCCAGCTGGACATTTCATTAAACACTTTTTGTTTTGTGAAATGTGACCCAGTCTTTCATTTGCCTTTAGGCATGTGAGGTCAAGTCTTCGATATGTTTATGAGCCAGGACAGAATCCTGCAGTTGTTTGATTCATGGATCGCTTCATCCTTATGCTGGCTCTGTCACACCAGGTCTTTCTTTAACATTTTGTAACTTTGTTCCTTATTTATTCTTCCTTTAAGTTTTTAAATTTAAATATTGATTCTATGGTTTCAGTATTTTTTATCCCCCAAATTCATGTTGAAATTTGTCCTTGTGACAGTATTAAAAGTCAGTCTTTCTCTAGAGGAGAATTTACTACTATTATTCTGCTTAATGGACATAGTGTTAAACTGACTCCTAATGACTTATTTTTATACCTATAGATGAAGGCATCTGTAAGCTCTTACCAGAGAATGTTCTGCTTGCAACATGGTGATTAGCAGAGAGACACACCCTAGGTCAATGTGCAGAGAATAAGAGACTACAGGGCGCTCAGCTCTAAAAGGACAAGTATATCACACATACCCCTCTCAAGCTCAGGGATCATTGCAGATTAGGGAGCAGAAAGATTTTAAGAGCTAGAAGTGGGGGATGACTGCTGTGAAATAAAGTTTTCTGAACACAACAGGCCACTTACACATAGGAACTCAAAGCAGTTATGACAGCATGATAAAGACAAAATGCTCAAGCAAGACAATTACCAGTATAGAAGAAGGAGGTGAGTAAGAAGTCCCAACCCTACCTGAGGAACTATTGATGATTGATGGCTGCTGGGAGAGCGTGTCAGTTTTCTTTAAGGGTGTGACTCTTTATTGCTCAATTACAGCTCAGAAGATGGCCCCTCACCCAAGAGTATTTGGGAAAATCAAATTGGACTCCATGGGTTTAAAAAAAAAGAGGACATGAATTTGGATGGGTAAGAAGGTGGGGGTTGATCTAGGAAGTGTTGGGTGTCTGCAGATATGATCAAAATACACACTATAATATTCTCAAACATTTTTAAAATGTGAATTTAAAAAAGAAGTGGGTTTTTTAAGTGGCCATGAAGTCTCTGCCTTCAGACATGGATTAATGCTGTTATTGTAGGGGTGGGTTCCACATAAAAGGATAAGTGCCTCCCCCTTTTGTATATCTTCTTCTCTCCCCTCTCCCCTCTTCTCCTCTCACCTCTCTTCCCCTCTCTTTTCTTCTTTATGATGCTTCCTGCAGAGCAACAAATATGCCCTTTCCAGATGCCAGTGATTTGATCCCGGACTTCTCAACCTCTATAAATATGAGGAAATAAATTTGTGTTGTTCATAAATTACCTGCTCTGTAATGTTCTGTTACAGAAACAGAAATAAGACTAAGGTAGTTTTTAAAAGGCATCTTTATCTGATTGTTATACTTTTCATTTCTCCCTTATTAAATTTTTGTGTTCAAGTTGAATGAGTCGGGGTTCTTCCCAGAGAACGTTATACAACACTATAATAATTCTGGGATCTAACTTTGAGTATAGAAATTGCCCATAGTAGTTCAATTTTTATCATTCGGAAAGAATAAATATTAAAATATAGCCATCATCAACATGATACCACTTAGAAATAAATTTGAATTTATTTTATATGACTTATATGAAAATTAGGAATAATTGTTTTGTGTTTAAGTGAAAAACATACTTTTTGTGCACAGAACTCTGTAGATTCCTGATAACTTCTTCCTATATTCCTATGGTCTTCCTCCTCTCCCCCACACTCCACTAATACCTGCAGAGCCCTAAATTCTCCTGCCTCAGTTTCCAGAGTGCTTGTATTACAGACTAGACACTCTTGCTGTAAGAACTGCAAAAACATACTTTGTTTGAAAATGTCATAATGATATCTAACACATTATGTGTTAATTAAAAAACTATAAAAAAGCCATAACTGTTGCCAAGGAACTACCAATAGCTTATTACTTCTCAGTGAGGGAGAGTCGGTCTTCTTTAAGGAAGTGATGCTAGATAGGTTGATCAGGCTCCAGTGGAAGAACTTACATCGAGGGACAACTGGAGACACAAACTTGGCTCAATAGGCCTTAACATACATGATAGAATGCATGAAATCTGGTGGGGGATGTTATGGGGTAGGTTCAGGTAGGGGAAGGGATCTAAATATAATTAAGAGATATTGTATGAAATGCGTAAAATTCAGTTTAAAATGTCTATCATAATTTTAAAAAAGAATTCAGTACAGGAAAATAAGCATATCTAAATATATTCTAGGGGAGATGGAAGCATGGGTGTTTCTGAAGGGGAAATGGGTGTGGGAAGGTTTCTGTTTACTCAGTGCCTGTTAAGTGCAAGGCATAAGGCCAGACACTGCATTCTTTCCCTCCCTTAATCTTTACATGTGTATGGATTTTATACTTAAGGAAACTGACTCTGAAAGCATTTAGTTGCCCAAGGTCTTACAGGCAGTGATAGCAGAGCCAGGATTCATAAATATGATCGGCATTGCTGTTATCCTAATAAGAAGGGCTAACGTCAGCCACTGTTAGTGCTGGAAAAGAAAGTTTGATTTGGGATTGGATAATCTATCAGTATGAAATTCTCCAAAAATTGATATAAACATGACATTGAACTCGTAAGCCTGGAGGTCACAGAAAATAGAAACTGTTTGCTTTTGTACTTCCTGACTTGACATGCAAATCTTATTTGCCTCAGTGTTTTCAAATATCCTGTTGAGACATCTTTTTTTTTTTCTATCCTGTCATTTGATGAATTGTTTCATTTTCATTTACCTTACTCTTAATGCTGAACGAACTGCTCTTTAGGGTCTTCTTTTTTTTTAAGTAATAGTGAGGACTGAATCCAAGGACTCAGTCATACTACACAAGTGATCTTCCACTGAGATGTATCTCCAGCCATTCCATCTGCCTTTCTTTTAAGACAGAAGTTCACTATGAAGTCCAGGCCAGTCTTGTGCCTCAGATCCTAACTGCTGCTGGTATTATAGACACATGCCTGTGTCACAGTAATGGTTTTGTTGTTGTTGTTTTGGTCTTGGTTTTTAAAGACAGTATCTTACTATATACAGCCCAACCTGGACTCAAACATATGATTCTCAATGCCTCAGATTAGAGAGGTGCATTTCCACGTCTGGAGCCTCTTTAGATTTTTTACATGATCCAGAATAAGCTATTTTGCACAGGCTATTTCAAGCAGGTCATAAAAATAGAGGTGGTCGCTTGATTGGCCTTTCCATATTCAAATCACATTTGAAGGAGTAGCTTCCCATTACTAATATGTTGATCAGTATGTAATTATTTTTCATTTAATGAAAACGATAAACACCATAAAATCAATTCATTTTATGTACTGCTAAAATAGAAAAGAGGAAATATTATTCTTCATATTTTCTTTCTTTAATTTTTTTATATACTTTGTGTGTGTGTAACAACACATTTGTGGAGGTCAGAGGACAAGTTGCAAAAGTCAGATCTTTCTTTGTACTACGTGGATTCCAGAGATTGAACCCTGGTCATCAAGTTTTGTGGCACGGACTTTACTTGTTAAGCCACCTCACTGGTCTGCTCTTTCATAAGCTATATAAAACATTTACAGACAGTTCAGTGTAAATTTTATTTTTAAGATTTTAGTAATTTTCTTCTTTATAGTATTCTCATCATTGCAATTAGTACTGCCAGTAGAGGTAACTATTAAGTGCACTGCTGTATCTTTTACTTTAGAAAAAAAAATGTTCTCTTTGGAGCTTTTCTTTATAACATGGAAAAACTTTTTTTCAGTTGGAAGAGGATGTGTGATATTGAATAGCAGCTGACTTTAAGGACTTTGAAAGCTCTCAGATGAGGCTCCTATTAGAGATATTCATCTTTTTAAATAATTCTCTATACCTTTGAAGTCATAAAGGCCCTCTTGGACTTAACGTCTATGACAGCATGACCTGTAGATCATACTTGTTTTCTGGGCGTGTTCAGATATCAGGAAGGATTGTAATTTGAGGCATTGGGCTATCCCTTCCCCAATTTAAATTTTCTTGTTGAGGTTTTGTACATTTTTGTTGCTCTTTAGAGTTTCCATTAATCTTTATTTTAGCACACAAGTCAATGCGTTTCATGACATTTTCATATGTAATATGTGAATATATTTATGTCTTTCTCTTCCTCATTGCCCCTTCCTGATTCACCTGGAATTCTTCTTGCCAGTCCCCTTCTCTCTACCTGGATAATCCTGACTGTTGCTCTCATGTCACATGTATTCCCTTACCTTCTTTTTCACCTCTTTTCTCCCTCTTTTGATATCTCTTTCTGCCCTCTCATGGTATTTTTTCTAGTATCATGACCTACACATGCATTCACATGTAAATTTAAATTTAGACTCCACACATGAGAGAAAATATGAAACATTTGTCTTTCTGAGCATTGCTGTTTCACTTAACATAATGATATCTATTTCCACACATTTTTCTGAAACGTCCTTTCTCTTTTCTTATGGCTGAATGAAATTATGCTGTGTCTCATTTTCTTTATCTGTTCATCCATTGATGAGCACCTAGACTGGTTGTGTTTCCTACCTATTATGAAGAGCATAGCAACAAGCACGGATATACAAGTGTTTGATGATAGTGCCTGTCTTTTTAAACAGATTTTATTTATTTTATCTGTATGTGTGTTTTGCTTGCCTGTGTGTTAGTGATCATATGCATGACTGGTGCTGCGCACTCCAGAGGAAGGCACAAGGTCCCCGAGAACTGTTGTTAAGGATGGGTGTTTGTTGCTGTGCTGGTGCTGGGAGCTGAACCCAGATCCTATAAGAGCAAGTAAGTTCTCTTAACCACTGACCCATCTCTCCAGCCCCATGATGATAGTGTCTTAAATTCATCTCTGTAGTTACTGTGGACATTTCTGAGCTGGCAAACAGTCATGAGATATTTAGTTTTCTACACACTATAGAACTGAGCAGAGCAGAGCACAGACTTTGGCTACATGGATTCAAGCCTTACAAAGTTCAAACTTTTATTTATTCGTCGTCAACTTTTTCATCCTATAAACTTCTTTCTTTCCTTTTTTGTCTGTCTGTCTGTCTGTCTTTTTATACTGGAACTCAGGAAGCCCACAGTAGCCTCAAAGTCATGTATCTCAGGATGACCTTGATTCAAATGCCCCTAAATTGCTGGGCTTACAGGAATATACTGCCATTCTTGACTTAAATACTGTTTCTTTATCAAATGAAGATACTAATACCAATGTTACAGGACTCTTTTAAAGATTAAAAGGCAAAGTGCTATGTGTCTCACTGTGTAAAGCATAAGGTAGGTAGGTACTCAGTATAGTAAGCTTAACATCATTTTGGTGATAATAATGCTTAACTTTCCCAAAGAAAGTTAATTTATAAGTATGCGGTTGTAGGATCTAGTTAATATTTTGGCCACAGATCACTACCAGTTCTTGACCTGTCTCAGAAACCTTAAAGTTTCAAGGGCATTTCTTTCTAATCTTCAAAACTCAGAGCTTGGGTGACCCAAAAAGAAAATGTGACTTTTTAATATTTCACCTTTGTAGGAAAGTAATTTAGTACCTGTAAAAGTTTGTCTTAGAAAGTTGCCTCAGCTGACAAAAAATAAAATGTAAGGAATGTGGAAAAAACAGTGCCTCAAGTGAACACTGAGATGCAGTAGTTCACTGTTCCCAGGTGTCATTTATAGACTGTCAATCTACACCTAGAAGACTTAAAAATGACAGTTCTTGGGGTTGGAGAAATGACTTAACACTTAAGAGCAATGAGTGCTCTTGCAGAGGACCCAGGTTCGAATCCCAGCATCCACATGGCAGCTAACAACTGTCTGTAACTCCAGTTCTAGAGGATCTGATACCTTCTTCTGTCCTCCACCTGCATTGTATGACATGGGTACACTTATGTGCATGCATAATGCTCATACAAATAAAATAAAAATTAATAAAAAATGAAGGTTCTTGGTGCCAAGTTGACACTTGCTGGTCACATTAAGGCATGAAAATCTGTTGGAACAGTGAGAAGAGGTTGATTTGAGTTCAAATCCTCATTTTGCCAGTTACTACCTGACCCATGGGCTCTGTCCTTATCAAATATGCCACAACTTACTCTGCTCTTGTCTATCTCTGTCCTTGCTTTTCCCGTACTATAACATAATTCATACTAACTGTGTATGTTCATTAAGTAGTTGTGTAAACACTCTTAGCTTGTCCTTACACCACTGAGGCATTATCTGATTCTGCCTTACTGAAGTTGTACAGTTTTCTGACTGACATCATTTTTTTTATTTCCTTGCTTCTAGTCCTCAGTCTTTGGTCTTGACATAGTTACCAGTTATCTCCACTTTTTTGACTATCTTCTTTTTTGTCTTAGTTACTATCCTAATCAATCATGCAGAGTATTAATTTCCTCTTATTAGTATATTCAATTTAGAACACTAAAGTCAACGCAAGAGCCACATAGTTTATATTTACTTCTCTGTACCCCAATATGGATAATGTCCCATATCTTGTTCAGTGTGAAAGAACACATGTGCTAAGTGTGAGAGAAATGAGCCAGAAGGCTGCATTGGAACTGGAACTAAGAAGTTAAGCAATACTTTCATTATCAGATGAAAGGAAGGACATTGCTGTGTAACAGCACAGGGATGGATGTTCTGTCAACATTCCGTTCCTTCTCACTGTGTAATATGGGGACCATCTGCTTCACGAATCTTACAGAGGGCGTATTCACAACTTTATTCATGCAATCCAATAGACCTATTGGATTAGGGGCCCTGGAAATGATACTCAGCTATTTGCATTTTGAACACCATGAAAAAATATTCAGTACACACACACACACACACACACACACACACACACTCACAGAACTAAGAACCTTTTAGGTCATGTCTTTTTAAAGAGCTAACAACTACATTGTTTGGATAATTAATTCTGGCTTGCTAGAATAAGTGGTAGTGTTTAGAATTGGTGTCAGTTCAGGGAACTAGTTTCTAAGAGAGAAAGAAGACACTTATGTAAATAAGCTTTAGTAAGATCTGAGGTGGTAGTGTGTGTGTGTGTGTGTGTGTGTGTGTGTGTGTCTGTAACTGACAGAAACAAAAGAATAGAATGAAAGTGCAAATAACAAAGAAGCCCTGTAATGGTTTTAAACTCTCATCGAACATCTTGGGGAGAGGGAGCATAAAGAATCTGCAAGTCAAAGGATGGAGAGATTGCAGCAAGAAGACATCTTCTGGACACGACATGGCTGTTGCACTCATAGATTTACTGTAGGTGTGGTTATGTATAAGATCTGTATAAGACTGGGGTTGACAACATCAATACTTAGTTGTTAGTTAGCTACTGAAGTAAATCAATTCTAAATAGATCATTTAAAGCCTAGTATAATCAAACTTCTGGCTAAGAGCTAAAGGGAAAGGCTGTGGAGGGGTCAGTGATGTTAGTAGAGCAGTTTCGTCTACTTTAGTTCTTTGCCTATCTCTTTTCTGGATTACCTCTCAGACTGCAATTCCATATGCTCTCATTTTTCACTTCATTGTCTTTGTTTGAAATTACATCCAAATAGGCATAGGTTCAGAGATGAAAATACTGCTACTAATTCACTTCAAAGTCAGCGATGGTAGTGCTAGCAGAACAGATCTGGTGAGTGTTCATATGAGAGGAGAGTCAAGAAAGTGAGGAAGTGAAGCATTGTGGTTTAAATGAGATCTGCCCCAACAGATCTATATTTAAAAAAAAACATTATTGAGGGGCTAAAGTAATAACTAAGAGGTTAAGAGTGTTTGCTGCTCTTCAGAGGACCTCAGTTTGGTTCTTACCATCCATACCATGAAGCTCACAACCACATGTAATTCCAGCTCCAGGGGATCTGATGCTCTCTTCTAGCCTCTGTGGGAACCTGCACCCAGGTGACATGCACACATATATTTTAACAGTTATTGACTATGTAGTATATATGCCAATCTTTTCTGTATTCTGACTGACACAAACAAGTCAGACCTTGTGGAGATTATAATTTAATAGGTATAAGAAGCCTCTGTGTGAAGGCATGTGTATACTTTTTCCAGAGTTATTTTTTCTCCTGGGGTGAGGTCTGGCAAGCCTGCTTTTATGTGATAAGAGCCCTGCATTTAGGCAGAAACATTGCTAGCAAAGGTTAACTGTGGATAAGAAGTAAAGGAGAAGAATGGTGCATGAAATCACTGATTACTTATCTCCAAACTTCCATTATGTTTATTACTTCTCTTGTAAAGATAGTATTCTTTTGTAAACTTTTTGTTGAATTTTTGTGTATTTCATACGGAACATCTCAGTCAATCTTAATCATTTTTACCCCTTCCCCACTGGCACCCTCCCATAGGCCCCAACACTGGAATTTATACATTCTGTCATTTGTGTGAAGGCCTATTGTGTCAGGTTAGGGTTCTCAGATGTTCCCCAGAGCAAGTTCATCTTGTTTCTCTGTATCGATATAGCTTTAAAATTATTTTGGTAGTTATCTGCTTTAATATCCCATGTTGAGCTCTTCTAGAAATAAAAGTCATGCTTTTCAGTTTGCTTACAGCTTTACTAACCTTCATGTTTTACCTGTTTAGTCATTGTCCTTTTTTTCTTCTATGTGTCCCCCTCACATATCCAATACACACACACACACACACACACACACACACACACACACACACACAGTCTAAATTCGTACCACGCTGTTTTTGCTAGTGTTTCTGTTAATATCATTACTTAGTTAATGACATAATTTTAAAGCTTAGTCCGTTATCTAGCATGTATTTAGTATCTTCACACCTGATAATGCTTATTGATAACCATCCAAAATTATTTTGTCTGTTGTTTTCTTTTCCTGTTTATTGCGTTAGTTGCCTCATTAGATTATATACTGAATGTGAACAATGACCTTCCTCTAAAAAATTATTTTATTTTAGTGTGTGTGTGTGTCTGTGTGTGTGTGTGTGTGTGTGTGTGTGTGTGTAATATTGTGGATGTGTACATGGAGGTCACTTTTGATTGTTCTTTCTCTCCTTCTACCATGGAATCCAGGATTGAACTCAGGTCGTCAAGATTTCATGGTAAAAGCCTTTATCCACTGGGACCTTTCACTGGCCCAACAACCTTCTATACATCTGTTGTTATTCTTTCTCTGCTTCTTGGAATGAATAACAGGAACCAAATCCACTCAGCTGAAAGAATACTTGCTAAATTAAAGTTGATTAAGTTCCAATTTGGAATCTGGCCAAATAAATCCATAAGGAAATCCTGTGCAATGGTCAACTTCTTCTGCAATTTAACAGGTCATATCTTCCACTTGACTCTTGTTCTTACAAACTAAGATTAAATAATAGTTTTGTAGGTATAGTTCAGAACCCTTTGTATAATATGACTCTTACAATAAAACACTCCATTATAGGATGCCTTGTCCCTCTGTGGTTTCAAGTGCCTAATGTCTTTATTACAATGTTTTTTTTTTTGTTTTTGTTTTAATTTCCCTTTGTGTTTTCTAGGGCACTTAGCACAATTCCATATCCAGAAGTTTTAATTAAATAGATATTCACTGTCCTGATGTACATACCCTTATCCTTTTATATTTCTGGGAAAATGCTAAATTCTTAGTCTGTAAAATAGTTGAAGAACTGAAAAATATGCAATAGTAGTTAAGAAGAATATTATGATCTGGTATTTTAACCAGAAAAATTAATAGTATAAGATAGTAGCCTAAATCATTTTGGAGAGTAAGGAACCTTTTTGTATTTTAATTACTAGTGGGTATATGACTGCAGGTTTCAAAGTTAATAGAAATATGAAGAAAAAGACTAAATTTCATAGCTGATTACTACTGCATGAGGAAGAACTTATCTGTTCAATAAAAAATTTAAAAAATGCTAAACTTTTAGTTTTGTATTTTACTCAATCCATGAGTATTCCTGTTCCTTGCTAAAAATATTATCAATGTGGTGACTCACTCCTTTAGTCGCAGGACTTGGGAGGCAGAGGCAGGCAGATCTTTGTGAGATCAACACGAGCCTGGTCTACATATGTTCAGGCCAGCTGGGGCTACAGAGAGACCCTGTTTCAAAACAAAACAAAACAAAAAAACAACAAACAACAAAAAAATCCCCAAACTTAGTATCAATTGCAATAAAAGTTGATTATTCCACTTCCTAATTCCAGCGTAATCACCCAAATTTGGTATTCTGCCCTCCGTTTTTTGTCTTGATTTTTTTCAGTGCTGGAATTGAAGCTTAGGCTGCATGCAAGCCAGAGAAGTATTTGACCATTGAGCCATGTCACCCCCGCCCCCCCGACACACACATGCACACTCACATACACTTTTGTTCTGAGATAAGATTTCCCTATGGAGCTCATTCTGGCCTTGAACGTGTGGCAATCCCCCTGCCTTAGCTTTCTGAGGATTACTGATATGTAACACAGTGCCTGGGTCTTCCTTTTAAAAAATAAACTATTCTTTATACTAGACATGCATTGGTGTACATCAGCTTGGTTTGTACAATTTCTATAGGCTTTTTGTTTCCTTTCTGGTTGCAATTTTAAGGCGCCAAGTTATGGTTCTTCATAAGGGGAGCCATATGTATATTTTGAACAATGCAGAATTTAGAATTTGGTTTAAGGTCCCCTTTTCTCAGTATGTGGTATTCACAAACAGGCATGGAACATCGTATTTCACCTGTAGTGGATTTATTGGCCTTAAGCATGTTGTGGATATATCCAAAATCGCCTCTACTCTTGGTTGTTTGGAGGAGTATGAGAGTTTTATTCTGTGAGCGAATATGCTGATGATCAGCCAAGACCCCAAAGGGGATGTAGATCATTCCACCAAAGAAGTATATTTTCAATTTTGAGGGAAATGTGGATCCTTCCTCTGTGATCGTCCAGAAGGCAAAATTATTCCACTGCACAATAAATTTTGGTAGAAAAGGGCAAATATTTGCAGTCATCCTTTAGACGAGAATTTTAACATTACAAATAAATGCTATGCACATGTAGTAGTTACAGCAGATATTTGGGCCTTAAATTTTGGTAAAATTAGCTGCATAGTGATGCAGTAAGAAAGACCAAAATCTCCAGATCCTCACAAATCATATCTACTGGTAAATGCTCCCCGATACCATGCAACAACAGAATCAGTCTCTGGATTATTTAGCTCAACTGAATACCCATTACAGACTAACTCTAAATATTTATAAAATAAAAAAATCAAAGCAAACAATTTTGCTTGTGGTTTATTACTAATACAAAAGCTTAAACTCCTTATTTCCTATGCTTTGTTTCTTGTAAAGATTCTGTAGTGAAAACTACCAGTTTTGACTTTTTAAAACTTGAACAGAATGAGATTTATTTCAATAAATCATTCCCTGAATGTGTGGAATGTCTGCCTTTATCTGGGAAATGAATGTATTTAGTTTAGCCGTAAGGAAAAATGTATTTAATAGCATACCACCATGTAAAAAGCAAAAGTTACTGTTTGTTATATGAAGCTAAAGCCTTGTTGGATTTTAATGAACACCACATAATTAAAGAAATTTCCTAAGACCTTCCTGAGTAAGGAACACCTAGTACTATTCTAATTATCATAAAATGAGTTTGGCAAGCTGAGACATTGTGTGATTATTATTTGCTTTATAAGGGATTTTATGTTAACAGCGTTTTAGATCCATTTTTAATTTCAGGTGTAGACTTAAAGATAAATGAATGTCGAAAAATGTATCTGAGAACATACATATTAAAGTAGGATTAACTACTGGAAGAATTTCTTTAAGTCTTCAACATAACAACTGTTATATTTCAATCATGTGTTTAAGTGTTGATCTGAGGTCAGTCATGGTTTGCATACCTTTAATACCAACACCTGGGAGACAGAAGCAGGTGGAGGATCTCTGTGAGTTCAACGTCAGTCTGGTTTTCATAGCAAGTTCCAGTTCATCTAGAGTTAACTAGTGATCCCCTTCCTCTAATAATAAAAGTTGAGGAGCTAGAGACATGGCTCAGCAGTTAAGAGGATTGGCTGGTGTTGCAGAAGACCTGAGTTCAATTCCCAGCAGCAACATGGTGGCTAACCATCCATAACTCCTGTTCTACGGTATCAGACGTCCTCTCCTGAACTCCGTGGATATTGCAGTACATTGGTGCATTTACATACATGCAGGCAATACACTCATACGCATAAAATAAAAATAATAAATAAACTATAAAAAATAAGAGTTGAAGTGTTTGGTTTGAATCCTCTGTTCTACCATTTTCTTTGGCAAGAGAGTTAAGTACTGTGAAAACTGTTTTCTCATCAAGTAAAATGAGATATGTAAAGTTCTTGGTGTAATGTCTGGCATATAAGTATTTATAAGTCTTTTACTCAAGTGTGAAAAATTGAATTTTAGTGTCCTATTAAATTTTAAATGTTTAAGAAGCAGAAATATTATTTGCATGTTTTATGTTCCCTAAAGGACATGGGGGTTCTGGTTATTTTGCTGCATGTTTCATAAAACATGAACTGAAGAAAAAATAAAACTGTTAGTTACTTTTCAAGTCCATATTAGGTAAGGACAGTATAGCAGGAGATCTCTTTAAATTACTTTTCATTACTTTCTTGTGTTTTTATAATAAAAATAAAATTATTTGTATGGAGTTCTGTACATTCTGGAAGACTGGAAGTATTTGTTGTTTTTGCTCTGTTATCCTGCAGTCATTGAAATGTTGCTGCTTAAAAGTTGCAGTATTCTATAATGAATTATTAACAGACATTTTCCATACAGATCTTCTAAAAGATTGATATGTGTTCAAGGAAACTATAGAAATACCAAAAACCACAGCCACATTCCCGAAGTGGTAATGCTTTCATAGAGTTCATCAGTAATATACAGATTTTAGAAAGTCTTGATAGGATCCCATACCTGTCTGGTTAATTATACACATGATACTTTGTGAAACAGGCAATTTGATGCCAGGATAATTGGTTTTATTTTAGTAAATTGTGTATCATTGGATCTGTAGGTTATGCCTTAGAAGAATAAATCACTCAGCTTGTGAATGTTAGCATGAAAAGAAATATATCTTATTGTCTCTGCATTGAAATTGGCTTTACATAGAAACTAGCCTCACTTTTGGGTATATGAACTCCTATTGGAACCTAAACAGATTATGGCACATTTATGGTAATCAATTGAGCTCTCTTAAAAGTCATAAGATAAAATTAGTGTTTTAAATCCTATAATTTTATTCTGTCTATTTATGCCTATCTTATTATTGATAAAATAAAAACTAAAGAAAGCACAAATGCAGTTTTTCTTACATAACATTTAGTACTTACAGTAATCATCAGAGTCTTTCCTAATCTTTAATTTATTACTTAAAAGTTATATTTTTAGTATTTGGAATTGAACCCAGGGCTTTGAACACATTAGGCCAAGTGTCCTACCGCTGAGCTATACCCCTAATCCTGTGTGCTTTACTTTCAATAGTGATTCTGTTTTCATAATTGCCAGTTGTTGTGTTTTTTAACGAAAAAATTTCATTTAAAAAACTTATTCTTTTTGAATAAAATTAGGTTTATTTTAACAAGTCTACATTGAATTAGAATCATAATGCCTAAGACAGAATTTTGTTTAAAGAAAGAATAAATGCTTTTCAGCTAGTCTAGACGTTCAGATGAGGTCATGATTTACTTTTTTGCCTTTTGGTACCCACAGAGATTTTGTTTGGAGTAGGAAAGGTTAAAGGTGTAGCATCACTCACGAGAAATGATTTCACAAATAAACAGCCCAGGTCATGAGGGACTGTTGAATCAATGTGTTATCATGCCTGGGGGTAGAAGAGTTTCTGTGTGCTTGATGACTTCTTGAAGCATCTATGACTTACATTTTTAATTGAATTGTTTAACTTGGTGGTAACATTAAGACTTTTGCCACCCAATACTGCATTTAATGCTTAGATTAGCTTCTCCTTGGAAAACCTGCAAGGCAGAAGTGAAAAGATGCATTATAGCCAAAGTGGGTTGTAGGTGTTGGCAGCAAAAGCCTGTGTTGATCTCTTGCCTTTGTGCACATATTGTGAGTAGAACCACTGATTTCAGTATTATCTTCTTAAAGATATGAACAACATTGAAAGATACAATGATGGTCTCCAGATCAAAAGGCACGTATGCTTATTGCCCACTACAAATCATACAGGTTTCCTTCTCTGACTGTCTTTGTCACTATAAGGCAACAAACAGGTAAAGGGAAAGGCTGATGCTTTGGCTAATGGTATTCTTAAGTGTTTCATGTTTTCTTGTAACATCTTAATAATCATGGAAGGTTTTCATGATAACTAGTGGGATAAAGTTTCAGACATTCCTGCCAGTAGTACTTATTGCTGAACACGCTGTTGTTTTTTGATAGTCATAGTCCAAACAATATTGTCAGCAATTAAGTTGCACAAAAATTCAGAGTTAGAGTGCTTTGTAACTTCTTGAGCTATTTGGTTCTGGTCTTACTTAACTAATTAGGTGATATACGGCAGCTATTCTCTACTAGACAGTTTGGAACATGTTTTATTAGCCTGAGTACATTCACAGTGTTCTCTGGAATGTCATTTGGGGCACACTGTGCAGCTCAGACTTCAGACTAGTACTGCTAATCCTGGCAAATGAATCTTCTATCATCAGGGCACAGAATTTTTCTACTAGCCATGGTCTAGTAAAAGAAATTGCTTAATTCTCTTCGTAATGGTATTTCATCACCACCAATTTTCAAGGGGAAAAACAGTACTATAGCTAAGGTAGTCTGAAAATATATTATTTGGTGTTTTTTGTTACTGTTTTATGAAAAGTGCCTTCTTCAGTAATGAGTAGTGTTTTAGGTATTATGATAAAAATTCATCATTAGTCTGTATCTATTTAGGAGATGTTTTCTGATAAAAGCCTAGAAAGAATGACTAGGGACATCTAGGACTTTTTCTTTCTTTCTTTTTTGAGAAAAGAACTTACGTATCCCAGAATGGCCTCTTCCTATGTAGCTGAGCGTGAGGAAGACCTTGAACTTCTGATCTTCCTGCCTCCACCTTCCCAGTGCTGGGATTACAGGCATGTGCCACTGTGCTTGATCAATATGGTAATGGGTATCAAACCCAAGGATTCATGCATGCTAGGCAAACACTCTACCAACTAACTTACATACCCAATGTATTTTTAAACTGAAGAATTATCACCCAGATAAGTTTGTAAGTCTTGAAGAAGAACTGAATTTAAAATTTTGGATTGCTAAAACATGTATCAGTGTACATTTCTTATGGAGATTTCTAACAAATTCTGTTGAAAAGTCAAACAAATTGTAGAGTCAAAGGCTTGTGTAAAGCCACTTGAACTACTTTACTTTGACTTCATTGTACCCAATGATTACCTGTTTATTAGGCATCAGCTTTAATTTTTCAGTGTGCAAATTTAAAGTCATACTTATATTCTCCATTATATGAAATTAATTAATTAACCTTTTTGATTCTTTAATAAATTCAAATTTATTATTGCTGTTATTGGTAGGCAGTTTAGTGTGACTCGTTTTTTTTAATTGTGAACTTACACGAGTATAGTCTTTGAACCGAACCATTTCCATCCCTCCCAGCTCCCCTCCAACTCCTCCCATGCCCCTCACACTCCCTCGTAGATTTCCCGTGTTTGGGACCTTGACCATGTGATGCATAAACCATGTGATGCACAAAATGTGAAAGAAGTGCTTATGAGTGCTATTTAGTTATAAAGATATTCAAATATATTTGTATTTATGAATATATATATATATATATATATTATGAAGGACAGAATGGATGAATAAATTGAATTTAAGAAGCTGAACTGAAAACCCAGCAGTCACTGAAGCAGGATTACTGTGAGTTCACATAGGCTACATAGCAAGTACTAGGCCAGCCAAATCTATGTGTCAAAAACTTGCTCTCCCTTCCCCCCAAACTCCAAAAACCAAAAACATCAGAACACGAAAAATTTGATTTGTAATTGTATTGTATACCCTTTCTAGGAATTTGATCATTATGATAAAGTGTTAGGATTCTTTCCTGCATTTGATTATTTTCCTCCAAGTTAAGTTGAGATGCTTTCCTTACTATATTGATACTTAGGAATTTATTTAGTCTCTGAATTTTTCTATGTTTGCCCCCCTTTTCCTAGTTCTATGAAAATACCACTTTGAATGTAAGGATTGAAAATGAGATTAACTTAACTTAGGCATGCTTTCTACTGCTTCATATTTACCTATATGCTGGTAGTGACAATTCTTTTGCTTATTATATATAATGTAGCCTATTTAAGAAAATATAGCAATATTTCAATGTGATTGAATTTTTTAATATGTTGGTTGGACTTTGAGGCTTATAAAATATGTACAATTTGACAATATTTAGCTGCCAGTCAGCTTTCTCATGAATTATGTTATAAGTGCCTTGTTATGGACTGGTATTAAGATATAATTTCTGAACATAGTATTGAGATTTTTATGGTCATAAATAGTTGCATCTTCCTGAGCTTTGCAAAGAAATTTTCTAGTGCTACGTTATATGTTTACTAGGTTTTTGTTTTTCAGAGGTCCATGATATGAGTGAGGAAAGTGATGAGACTTAATGAATGCTCAGGCATTAAACTGGTGCACCGAATACCATTTGCCTTACTGTGACTTCCTAGCAACTGCACTGATTCCTTTAAACACCTTGTCATCCTCATTTGTAGTTTTGTTGTGATACAGACTGCATCTTAGGAAAGGGTTTATTGAGTTATACATAAAAATCTTATTAGGTTTGATTCTAAAGTTTGATTCTTCATCTATATAAATTCACTATCATAAAGCCCCAGAAAGAATTATTCTTCTTTTGTGGCTTATGCACTATGATGTCATTTGTTGTTTTAATACCTTGAGGGCAGAGATTCTCAGTTCTGTTTGTCTGCTATAAATATATCATAGTATAGCTTACTTTCATTTATTAATTCCCTCACCACATATTTATAAAATACACGCTGTGGGTCAGATCTGATTGTAGGCACTAAATAACATGATGAAAAAAAATAAACAAGGCATGTGAGAACTAGTAATTTACAATGTCTCCTATTTTCTAGCCGGCAATGCTATGGGCTCATAGCTTCTCTTATCTATAATTTTCTGTGCCACATTTCTGAGAGACAGGTATTATAACTCTCAATAAACAGATGAGGAATTTGAGACTCAGAGGTTAATCAGCTTGCTCAGCCATGTACAATGACTGGAAGATCTGAGATTCAAAATGAAGTCAGTTTGGTTCTGTGTTGGCTTTCTATGCTGTGTAGCATATTATTATAATTTTATTGGCTTAAAGCAACATAGATTTGTTATATTACAGTGCCTGTAGGTCAGGAGCCCTGGAGTAACTTCATTGACTTCTCTGCAAAAGTGTGTGGTAGTACAGACTTCTCATCTCATCCAATAGCTCCACTATGGCAGAATCCATTTTCAAGTTCATGTAGTCGTTGACAGAATTCGTTTTTTTCAAGAATGTAGAATTTGTTTACTTCATTACACACAAAGGAGAGAATTCTAGTGTGATCTTCTCAAGAAAACCTTCACAAAACCATTGGAATGACATCCCACCACCCTTGCCATATTCTCTTGGACATAACCACATAACCAAGTCCTATGCACCCTCAAAGTGAGGAGATTTTACAAATAAGTAAATCTCAGGAGGCAGGGTCCTTAGGAGGGGATATATGACAGTCTGTGTGTGACACAGATTTTGTATTCCATAACATGCTACTTCTAGGAAGAGCTTAGTATATATGATTCTTGTGTTATGTATAAAAATATAACATTACTGAAAAGGTATGGGAGTAAAAACAACATAATCCCCATATAGCTCAATTGGTTTCTTGAGGAAGACTCCACATTGCTGCTGTCTCAAAGCAGTAATAATAATGTTTGAATTCTTGCTAGTCTTTTAAAAAATATACTTAGTTTTTGCTTTACATAGTTGAAATCAGAGAAAATACATGATTTTCTAGATTTTCCTCTTTTACTTTTTTATTGTGTATTTCATACAGAATCTCTCAATCAATCTTAGTAATTTTTATACTCCCTTCCTCAACGGCAACCCCACAGCTCCCAACTGGAATCTATACATTCTTCCATCTGTGTTAAAGTCTATTGTGTCAAGTTAGTGTCCCCAAACATTTTTCAGTGCAAGTTTATCCACTGAGGTCTGGTCAGCCTATCTGGATTCCCTTGTTTTAGGAAGATTACCTCATTCTCACTTGACAGTAATCAGTTGCCAATATTTCTTCCATAAATATTGGGGTCTGCTACCCATTTCTCCAGTTCTAGGGTTTTTGTCTGCTTGAGTTTTCATGGGTCTTGGGCATGCCAAAACCATTGCTGTAGGTTCATATGAGCAGGATCCCAGGGTCTTGTAGGATTTGATTTCCATATGGTCACCCACCCCCTCACTGACTCTTACAATCTTTCCTCCCCCTCTTTCACAGTGGTCACTGAGCCTTGGGTGAGTGATACTTAATATAGGAATCCTGTCCAGGGACTCACATTCTACAGATTCTTAATCTCCATTATTTGGCCATTTGTGGCCTTTTATGTTATTGGTCCTCTTTTGCACGAGGGAGCTTCATTAATGAGAGTTGAGAGATTCGTTAGTGTCTTCTTTATCCCTTGTTCCATGTTGCGTGAGCCTTGAGTGTACAGTTGCATTGTAGATGTGCCACTTAGGCATGGGAAATTCACAGACAATGTGTGTGATAAGTTGTGGTACTATACAGGAGTCTCTGGTGCAACAAAAGGTTCTTTTGATGTGTGATGACTGGGATACTTGACTGTAAATATAAATATACATATTTTCCCCTTAGTAAGAGGTTACATCAGGCTAGGGATATGACAGCCTGGGGAATTTTTCTAAGATCTATGAGCCATGTGTATTTGGCTATGATTAGAGTATCACACATAACTTTTCTTCCATTGAGTGTGCCAGTTATGTAACTGTTGATTGGCCCCCAGATAAAAGTGCCACTACTCCAGTGCTAGTCATTGATGTGTTTTTTTTGGTCATGAAGCCGGTATTGGGCTATCAATTGATGCTCTCCTTCACCTGTTTGCATAGTGCTCTCCAGAGCTATGTGAGTTAGCCTTTAGGGGAAGTGGCTTCCAGGTCAGTTCTACCTCCATTGCTCCAAATCTGCTCTCTGAAGTATGTCCTGTTTTCAGCAATAGGGTCTTACCTTCAAGGTCTGGGAGGCAATCAAGGGCTGTGGCAATAGCCTGTGTAATTTTGGGAGTCTCTTGGACCACCCTGGCCAACAACTCAAAAGAAGATTTCTCCTGTCTGGCACTGTTTCTTGTTTTGTAGCCTTCAGCTATGCACATGGACTCATGTGGAGAGATTGTATGTGGAATTTGTCATTAGGTTGTTAGACTAATATGATTCCTTCTGGTATTTTATAGTATCTAGGCATTATTTGTCTCTTATCTTTTACTTTTGATTTTGTTAATAGTTTCTTTTGTTGCTACATAATTGCACAGCATGTATTTGCTTTCAGTGTGCACACAGTATTATTTCAAATATCCACATCACAAACATCTACTTGTGTCTGAATGCATGCAAATTTCAAACCTTCACTATTGAAACACAAACGAGCAAATAATAACAAAACACATCAGAACATTCTACAGTTTCTTCAAGTACATTATTTTGCCCTCCTTTGATTGCTTATTTAAATGAGGAATCTGGACGTGAAATTGCAGGATTAAGAATTATGAATATTTCCATGGCCCTTGGTGCTCACTTGAAAAAGCTTCTTATTATATTTGACTTTGAATTAACAACCTTCAGCATTGCCAACACATTTGATAATACTAATAGGAACACTGTGATCACTGAAAGACCATATTTGCTTGTGCTCTTTAATTCTGGTGTTTTGGTAGAGGAGTATGTAGCATTATATTCCCATCATGTCTATGTGACAATCCAGAATCTGGTTTTACTCTATAATTGAAGACGAGAGCATAGATCCCCTCAGGAGTTAGCCTTGCTGAATTATGTCATATCTCTATGGATATTTTTCCTGATCACGGTGAGCCTTTTTTTGTAGTAGGACAGAGCCATTCTCCTGACACATTTTGGAAATCTATTTCCTTTTTTCAGAGGTAGATTGAATGAATCTACATATTCAGATACAACGTTTCTGCTGTTATGTACACTCTTCAGCAGCACGTTTCCTAATAGCCTGTCAGCAGGAAAAGAAAAGGAGAAAACGGCCAGCTAATGTGACATAGTGCAGACTGGCTGATATTTGTCATCTGGTTAGCACTAGTAAGCTTATTGCTTTTCTTATGATTCAAGAACTGATAGAGTTGGTGGTTACAGCCTTCTTTAAAAAAAGCATCTTGTGAGCAGGAGATTTTAGCTACCATATTTGGTTCTCATATGCCTGCCCTGTGACCTCACATCAGCCTGCTTGAAGATTTGTGTTTTTGCTTATCCTTATATGGGAAGGCTGCCTGGTGACTTTGTCTGACCGGAATTAGAAGCTCTGTAGCATTTGCAGGAAGTATGACTTTAAGACATGGTTTGTCTGCTGAAGTTTCCTAACCACTAGAATTTGTTACATAGAGAAAGTGGTACATTGGGGGACTATTTATTGACTGTAAAATCACCCTTTTGTTGTTTTTAATGCACCTTACAACCATTGAATTTCCTTAATTTTATTGTGCAAATATTCTCTTGAAGAGGGTTGAAATCTACTCAGAAATCAGTTGTGCTGAGTTCATAATGATACTGACAAGGGTAGGAAAGTGAGGGCTGAGATGAGTTGGTTTATTTTTAAAGCCAGAGTGTAACAGCTGTCTGAAATTTTTGAAATGGAAGGTCTGCAAATGTTACAATAACATTTGTCACAAATATTGAGGTTGCTCCTATCAGTGTGATTTGTTTCAAGGAAGTCTTTTTCTTTAAGCAGACTCCTGAAGTTGCAAGAATAGCCTAAAGCACCTGTTAACCTCATTTTCCTCTTAGCAGGCATTTCCTGTAGCCATTTGTAGTCACAAGCTACAACATATTTCTAGGAGCATGGTGTGATAGTCTTAATTTTATGGTTTTATTTGTCCATGTATATTAAAACGGTTTCAATTAGAGATAGCATTTTTTGTCCAGTCAGTATAATTCATACAGAAGCCATTTCCTGTAGAAGCCTGTAGTCACAAGCCACTGACTAGCAATGAAAAGCACAATGCAATGTTCTGTTTTACACTTTTATTTGTAGTGTACATGAAAAAGATTTCAAATAGAGACAACATTTGTGTAAGGTCAGTGTCACTCATGTGAATCACTGCTTCCTCATTTCATAACTCAGTCTTACTAAATTCTAGAATTCCAGGAGGCTTTCATTGCTTCTGACGTGTTTGTTTATTATCACAGAACCTCAGGCTTAGATAACCTAGCAAGAGTCTCATATGCAAGTCTTCTCACCTGTGCATAAAATCTTTAGTTGGGGCATGGTAGCACATGCCTGTAGCACCTGTGCTTGAGAGGCTGTGGCTAGAGAAGTATGAGGTGGAGGCCAGCTTGGGCCATGTTCTGAGATGCTGTCTCAAAAAAATGAACAAGGGATGGGGCTGGGACTCGCTGATAGAATGGTTGCCTAACATTCCCAAGGCCTTGCATTTGATCCTCAGTAGTGCAAAACAACAGCAACCTTTTAAAACTAGTCACCAGGTTTTCTTGCTCTTAGTTTAGGCCAGGCTTTGAAATTAAGAATGATACAAAAAGTATTATGAGCCACATCTGTGTTCAAGACAACTTCAGTCAGTCAACAGACGGTCTAATTAGCAGGAGGCATCAAGCATGGCAGTACATTGTTTTGTTATTCTGTGTAGTTAGTATTTAAGTGGTGCTTTTTACTCTGACAGAGACTGGGCAAGCGTGTGATTTGGAACAAGTTCTTTAATCCATCTGAGCATTAGTTTCTTTGTCAGTGCATCTGCAATAAAAATAATAGCAGCTGCTTCATAAGATTATTGTGAGAATGAAATAAACACGTAAAGAGTTTACCACAGTGCCTGGTTCATAGGCAGCACTTAATAAATAATAATTATCACATTATACTTTACAATGAGATTACATGTGGTTCAGTGTGGCTCAGTGTGCAAAAAATTGACTGGATACATACAGGTTTCTGCAGCCCATTGGTAGCACACTCCTCAGATCCATCCTTTCCATTTATCATTCTAGTCCTAATCTACCCACTTCCCTGAATCAGAATTAGGCCACACTTTCATGGTTAATTAGAACTGATCACTTCAATTATGGAGTACTTGGGGCTGGAAAGATGATGGCTCATCACTGTAGAGCACTGACCATTCTCAAAGAAGAGCTGTGGTCAAATCCCAGCACCCAAAGGGTGACTAACCACCACATGTAACTCCTGTTCCAGGGGATCCTATCCCCTTCTCCTGTCTGCTGCACAACATGGATGCACTTACACACATGCAAGCATAACACTCATACAGATAAAATGAAAATCAATCAATAAATATTTGATTAAAATTATAGATTACTTTAGAATTTGAAATAAAACAATTTCCTTCAGACTATAAAAGTGGCATTATTTTATTAGTGTAAGAGTAGAGGGTGACCTTGAGATTGAGATCATTTTTAAGAGCTACATTTTCAGTTGAATGGTAACCACACAACATTACCAGCCAGGGGTCAAACAGTGAGGCCCTTCTGCCAGCAGAGGAACCTGAATTGGAAGTAGATATGTTGGATTTTTTTTCTTCAGTTGCTGTGGAAATTCATTGTGTATATATTCATTTGGACAGTAAAGTAAATAAAATCATACTCTGTTACACTGAATTGAATCAACTTCTGTAGTAATAACAGATCAAAAGTATTACTTTTGAAATAGAGTCTCACTATGTTGCCCAGCTCTTTGGCTGAAGTGATCCTCATTCCTCTGCCTCATAGGTACCAGGGACTATATGTGCATGTCGTTATGCCAGGTATTATTTCTCTTTATAAGTGATTATCAAGCTTATATAAAATTTCTTTACATTCTTTAAAAAATACATTTGTGTGTGTGTGCCTGCACATATGTACATGAGTGTGTGGACATACATACCAGAATATGTGTGTATGTGCATGTGTGTGCATGCACTCAGCAGGGAACAACTTTCAGGACTTGGTCTCTCTTTCCCTCATTTGGGACCCTAGAATTAAAATAGTTAATTCTATCAACTACTGGATTTGTGAATCTGGAGAAATTTCCGTAATCTTTTTTGGGCCTCAATATTTTAACTCCTAACATGCGAGTCATGATCTCTACCCTATTGACTATTATGACTATCAAATGAAATAATATGTAAAGCATGAGGTACAGCCACTTTCACTTCATTGCCTTTACTCATTGTATTATTGATGTGAATAAGAGGCCAGATCTGTTCCCCAGTCTTTTAGAATATAGCTGCAACTTGAGAGTCTGGTGAATTTGAAAATAATTATAGCGAATTATTTCTGATAGGTTGAAGTTTCTCTCTAATTGAGGAGAATCCACAACTTTTATGACTCCCGAAGTCATAAATCTTGTGAAAGTTTCAGACTTCACTCTTTCCATATCTGTTTTGAGGAGGGCTATTTCCCTGTCATGGAATATGCTAGCATTTAGGTGCACTGTAGAGATATCTAAAGGCTCACACTTTTTGATTAGCTTTGTCCTAGGCTTGCAGATGTTGTTTTGGAGGGTATGGGGATAGAGGAAAATCTTTATGCAAACAGTGATCATTGATCATTACCAGCATTTCCACATGCATGAACTTTTGCTGAAAGAAGGTATGTTGGTCTAAAAAGAATGCATGTTGGCATATTTTCCATTTCACAGTCATTAGTACTTGAAGAGTAGCCTGACATCTATCATTGAGAAAGATGGCTAAGACGTAAGTAAACTGCAGTAATAAATAGTACTCTCTAATCCAAGTACCCAGTCCAATATATTTCAGTGTTTAATTCATGGATTTTTTTGAATCCATATTTCCAAATAAAAGTTGAATTCTGAGAAATTTGTCCCAGTCAACCTCAGAGATGGATGAATATGACTTTTGAATAATCTCTCAACATGTTGCTGACTGTAGCCACCCGACTTTTCTCCAACTTCCCAGGATCTCTAAGTGAAAAGTACTATGAGATTCCCAGTATGAAGTAGGACTTTTAGAAAGGGTACTTTGCTTGAGTGTAGGCTAGACTTACTGACTTCCAAATGTATACTATGGAAAACAAAAATTATTTGCTTCCAAATATATAGTATAGAAAAGGAAAGAGCAGTGAAGAGCCTTGGCACACAACCCGTTCACCCAGCATTACAGCCAATACCACCACGAAGCAGATTTATTCCCCTCAGTTGTTCTCTAATATGACATAATGAGAAAACTGCTCATCCTTTACAATATTTGTTTCCAAACTCATAATTGAAGTCTGATCATAAAAAAGAACAAGATAAGTCTGATGGGAGACACACAAAATATCTAATCCATCTTCTTCAAAACTGCTAAGTCATAGGAAAAAAGAAAAATCTGAGAAACTGTCATAGACCAGAGGGAACTAAGGTGACTAAATGGAATGTGGTAGGCTGAAAGGGAACAAAAAATGGCATTAGTGGAAAAAGTGGTGACATCTGAATAGGCTGAGGTTGATATTGCACCAATGTTGGCTTCTTACTTAATAGCAGCTGGACTATTTTGAAATAAGATGCCAATAATAGGGGAAACTGAGTAACAGACTAATGGGAACTCTGTTTCTGTGAATCTAAGATCATTCCAAAATTAAATTTTAATCGTTAAAAATAAAAGACAAGCAGTTTGGTTGTGCTAAAATTAAAGAAAAATCATTGTAAGACCCTTCAGTATTTAATGCTGATTTTGTGTCCAGACCCATGGGTAACTCTGAATGTGGAAAAGTTAAAGGCATAGCACCCATGCTCAGGAGCTTTAGGAGCTAATGGAAGAGATGCAACTTTGACATGTGAAACAACAGCAAACATTATGAACATTAGTTCACCATTTCTACGCTTTCTCTTTCCAATTACTTGTAGTGAACAGAAATTAAAAAATACTGATGGATCCAGAAATAGTAATTCATAAAATTTTATCTGCCACCTAGAATCTTGTGATGTAATCTCATGCTGTCCTGTTCATCCTATCCAGGATATGAATAATCTCCTTGTCTGGCATATCCATGTTGCATGCGCAACACGTGTGATTTGAGAGAGACAGAGAACATAGTCACATAACTCTTGCAAAAGTATATTGTCATAATTGCTCTATTTTGTTATTGGTTTTTGTTGTTAATAATTTATAACTTAAATTTTATTTTGTTTATGCATGTTCCAGAAAAATCTGGTACATAAAGGCACAATGGTATCTACAATTTCAGACGTACATTTTGGAGTCTAATGCTCTGTAGATAAGTTGGAAATTGTTCCAGCTCAGGTGATATAATAGGTAGAATTCAGAGGGAGATGGTAGGCTACTGAGAATTTCACACAGAGTAGACCTGGATCAGTATGTTTTGGTTGAAATTGTTAGATGTCTAAGGGTATTGTTTGGTTCATTTTCTCAATCAATTAAAGAATAAAAGGAAGAAAAAAATCTCAGACCCACAGAGAGCAACAGTAAAGCAAATTGTATTGGAAAGATAAAGAATCATATCCATACAGATAAAGAATCACATACACATACACATATTCATACAAAACAAAATGAAATTCTCCATAAGGGGACAGGAGACCAGGGAAGAGAAATCTAGTGTCCCCTGGAGAGGATCTGAGTTTTAAGTGTTTATGTCGTCCTGTCCCCTAATTTTGGATTGGTCAACTTAAATAAAGAAGAGAAGAGTGATACATCACATTTTCAAGCTGATATAACCAGAGCTATGTGACTCTAAGCACATCAGTTGAAGGACCCTATAGGAGTTAAAAAATAACGTCTTCCTTTCAGACCATGAATAAACAGGAACTGTATCATCTTTATTATGTCTCAGTGACTTTGTTGTTTATTTGGGATTTAATCCTTCACAATAGGTTAGAATGACATCAGTGGAGACAGACAGTAGTCTGCTTTTCTTCTTAAACAACCATCTTTATTTTGTGAAAATTTGATTCAGTTCTCATATATAGAAAGACTTGGAAATTGTTCCTTGAGATTACATAGGGAAGCATTTCTGTGCCTTTATCAAATGACATCTAGAAATTATACAGAGGCAATGAACACTAGGCAAAATTTCAAAGCAGAGAAAATTCATTGTCTTCTTCAGTTTCCCTTTTTATGAAGTTCTCAGCAATGAGTCAGTAATGGAAGGCTTTGAAGCATTGAAGAAGAGCTGTATTTTAGAGTAGGATGGTATTCACAGTGTGCTGGTTAGTCTTTGTCACCTTGACACAAACTAGAGACAACTGGGAAGAGGGAACCTCAACTGAGGAATTTTTTCCATCAGATTAGGGAGAATCACCTTTATCTAGGGACAAGCTCCCTGAAAGATTATCTAATCTCAGGTGGTCATCTTTAAACAATGGTACCTATTAGCACTACTAAATGGACTCTGTAGGTTGTGTAGATACATATAACAATGGTAATTAAGGTAGAGGGATTTGGGAGGCACAGGAGAAGTTGGAAGGGAGAAGGAGGGTTGTAAGTGATATAAATACAGTACTATCATATGAAACTCTACAAAAAATATTTTTAAATCTACTTTCCTCACCTTTTATAAGGGAGAACTTAAGCCCTAACATCTCTTTAGAAAGACTGCTACAGACAATTCTGTGGTAGAAGCACAAGTAAAACAATGATAATCATAAAGCTTTTAATAAACTTTTACTGTAGTAAAATAGCAAATCTAGGATTATGTTTTCTTATTGTCTCATGTGTAGCACAATTAATGGAATACTTCCATCAGGGATTGAGGAGTGGATATTGAAGATGAGTAAGAAAGTTCTCTCTCTCTCTCTTTTAAAATACAAGGTCTTACTATGTACACCCCAGACTGCTCTGGTACACACCATGTAGGCCAGGCTGGCCTTAAACTTGATGATCTTCTAGCTTCATTCAGCCTCCTAAGTGATGGGATTATAGACACGAACATCCCTCTGCTTGATACTTTCTTTCTTTCTTTCTTTCTTTCTTTCTTTCTTTCTTTCTTTCTTCTCTTAAAGTTCTTTACATCCTTTTTTCAGTTTTCATTTTGTGGTGAAAATATGTGTGTATGGTATTTTTTGCATATGTGTGGGTGCACATGTGTGTGGCTACACATGCATATGTGTGCACATGCATTTGAAGACCTGAGGTTGATGTTGGGAATCATTATCAGTTTCTTTCACCTTAGTGATTGAGGCAGGCTCTTGCAATCCAGCTTAGGGCTTACTGATATGGCTAGTCTTACTAGCCAGCTTTTTCTAATTCTTAATACTCAACATATCTTGGAGCTGTTGCTATGTTAGTAAACAGATATGAACTGCATGACTGATCATGACCAAAGTATTTTTGAAAATATGGTGAAACAAGCCAGAGGTGGTGGCACATTTCTGTAATCCCAACACTTGGTAGACTGAGGCAGGAAGATCAAGAGTTGAAAGCCAGTCTGAGCTATCTAGTTAATATTCAGTCTCAATAAAAAGTAATAAAATATTGTGAAATATACAAGCTCAAAGCAAACTTCTCTCTTATTTATAAAAATTTTATTGTTTTTGCAAATTTCTACTCTCCTATCTGTATTCCCCTTTACTACCCCTCTCTGGATTTCATGTACTCATGTGTGTGTGTGTGTGTGTGTGTGTGTGTGTGTGTGTGTGTGTGGTGTATGTGTGTGTGTATGTGAAGTCAAATTTGTATACCCAAATGCCCTTTGGTGTGTGTGTGTGTGTGTGTGTGTGTGTGTGTGTGTGTGTGTGTGGTGTATGTGTGTGTGTATGTGAAGTCAAATTTGTATACCCAAATGCCCTTTTGTGTGGGTTCATTCACTGGAGCCTGGTCAACCTACCAAGAATCTCACCCATAAATGAGAATTGATCTGTTCTATTAACTATTGGTTGTCAATAGTTCCTCGTCTAGGGTTCGGGTTTCTTACCCGCTTCCCCACATCAATGCAGGGATTTTATTTGTCTTCAGCTTTTACGTGGTACTCCTGTATGCTGTCAACATTGCTGTGAGTTCATATGAATAACTGCCTATCTGACTGGAAAAATATTTCCTTGTGGACATCAACTACTTTTGGCTCTTAAAATCATTCTTCTTCCTCTTCTTCAATGATTCCTGAGCCTTGCAAGGCAGAGGTTTGATATAGGTGTCCTATTTGAGAATAAGCACTACACAGTTTCTTATTCTCTACATGGGTTTCTTTGGTAATCACCATCTGCTGCATGAGGAAGATTCTCTGATAAAGTCAAGATGTATTAATATATGGATATAACAATAAGTCATTAGGAGTCCATTGAATGTTGTCCATTTGACAGATTAATAGTAAATAATTTCTACACTATGGCATGTGACCTTTAACCACAGGTTCCTAGGCTTGATATTACTGTCAGGTTTGAGTTCCATCTTTTGAAACATACCTTAAATCCAATCAGAAACTGGTTGGTTACTCCTGTAACATTTCTGCCACTGTTGCACCAGTCAGCATATCATTCCAGTCCCGGTTCTTGTAGCTCACAGCGTTCACAGTTGGGCAAAGTAAGTAAGGTTCTCTTAATTCTGTGTTATGCTCTTAGATTAGCAAAAGGGTGCAGAATGCCTAAGGTCTCATAATAGTATTCATTTGAAGTGCTAATGCATCTCCTTGGTTACCAAACAACTACTCAGTAGCATTATGACACTAGCCCAGTGCCATGCAGATGACATGACATTTCAAATTACATTTTTCTTTGAGATGCATGTTGTAAGTGGATTACCAATTCAAAAAAAGAAAGAAAAACAGAAACAAAGAAGCTCTAAATGTTATTTAATCAATTCCACTTATTGTTAAACCATTAGACACAGGTTAGGCAAATGCAGGCTTAATATTTTTTGTAGATTGGGCCTTCTTGAGCACAATTTGAAAAAAACAAAGCCAAATAGAGAAAATCTATATAACTGAATTTCTACTTGAGTTGACAGGGTTACAAATGATAACTTCCCTAAAAAAGACAAAATGTCTAGCTACACAATTGTATATTCATTTGTAGGCTTCAGTTATTTTTAAGAAATTTTATAGTGGAAATTTTGACTATCAATTTAGCACATTTCTGAGCTTATTTTATAATATTGAGTTTTTATTATGATAGTACAATATTTTACTTTGTGAACTCAGTTTTTATAGTTGGACAGTTTTGTTAATATCTCTCTCTTTATCTCCTTTCTCTTCTCTCTCTTTCTCTCTGTATCCTCTGTCTCCTCTCCTCTATTCTTCTCTCTCTCTCTCTCTCTCTCTCTCTCTCCTATCTTTCCTTCCATTTCTCTCTGTGCATGTGGAGGCCAGATGTCAATGTCTGATATTTTTTCTCAGGTACCATCCACCCTGATTTTAACATAGGTCCCCCACGTGCTTGCACCTCGCCTCATAGGCTAGGCTGGCCAGTTAGCAGCAGTGATCTGTGTATCTCTGCTATGCCAACACTGGGATTATAAGCAGGTGCTACCATGCTTGACCTTTTTATAAAACTCTGAGTTCTGTGTATCATATTCAGGTCTTCGTGATTACAAAGCAAGCATGCTACCTACTGAATTAACTCCTCAGCCCCAGCTTTATTACTCTTTACCAAGCACACCATCCTTTCACTGAAGCCATGAAGATGGCTAGATAATCAAGCGTTTGTTCTGTCATTATTATACTCAGTCTAAGTGGTCTTGCTAATAATAATGTGTTTTCTCTTCTTTCTCTCATTGGCTTTGTCATTCACTTGGCCTTTGCACTTAACCATCCTGCATTGCCTTCTTAGTGTATAATTTAAATACTGTGCTACATTTGAGATTTTAAATATACTTATGTGTTATCTATCTTGGTAGATTGTAATATTCAGAGGCTATGTATGCTGGTTTTCATTAGACATAGAGATTCTGATAAAGTGTTTGCTTACCAGTAATGAAACATCCAAGAACTACTATTATGTTATTGATAGGTGCAATTTCTGACCATCATTTTAGATTTTAGTTCTTCATAGTCAGAACCTCTGTTAGTATCATTAAAATATCAAAAGAGAAAATGTGCATTGTGAGGCTGGCAGATTTGTTTCGGGAAAACGTCTTCTGTTTTCTCATTTGAAATATCATTAGTGAAGGTTTGATCTTTCTTTTAAATGTGGAACATTCACACTGAAACCCTCGAAAGCAGAAACTTTCCCAAGCTCCTTTCTTTAAAAGAAACTCAACCGATGATATAAAAGATAAAGATACCAACCAGTAAAGATATACTATCGTGTGCACTGATAACAGGCCAAGTCACTTTATTAACTCAGCACAGTGTTATCAACATAAGAAGCATCCAGTAAGATGGTAAAAACCTCAAAGAACTATTTATGTTAGATGTCCTCTGCTCTTTGTCCACATAAACATGATGATAATCTCCCAGGGCTTTATATAATTCTTATTGTTGGAGAGGTGGGTTTCTGAATGTACCATAGTAGTGAGATAACTTTATATCTATTCAGATCTGTAAATAGGCTATGACAATTGACAAATAACTTGACACATTCCATTTTGACTGAACTCCCCTACTGTGTGACAAAGATTGAAAACCACCAACTTAATTAAACCTTTTACCAAGTGTATGATACACTAGACATTTGTAGTTATTGATTTTTATAGATTTTTTCAGAAGTCTAATAAAAGAGCACATTCTATTTAGAAATAAAAGTTTCATTCTATATACTAAATGAAGAAATAGTGTTCTTATTAGAAAAATTGATCTTGTAGTAAATTTTGCTGCATTATAACTAATCTTTAGGAAGAAGATTTGGTACTTTGATCCAAGTAGGCATTAGAAATTCTAGGTTTTACTGGAGTTCATAGAGAAATTATTCTTAGGGTGATGTTATAGGAAAATAATTTTCTACCCATAATCACCAACAACTTGGACCAAAATAAAAGCCCTTACTATGTACACATGGGTATGTTTGGGAGGCATAAATTTAGAAGGCTTTGTCTATGAGGTTCTCCTACTGTATTTTGATTTCCATTAAGTGAACTGCTTTTGTTATATTGTATTTTATTTTGACTTTTTTATGGTTCTGTCTTGAATATCCTTCTAGTATGTCTCCACGAAAAATATTTTTAAAGATTATTATTCACTATACTTCAAATGTGTTAAGAAATGTTTTTAAACATGGGAAAATGAACACAGATATGTGAAACCAGGTTTTCAGATAAATGTGTATCAGAGGAGAAACCTAAGAAGTATTATTTTTAGTATTTTCAAAGCGCTATCCTTGGTGTGATAACGAGACAGAATAAATATGTAATCTCTGTCTCTTAATCTAGTGAGATAGCATAGACCTTATGAAAAGTGTCTTAACTGCACATGCTATGAGCTGAGAAATGATACAAGTTATGTTACAAACAGTATGCAGTCAGGCTTAGTTCTTATACCTTGTTCTTTTGGATTTGAACAATGAAATGAGGCCTGAGTGACCTTGAGTCACTTGGAGTCATTTTTGATGACTAAGACGCTTATTAAGGTGGGCAGTAAATGCAGATCATTTGGAGTGACTGAAACTTTACAATATACTTGAATATAATCAGAAAACATATTTGTTTCCCTCTACACACACTTTGGTTATTGATATGTATAAGCTAAATATAGAAGCATAATTTGATATGGTAATTGTTAATGCAAAAAGGGAAAAAATACTAATGCACTCACCTGTAAGCTCTTCGCTTCTGTGATACCATTAACAAGACAATAATAAAGAGGGAAAATACATCTTCAGTGAAACTGCAAATTTTGATCTATTTCTAAATTCATGTCTACTAGCTAAGAAGCACTGACATTTTTTAATCTGAAAAATAAAAACAAAAGCTATTTGTTCAGCGGTGTATTTTTCTGTCCTTTGACTCCTAGATTAAGAAGAAACAGCAAGATGTGCTTGGTTTCTTAGAAGCCAACAAAATAGGATTTGAAGAAAAAGATATTGCAGCTAATGAAGAGAATCGAAAGTGGATGAGAGAAAATGTACCTGAAAACAGCAGACCAGCCACAGGGTACCCCCTGCCACCTCAGATTTTCAATGAAAGCCAGTACCGTGGGGTAAGGAGACAATTTCAGTTCTTGTTTATTGAAACAGACTAGCTGACACCTTTCAACATTACTTCCAAATCTGTGTCCAATCTTTCATTTCTCCCGCACATAGTCATTTCTTTCTCTGAATCCACACTAAGCAGCTAGAGTGTTTTGTCCTCTAGAAACCAAATGGGCCAGTCAGCCACTATCAATAGACGAGCCTATAAATGTATAAACACATACCTTGAACAGATATTTAGTTTCTACTTATTCATTTTGACTCCAGCTACATCAATAGCATTGTTTCTGGTGCTACCACGGAGAGCCCTCTGCAAAGGAGTCAGTTACTTTCCCTATTTAGCCTAAAATTGTTTAAAAAAGAAAAGTTTTATTTTCTGGTGGATGTAACACTTGTATTTCAGTAATCATTAATGAATTTTCTTAGAATTTTAAGGTAGATAATTGAAGTCTAGGGAGCAAAAGTTGATATTTTATTTCTTGACAGGTTTGCAAGTATACAATCTTATGTGATCATTGTTTTAGTCATGGAGTACTTGACTTCAAATTCTAATTCTTCATTCATTCTTTAATGAACTAACCTTTATAGTCTATGACTATTCAAAGCACCAAGACAAGTATAGGTATAAAAAAAACACAGTGTTTTCTCTTAATTTGGTTGCAGGTGGAATGTAAAAGGAATCTCAACATCTTGAAGCATTAGAATAGTTACAAAGTTACATACATGTAATGGCACAGTACAAAAAGCATTTCTAAGGGCTGTAGGAATTTGCAATTTAAAGTGTTTACTTTGCTAGAGTTTTCTTCTGGTTCTGCATACGTGAGGGACAAAAGAGTTTTTGTTTATGTTTTTTTAATTTAGTTTTTAGCATATATTAATTATACATAACAGGTTCCATTATGATATTTTTCACACATGTACATAATGTATGTCAATCGTATATGTCCTTTCTTTTCCACCTCCAACTCCTGATAATCCCCTTTCTCTTCCTAACTAGTCTCCTTTCTGTTTCTGTGTTTTTATTCTTTTGTGACCCAGTGACTTCCATTTGGGTTTCTTACAGGAGCATGGGCAGATTACTACTGGCTACACCACAGAAGAAAACTTTTTTCCTTCCTTGGGAGCAATTAACTGAGTAGAAATCCTCAGAAAGGAGTGGGTTCTCATGAGCCTCTCCCACTTCCATGATAGGATGTTGTTGGGTTCAGTCTTGTGCAGATCTTGTGCAAGGTAATCATAGCTGCTGTGAGTTCAGGAGTGCCCCGGCCATGGTATGCCTGGTAGTCAGTGTTCCATACCATTCCCTCACTTTTTCTGGTTCTTACCTTTTTTCTTTCCACTCTTACATGATGTTTTCTTAGCCTGAGAGAAGGAGACATAGATGTCTCATGTATGTCTGGGCATTTAACAGTCATTTACTCTCTATATTTCGACCAGTTATGACCTCTGTATTCATCGATGACCACCGCCTGATTGTCAGTTTTTGTCTGGATGCTGGCTCCTGGAATTCTGTCTCACTACTGGAAGTTCCTATGTGATGGCATTTCCTCTTCGATAAGCAGTCCAATTCTCCCTTCTGAGTCTTCCTTTCTGTATCTATTCTTTTTGAGACAGTATCTCATTGGTAGTTGAAGCTGGCCTCAGATTCCCTGTGTTGCTGAGGGTGAACTTGGACATCTGGTCCTCTTGCTTTCACCTCTGATTGTTAAGGTTACAGGTGTTTGCCAACATGCCAGGCTTGGAATAAACGGTTTTAGAGGCATCAGTATAAATCTTCTGCATAACAGGTTTATGTAAGAGTGAAAAGGACACCTTTGGTAGAGAACTTTTTATGTGTTAATTAGTAAGTTATGACAAAATGGGAACGTTCATTGATATAAAATATTTTCCCTTAGTGAATCTATCAGTTTCTACTAGATATTTCATTACTGAACTAGAACCAATGTGTAAAAACATATCCGAAACTAGGTGAAGACACTTTTCGCTAATGAAACTTCAGTGCTTGCATATTGAAATTTCTGGAAATCATTAAAAAGACCTAAAGGCCAGTCTAATATAAGCCAGTATATGTGGTCTTGATCTGCACTTTTCAGAACTATATTTTTATTCATCATCTAGATTTAATAAATGTGGATATTTAGCAGAAACCTTGGCCTCTATCCACATGATGAGAGTAGCATGCTCTTCTGTGAACAACCAAAAGTGCTTCCAGACAATAGCAGATATCCCCTGGGTGAAAATTGCATCGTATTGAAAGGTGCCCAGCTATGGCTTAGGATGTTATTATGTGACTCGAAGATGACAGATATTACTATCCTACCTGCTTATGTGAAACTCTTTTATATAAGAGTCTACAAAATCTGTAAGAAGAATCCTTGCTCTGAAAGTTTTTGATATAAGAATGAAAGTACATTCTCATGAAATGCTAATTAAGATAATAAAAATATGATGACATGAAATTATTGATTAATATAGTTGGCACTATCCTGCACTTTCTCTCTCTCTCATATATATATATATATATATATATATATATATATATATATATATATGTTTCTTGAGATATGATACAAATATTTAGGGTCAACATTTTATCTCCACATTCTCCAAGTGCCCAGAAAAGAAAATGTACTTGAAAAGAATCTTGTGATTGCTAAAATGTTGGTGATTCAGAAAAATCATGAGACTTTCAGTTTTAACAAATCAACCAAAGTGTCAGGCTTTCTAGCGTGTTTAGAAATCAAACAAATCAAGGCCAGGTACAGAAAGAGATGGACATTTAACTATGTTTGGTATTGGTTATAAATCACAAATTTACACAAGTTTGATAAATGCTTAGTGGCTTAGAAAATGGCAGTGTGAATCCAAACCAAATTGACCATGTGAAACTTCTGTTGGATCCATAGGGTTGAAGTCTTTTCTCTTATTTCAAGAATGTTTTACTTAGGCTGGGTGTGGTGGCAGGCAGAGACAGGCAGATCTGTGTGCGACTGGGGACAGCTTGGTTTACATAGGAAATCCAAGTGAAATGGGGTTACTAGGAGACTCTGTCCTTTGTCTCAAAAAGACGAAAAAACAAAAAAACAAAAACCACACACACACACACACACACACACACACACACACACACACACAAAGTCTTATTCTCTTTTTCAAATACAACGTCACCTGCAGACTGAAGAAATCACTATGTAGTTCAGCAACAGAAGAGAGGAATAAAGAGAGTTGGAATGAGTCTTCTACCTGAAGTAAGTAATCTAGCTCTGAGAAATCATTGCTTTGAGTGGTGAAGGAAGGTGCCAGCAAATGCAAATTCTGTGTGACCATGTGACGTGGACATCTGCAGTTGCCCTAAAGAACAGCATACATTCTGGTACACATTAAATGCTATCCAGAAACCTTCTTTCTCACCTTGTATTCATCCTTTCTTCCTTGGTTTCTTGAGATTGTATCTCCCTATGTAGCCTAGTCTAACCTGGAACTACTGATCTTCCTGCCTCAGCCTCCCACGTTGGTATTATAGACATGTACTTTCAGAAACTTATCTGTGGATTACTCCTTCCTAAATTCCAGTGGTATGGAACTTAGCCCTCAAGGAGTCAGCTGATCTTACCAGTAGTCACGCTACTGTGAGCATACCTTTGTTTTCGTTTGTTAGGTTGCAGACTGCTAATTTTTTTTTTTCCACAAAGGACTATGATGCCTTCTTTGAAGCTCGAGAAAATAATGCCGTTTATGCCTTTTTAGGCTTGACAGCTCCACCCGGTTCAAAGGTATGATTTCTCTATTTTCCTGGCTGGTTGACCATTTATATTTGCTGTTTTTTTTTTAAAGAGACTTTCACTTTTATTAAGTATTCAGATTAAGTAAAAAAAAAATAGTGCATCATACCTAAATCTAAAAGCTCTTGCTCTTCAAACAGTTAATCCCTAGTAGGACAGGTTAGTGTGCAGAATACACAAATAAAGCTACAAGTGCTTGTGTAGGATAATGGAATTTACATGAAGCTGCTGGAGGCAGCAAATTTATCACCATCCATTCATAAATAAGTGATTGTTAACCTTAAAGTCTCAGGTGTTGCAGCTGTCGTGTGCACACATCTACATGCACACCCCACATCTTAGTTCATGGTAATCTCCTTAGCAGCATATATTAGCTTTGTGTGAGAGCAAATGTTAGTGTCATCTGTTCAAGTACGGTAAGAACATTTGAGTTACAAAACTGGTCACTAAATTGCTGGCTAAGTTTGGTATTTTACTCCTGCCAAGACAAATTAATTTTTCAAGTGACAGTGTTCCCAAGGGAGCCCAAATAAAGAAAGAAAGCAAAAGTGAAATTGCCTGGCCAGCGAAATGCCTCAAAGCTGTGGACTTTGAATAAACCTTTGTCTTTGCATTTATTTTTTCTCATATGAACTCACTTAATCAAAATATATTTCTCCTGTAGTACCAAGACATCAGGTTTTTAGTGATAAATTTCATGTCCAACAGTGTATTTAGGGTCTAGCTCTGCATGTAGTCTTGAGAATTTATATTATCTGTGTTTTTACTAGAAAGGGTTTGCCCATAGGTTTATCTCACTGTGAAATTCTGCTTCCTTGCCAAATTTTATTTTCTTATGAATAAATGTTATATTTTAGGCTTTATATAAATTGAGTCAAGTCAGAAGAAAAAATGGATAATTTTTTGTTGGTTGGACTGAAATTAAGTCATTGAGTTTAGTGACTATCAGAGAAGGTATGAAAAGATGGCCTACTTCTGTGGCCGATGGCTTTCTCCCCATCAGTTATAAATAAAATTCATTCATTTGCCAAATACTTATTAAGTATCAATTGTGGAAATTAACTATGGACCACATGTACAAAATATAGCATAGTCTGTTCATTCTATTTATAACTCAGTGAGTGTATTATGCCAATGATTATATAATAAATACATATATAAATAATTATAATTTAGGATATTTTATGGTAAATTCTATAAAACTATTACAAATAAAGTGCTATAGGAATTCAGAAAAAATAATCATGATCTCTTACTAAGGAGATTAGAGAAGTAAAAACTTAAAAGAAGAGTGGCATTTGAACTGTTGGCAATTTCAAAATATTGAAGTGAAATTAAATCATCTTTCACAGGGACAGCAATGGAAGCCACTGCATAATTACACATAATTGCACAAAATATTAAGTTCATAGAACAGAGTGTAGTGCAACATGGCTTCAGAATAGGAGATATCAAACGCCGGACATTTTATTTTCTGTGTATGAGTGTTATGCCTACATGTATGTAAGTGCACCCATGTCATGAATTGTGCTCACGGAGGACAGAAGAGAGCATCTGATCTCTGGAACTGGAGTTACAAACAGTTGTTAGCTGCCATGTGGGTGCTTGGATTTGAACATGGGTCCTCTGCCAGAGCACCCAGTGTTCTTAAATGCTGAACCATCTCTCCAGTTCCTGAGAGAGAATCTTAAACCCATGCTGGCCTTGAACACACCCTATGTACTGGAGGATTATCTTGAACTCCTTCCAGTCTCCAAGTGCTGGGATTTCAGGTTTATGCCACTATACCAGGAGAATTTTTGTGTTAACAAACTAAATTTAGCAGATGTATACATTTGAACTACTAGATAAATGAGATGTTAGAGATAGGCAGACCTATATTATGTGATACTTTAAGAGTCCAGAAAAGTATTTAAGAGGGCCTTAAGTGATGGAGTTTGGGGAAAGAGAATAATGGATTTAGGAGGCTTCTCAAAAATCACAAATTAGTCTTTAACAGTTAACAAGCTGCTTGTGCATCTAAGAACTGAAAAGGGTTAATGCTATTTCTAGGGCTTCTGACCTGGGTGATTAGAAAGTAAAACAAAGGCCATGGAGGAAACAAAGAAGGGACTTAAAGAGGGAGGGAGTTAGTCTTGAAAAGGAGAAGGCTTATGACCATGTTGTGAGATTAACATGAATGAGGAATGTAGTATTACACATAGAAATGTTACTGTGTGGGAAGTTTAGGAAAACTCATATTTGAAAGTATTCTTTCTTTAGTGTGAAATGGGAAACGAAACTACCTGCTAAGCAGGAAGGAAAATATATTCTTTTAAAATCTCATGTATTAACTATTACTGTTTTTCTGTGTGCACCTGAATGATGTGTGTACATGGGCGTGTGTGCAAGTCATGTCTGAGGACACTTTCATGGAGTGGGTTCTCTTGTACCTTCAGATGGATTCGAGGATTGAGCACATGTTGGTAGGCTTTCATCATTTTGGAGCCAGTGCCTTTGCCCACTGAGCCATCTTGCTGACTCTACATTATATTCTTATTTCTAAAGTTCTATGGTTGATTCAATGACTAGTTAATTTGTAATTATTTACTTTCAAATAATAATAAGCCTTCAGATAAATTTACATATTTAATGAATGAAATGAAACAAAATTAGTAAACCAGATCATAGGGGAAAATGGGGTGTGACTATAGAACGTAGGCTATTTCCAAACTACTGGTCACTCAGTGGGGGTTTGTGCTTGTGGGAAGAAAGACTTCACAGGCAGATGCACATTTTTATGTAACTGCTCCCTCAACTGTGTATATTAGGCTTTTGATGAGTTTTTGTCTAAAATAAGTTTTACTATGTGAGGAAACTGTTGAAAATTATGCTATAACAGAAAACAAGAACTAGTAAGATTGCTCAGGAGATAAAGGTGCTTCCTGCTCAATCCAGGCAACTCCAGGTCTATCCTTAGAAACCAGGTACAGGTAGAAGGACACAATTTATGAATTCCATAAAGCTGTGCTCTGACCTCTGCATGCGTACTGCACATGAATGCCCCCCTCACATTATGCACACACACACAAATAATAAATAATAACAAAACTATAAAAAGGAAGAAAACAATATGCATAATATTCGTACAAGATGTTCGTTCAGATAGTCAAACACAGTATCACAAACTTCAAAGGAACTTAGAGGGTCCCTCCCTACCTTTTCTTCTCTCCCTTTCTTCCCATTACAAAGTTGTCAGTAGCATTATTTCACTTCTTTTGGTAAAATATGTGTTAAGAATGTGTTTCTTTTTTCCTTCATTTTATTCAGCTATTTCTGACTTCCTAGGATATTGTCATGTATTTGATCACAGACCAGTACTTAGGGTGCTGTTAATTTGGTGTACTTGATTTCTGCAGCTTAGATCTGACATTTCTTTTGCCAAAGTTATTCTTGTCAATCATGTTTATTTTGTGTTACTTATTATATTGGGAGCTACATGGTAGAGTTCCTGTGCTAGAGGAACTGACTCTGCAGAGCACAAGGAAGTCAGCTTGATTCCTGCTGCTACATACTGTCATGAATAATAGAAGTCACTTTATTTGAACAAATAACCCAATTTCTGGGAAGTTTTAAACCTTCAACAAAACTCATCTAACTGTAAATTTTAGACCATGATGTTTTTGAACACACAGTTTTTATGAATAATCACCCAAAAAGAAATAAACTATTTTTAAACACAATATAGACACTGTTAGCCACTCATTTTTATGGAATCATTCCAAAACATTAACAATGATTAGACAATCTCCACATAGCAGTGTTTATTCTGTAATTTTATTTTTCTGCTGAGTAGTGTATTTTTAGAATATTTTGCATTTATTCTTTGACAATTTCATATAGGAATATGATGCATTCTGATCATATTCACCTCATTACCTTTTCCTCTTTCCCTTTTCCTCTTTTTCAACCCTTTCTTCTTCCTAACTGATTCCACTTCTATTTCACTGTCTTTTTGTGTGTGATCCATTGAGTTGAAAAAGTTCACTACAATAAGTTGTATGAACATGAACTGGGAGCCATTTACCAGTGGTTGTTAAAGAAAATGGCCCCTCCCCCCACCAAACATTCACTGTCAGTATCTTCTCAGAGGTCCCAGCAAGGCCTCATGATGCCCTCACACAGTATCCATGAAGAAATGTTGTCAGGACTCCATCTTGTGCAGGTAACCCACATGTTGAGATCATGAGTGCACTGGGCATGTTGTGCCCGGGAAACGGTATTCCAAAATATTCCCATCCCCTGGCTCTTACATTCTTTCTATTTCCTGTTCTGAAGTATTCTCTTAACCTTGGAGGGGGTGATACTAATGTCCCATTTAGGAATGAACAGAACATATCACAGTCATTTTTTCAAATCACTTTGACCATTTGTGAGTCTGCATTAACTGCTGCTCACTGTAAAAAGAAGCTTATCTGGCTAAGGCTTCAAGGAACACTTATCTGTGAGCACAAGCACAGAAGGCAGTTTGATGAGTACAACATGACCATTTAGTAAAATAACAGCAGTAGGTTCCCGCTAGGGCCTGTGACCTCCATAAGCATGGGGTTTTGAAATGGATTACAGAACCAGGCATGATTTTCCTCTAGTGGTTCAGACCTACCTCAAATCAAATCAGAAAGCAATTGGTTACCCCCATAGTAAGCCTACCCATTGCACCAGTGGGCCCATCTTGCTTGGCAAATCAGTTGTATAGCACACACAGGGTCCATAGCTTAGTAAGACTATTGATGGCTTTTATCTCCCAAATTCTCCACAGCACCTTCTGGCATTATGAAAGCTGTTGCTAATTATTTTAAACCCTATTTTTTTTCTGGAAGTAATTACTCTGCATTTGAATATTCTTAGTAATTAGAGCTAATTTATTCTAACGAAAATGCACATGGGTATCTGCTTTATGATATTTAAACGTATGTTTTGTTTGTTTTTTATTTCAGGAAGCAGAAGCTCAGGCAAAGCAGCAAGCATGAACATTAAGCATTCTTTCTTCAGCATCTTGAAAAATGAGTCTCCATTGCTTTTATAAAATAGCAACATTATCTTGGCTTCAAAGAAAAAGGCTTAATGTTGAAATAATAGATTAGTTGGTGTTCTCGCATGCAAACAATCAAAGTGAATACATAATTAAAATGTGAACATTATGATAAAAAATGTGTGGTGAAGTTAAAAAGTTTAAGTTTCAATGTTCTAGAATAGTATTGTTATCTGCCAAGGCATTTTATGTACTTTAAGGATTTTACACACACACACAAAAAAAAACACAACCCCCCCAAAACAAACAACAACAACAAAAAAAACCAAACACCTTCTCTTTCCTTTTGGTATCATTATGTAGTTTCATGATTTCTTCAGTTAAACACTGAGGAATTAAAAGAAGAGGGGGACTGAGACACAGAGGGAGAGATACTCTTATGCCAAAATTGTCTCATTAACTTTAGTGAACATGAACATGTACCTTTTTGATGTGATGTTATTGTTATTAAATTGTACTTACAGGTTATGTTTATGATGTGTTAGACATGGTAATTTCCTATGATCATTTTGACATTCCCACTTTTTTGTAGAAGAAACTTGTACGTCCTGAGCCACAAATTTTCTAGACTTCTAAATATAACTGTATGACACTTGCAGTAATCAGAATAGTTGACTTCCCACAAGAAAAGTATGAATTACATTCCATTGACAGGTTCCTTATTTACCTACACAGTTATGACATAGTTATGTTTCTATGTTGCTTGGCTCCATGAAATATGGATGGATCAGTTATGGAAACAAAATGGCAATTAACTTTAAAATGTCTCCTTGCAAAAGCTCAGGCTTTTGATTAACCATTCATTATACAATAATTTGTCCCTCCTTGCTCAATACTTGTTTTCAATGGATTTTTATTAAAAGAAACATTAGTGACTACATCTTGCTCCCTTTAATACAACTGGTTATCATGAATGTCACATTCTTCAATATCTGACTCTTTTTTTCAGTTTAGGTTGATAGTATGAACACATTAATCCAAGCATAAAGAATCACTATCATGCCTCGATTTCATCAGAATGCACAAGTGTTAAACAAATGAGACAAATGAGACAACCTTTGATGTTTTTTTTACTTCTAAAAGGACAAGAAACATGGCCTGAATCACTGAATCAAAAAAAAATACACATATTGGTCTTTGTCCCATATTACTTAATCTCTTAAACCAAACACTTTACCTTATCATATCTGCTGTTTGCAAGACTGTACTCTGCAAAAATTCAGCATATAATGAAGTCATGGCTTTGTTTACTGAGATTCAAACTTGATGCAATGCTTTCAAATAAAAACAATGTTTTTAGAAACATCTTTTATGTGTTGCTGTAGTTTGTAAATAAAATACAGTACATTGATGAGTAATGTCTTTCATAGGTGGTTAGAAAAATAACAGGAAAAAAAACAATTTGGAGGTAATTTATTAGTGTTCTTCTTAGTCCCTGTACTTTGGACTATGTATTGGAGTCAAGCAAATTATTCCCCCCTTTTTTGTTTACAAAAAATATTTTCTGGGGAACTCTACATAAAACAGGGTGTTTTGTAATAGATTCTACAACGTGCCTCATATTTTTAGCCAATATTTTTTCCAAAACATTATTCAATCCTACAGATGATATTTGCAATATTCTATATGGAAATTTTTGTTTTGTTTTATATAAGTAAATAGTTTAAATGTATTTATATTTAAATTATTTCAATAATACTGTCAAAATAAGCATTATTAAAAATAGATGCATTTGGGGATGTCTATATTTATTAGAGATACATCAAAATGAACATATCTGTAGATTTAAAGTAACAGGTTGGATTGAGACTCCTTAAGTTGAAACCTTTCATTTTTGTCAGCTGAGAAACATGCCAGATAGATAAAAGAAAGGCAAGTACAGTCCTGAGAATTTAGATGAATTTTGAAAGAACTTCTACAATATGTGCATAAGAAACAGGATTCTTGGTACTTTTTATATTGCAATTAAATTTTGTTTTTATAAGTCAGACCTGGAAATTCCTTGATTTCACATTTTAGAGCCAATTTGCTTTTTAGAATTTTTGACATTCAAAAAGATTTCGATTTTCACAAAACATTATAAGATAATTGTTGACTGTATTGTTAAATGTCAACAGTTCTTTGGAAAACTGAGTGTAAGGAGATAGAGAATTATGAAACAGACAATTTTTTTTGTTTGGAAAAGTATGAATACAGAGAATTGTTAAATCAGATTTCATTTATTAAGTAAAAAAAGATAAAAGTAGAATTTCCATGGATTTTAGTATCTAGGTGTTAGTGTCCAAAGTGTGAAAAAATTGATATCAATTCTTTTCTGTTAACAGACATTTCTTTTCTTTTGAAGACTTCCAATTAATTAACCAATTAAGAGATTCATGTTTAATTCCAATCTTCTGGTCTTCTGTCCCTATTCTACAACTTGTATTACTGAATATTACCCATCATTGCCTTGATATAACTAAAAGCTTTGAATTACTTTGTAAAGAGTAACTATTTTATTAATTTTCAAAGATCTACAGAGGAATAACACGTTTGAAGATTGATAGATTTCTTACAACCTTTCTCAACTTGGTGCCTGCCTCAAAACCACATGAGGACCTTTTCTGAGATAACTATTTCTGAACTTATCTGTAGATTTACCAAATTTGACAGTAGGATTTGGTCTTGTAACAGTTCTTTAGGTTTTGGGCTGGAGAGATGACTCAGTGGTTAAGAATACTTGCTATTCTTCCAGAGGACCCAGATTTGATTCCCAGCACCCACATGGTGGCTAACAACCATCTGTAACTCCAGTTCTAGGGGATTCTGAAGCCGTCTTCTGACCTCTGCGGACATTGCATAACACTGGTGAATTTACACACATGCTGTCAATACACTCATACTCAAAAATTTAAATGACGATTTAAAAAAAATAAACATGAAATAAATCCACATTTGAGGTATTATTCACAGATTTTTCTTAATCCTAAACACTCTTCACTCTAGTGAGTAATTATCTTGTTGTACAGAAGCTTTTCAGTTTAAGGTGGCCCCATATTTTTATTCTTGTCTCCTGTTCTTTGAATATTTTCTTCCAAGGCATCCTTGGCTATTCCAGTGTCCTGAACATTTCTGCCACTTTTTTTGCTAGTAATTTCATAGTTTCAAATATTTAATCCATTTTGAGTTGAACTTTCTATCTGGTGAGAGATGCAGGTCTGGTTTCATATTTTGTATTTAAATACCCAATTTATCCAGCTGTGACAGCTGTGAGAATAGGACTTAAAGAGACATATTTAGCCAAAAGTGGTGATTCATGTCTCTAATCCCAGCACTTTGGGGAAGAAGCAGGCAGATCTCTATGAAAATCAAATCAGCCTGGTCTACATAGTGAGTTTCAGGTCAGCTGGGGATATAGAGAGGCCTTGTTTCAAAAAAACCAAAATCTTTTTTATTTTAATGGGACTTACTTGCATGTGATATGTATTTTCCCAATTGAAGGGAGAAACTGACTTTAAATAACAACTACTGTATCTCTATGCTTACTAGTTACCATGTTCACAAGTGTTTCTCACCATTCATTTACTGAATTTGAGGGCTTCCATATCTGCCTGTTCACAAGCAACCAATTTGGAGCATCTCTGGAATCAGGGATATTTAATTTACAGTCAGGCAACAGCCAGATCTTATTAAACAATAGAACCTGGCCCATAAATGTTAACAATCATCCAGAAGTGAAAGCACTGCCTCCATCGGAAATTATCCATGAATTTGAACCATGGTTCCTGTGGCATTTGGCCCTAAACATTCAAGAATTCACCCATACCTGCCAGCTTCCCTAACTCAATTGAAGAAAACAAATGATGATCCCCTAACAAATCACATAGGATTGCCCACTTCTAGTTAGCTTGCTTCCTGTATCATAAAGCAAATGGACTTCAATCTGGACATATCTAAAGTCATCCCTTTATTTTATTTGACATTTACAAATTTTTCTATTCCTTTGCCTGGCTTTGAAATCTTCTACAAAATACATGTGATGAAAACTGACTCCTCTGCAACAGTAAGTTCTGAATAATTAGGCCTTACTTAATCTCATTAAGTACTCTTTATTTATTTCCTGTGGAGGAATTGGATAACTGAAATGCTGCTCACTGTAAAGCAGGAGTGCTGTGAGGCTGAAGATTTCAGATTTATCATCCTACACTCAGTCAAGCACCATGACTAATTACATAGTAGTATTACAATGAGAGGTTGACAGACTTGTCTGACTAGACTTTTGAAATAAGATGCAGCCCTCTTTTTTGTTCTTGTTACCCCTAAAAGTAACTGATATTTTTTTAAGGTTCTATTGTCCCATATACCTGAAAATTTTTCCAATAAAAAGGCTCACACTTTCTGGGTCTGAGTTACCTCATTCAGAATGATTGTTTTTGGCTCCAACCATTTACCCAAGATCTTATAATTGAATTTTTAAAAGAGATGAATAATATTGTATTGTGTGTATGTACTACATTTTCATTACTCATTCAACCATTGATGGATATCTTGATGGTTTCCATTTCCTGGCTATTGTGAATAGAACAGCAGTGAACAAGGATGAGCAGGATTCTTTGTAGTAGAACATAAAGTCCTTTGTGTACATACTCAAGTGGTATAGCTGGATGAGGTTGTAGATCTATTTATAGCTTTTTGAAGAGCCTCTATACTTATTCCCATAGTGGCTGCACCAGTTTGCATTATCACTCAGTGAATAAGAGTTCCCTTTCCAGCATTTGTTTCATATAAGGGTGTGATTGTTGCTAGGTTGGTTGATCAGGCTTTAGGGGATGGACCCACACCAAGAGTATTAGGGAAACACAAGTTGGACTGGGCAGGCACGCATACACACACACACACACACACACACGGGGGGGAGGTGAAATGGGGGTTAGGAGGGGGTAAGGAAGTGGAAGTGGATCTCAGAGTTGATAGGGGAGTTAGAATCAAAATACAGTGTATGAAATCTCAAATAATCAATAAAAGTATTGCTTATGAAAACAACCAAATTTTATAAAGGAGTAACAAACTAGAGACTTGTCAAAAGAGGAAATACAAATAGCTATGAAATAAACTTTTTAATGTTCAGCATATTTAGCCATAAGTCATATGGTTTCTAGGGCTGACCACTCCACAGTCTTTAATTCTCTGCATGTTGACCATTTGTGGTTTCCTGTGTTTATTTCCATCTTCTGAAAAGAGAACCTTCATTGATGAGAGAAATGTAATAATCTATGTTTATAGCAATAAGTCATTAGCAGTCGGTTAAAACTATGTTCATATTACTGTTTCCGTTTCTCATTGTCTGAATTGTCCAAGCCTAAGTTCCACATCTAAAATGCAACCTTTACACCTAAGGCTCACACAACATAGAACAAAGACTAAAGATGACACTAATGAATGTCTCAACTCTCACAAATAAAGCTCCCTAATGCATTTGTGGGCCAGTAACACAAAAGGCCACAAACGGCCAAAGAATGGAGATTAGGAATTTGCAGAGTTTGGGTCCCTAGACAGGACTCCTATATTAAGTTTCACTCACACAAGGCTCAGCGGCCAAATTGTGGAAGGGTGGGGCAGAAAGAGTGTAAGACCCAGAAGGAGGAGGTGTATGATCATATGGAAATAGAATCCTGCAAGTTCCTGGGACCTTGCTCATATGAACCTACAGCAATCATTTCAGCATGCTCAAGACCCATGCAAACTCAAGCAGACAAACTCCAGCAGGGAACTGGAGAAACTGGTAGCAGACCCTAATCTTTGCTGAAGAAATATTGGTAACTGATTACTGTTGGGTTAAGATGAGCTAATCTCCTTAAAAGGAGGGACTCTGGGTAGGTTAACTAAGACCTCAGTGGATGAACCTGCACCGAGGAACATTTGGGGAAACTAACTTGACACAGTAAACCTTAACACAAGTGAAGAAAGTATGGATTCCACTTGGAGGGGGGTGTATGGGAGATATTGGAGAAGGGGATATAAAGATAATTAAGATTGAGATATTCTGTGTAAAATACACAATGATTAACAAAAGCTTTTTGTTTAGCTGAATAACAGTAGTAGGTTCTCCCCTACAGCCTACAAGCTATCCATGTAAAGTTTCTTGACCTCAATTAAAGCACCGGGTATGGGTTCTTTCTTATGAAGCGGGCCTTAAATCATGTCACTGTGGCACAAGGGGCCACATCTTGCCAGGATACTCATTCTTACAGCTTGCAGGATTCAGAGCTGTGTAACACTGGTCATTACCTTTCTCTTCCAGTAGTATGCATAGCACCTTTCAGCACTATGAAACCTAGGCAGTAACATGAAGCTTTGAAGTTGGTACCAGCTTCAATTTTTCGTGTTTTTACTTCAACCTGTGAAGTTTTGCAGTAGCTAAATGGTGCTTGGGTTCAGTATTGGGGTAACTATTGATGCCTGAATAGGGTGTCACTCATGATCCCACCACAGCTGGGGCTATATGATCTACTGGAAGAGAAAAATAATCATCAACCTTACCCAGCTGTGAACTACAACAATAAATGGCCTGGGAAGACATGCCCAGTGGTACCATAATGCCATGAATGTTAAGGGATTATTCAACCACTTTCTGACTGGATTTAAGCCAGCTTCTCAAGATGGAGTTCATATCTGGCATTGTTATCAGGGTCAAGTACTGAGGCTAGACAGATCACAGGCCTTAGCAGAGAGCCTAATACTATTATGCTGCTATCAGGACATAGTATTGAACTTACTCCTAATGGGTTATTGTTATACCCATAGAATCTCTCAACTCTCAGCAGAGATAACTTGAAGTAGATGGCAATTAACACAAAGATCTACAGCTGTTCAAAGTGCAGATACTAAGAGACTGTAGCATGATTAGCCCTAAATGGGACACCTATATCACACTACTTCTCCCAATGCTCAAGGTTTATTACTGAAGAGGGACTGGAAAGATAGGCAGTGGATGACTACAGGGAAACAGTATTTTGTGAACACAATTGGCCAGTTGCATATATGACCTCATAGCAGTTAAGACAGCATGCACAAAGCCTGTGTAAATTCAAGCCAGACAAAATCGCAGCTGGGAGAGATTAAGCGTGCACCACGAAGCCCCACCACTTGAAGAGGAGCTATAGACAATTGATAGTTGTTTGGAAAGGGAGAGTCCATTTTCTTTAAGGGTAGGTTGACCACACTCCAGTTGATGGCTCTACATTCATGAGCATATGAACAGTATAAATTGAACTGGAATTTTTTTTTAATGAGGATATAAGGAGTTGTGTAGGTAGGGACCTGAAAGTGGATCTGCAGGGAGTTGGGGGTAGGTGAATATGGTCAATGTACATTTTATAAAATTGTCAAAGAATTTATTAAAATGAGGAAAAAATAATTAAGCTTAACCGTAGGTCTTCTTTTTTATGGACCCATACTTCTGATTCATTTGGCTGCTTTCTCTGATTTCATATTTTCCTTACTTCTGTCTTCTAGGGGCCTTTTCCTTTGCTTAGGTAACAGGTTCAAATACTGTTCTTTATCTCTTACTGGGTATGTCATCTTTTGCAAATTTCTACTTTGCAACTCATTTTTTTCTCATCGGTAGAATGGAATTATTTCGAATAATACATATCCTATGGACTAGAAAGGGTGAAATGAAGTTAAGCTATTCAAAGTACTTTCGACCAAACCCTGGCACATAGTATTCAAAATGTGTTGGGTGATACCACCTTCTAGAGAGTTTTCAGTTGTAACCTATTGTTTTAGTTACTTTTCTGTTGCTGTGATAAAACACTATGACCAAGCGCAACTCATAGAAGGAAGAGTTTATTTGCACTTATACTTCCAGATAAGGGTACAACATGATGTAGAGCCATGGCAGGAGGCAGTCAGAACAGAAAGCCAAGAGCTCACCTTTAAGGTCACATGCAGGAAGAGGACAGAGTGAAACTGTAAGTGGATAAAGCTGTGAACTCTCAAAGCCTTCCCACAGTGATGTGCTTCTTCCAGCTAGGCCACACCTCCTAAATGTTCCATGGCTCTCCGAAGACAGCTCCACCAACTGACTTAAGTGTTCAAACAGTTGAGCCCATGTGGGCCACTTCTCATCAACCACCATACTTGTGTTAGTGTTATGATAAAAGTAGAAAATCAGTCTTATCTGAGTCATAAAGAGAAAGGAAGCTGCATTCTGTCAGAGAGGGAGACTACGCCAAGGCGGAGTCATGCCTGAAGGGGAGTCATAGCTGAAAGATCAATAATTCCTTATCAACAGATGGCAGATCTGAAAGTGCAGGAAAATGGTAAGAAAATGCAAAGGTGTTGCATTTAGGAGGCTAAAAGAGCTGAGTGGACATCTTGGGGGAGAAGCGTGTTGGGAAACTTGGATAGAGTGATGTATAGGTGTTTGGTTCCAAGCATGTGTAATGAATTTGGATTTGGACCTACAGATAATTTCTCAGATATTACTGTGCTTGAAAATCACCTGGAACTTCTCACTTAAATTCATATATTTTATTCCAGCTTACTCCTGAGAAAGGATTTAGGAATCTAAATTTTTAGTACTGATCTAAATAATTGTGAGGAATACGGTTTTCCTACACCGTAGAGTGAGAGAGTTTCTGTTGCAGTTGGTTAGCTTTGAATAAATGTACCATTTATTAAAAAATCCCTCTAAAGTCATTAGTGTCAATCTTAGCTGCCCATTGGAATCATTAAAATTAGGATCAAGACATCATAGTTCTTGAAATTCCTTAGGTGATTCCAGTGTTGAGTCAAAATTGAAAGGACCAAAGCAGCAGTAGGGTGGGTGGCAGATATTTTAACTCTAAAAACGTTCAGTAACACGTGATTCCATGGATATAGACAAAAATCATGAATATGAATGAAAGCGCGAGAATGCAGGATGTCTGAAATGTCAAGATCTTCTCATTTTTTGTTTGTGGAGCCTGGTGGCACACGCCTTTATTCCCAGCACTCAGGAGGCTGAGGCAAGAGGATCTCTGTAAGATTCATGCCAGCCTGGTCTACATAGTGACTTTCAGATGAGCTGTGTATAAAGGGAGACTCTAGTTCATTAAAAAATAAAACAGAAAAAAACAAAAAAGAGACAATCTAGGGTTTGTGGTCCATTACATATGGAGATGAGCATATGTGTGATATTAAAGATGATTGCATCATTTCTGAGGTGGAGTTGAAGTGCATAAAATTGCCTGTCAATAAGAGAGGATCCATGAGTGGAGAAATACATTTGGAAGAAGACTGCTATTTTATATCATGTGGGAAGCAAGATGATCTAAAATGATTTTTCAGTATTGGTTCCCATATGTTAATGTATGAAAACTCACCTGAGAAGATTAAGAACGGAAGTTACTCTTTCCTCCTCCATTTCCCTTTAGGGAGATTTGGGATGAACCAAAGTGCTTTGTCTTTAATTTTATGAAACATCACCATCATTTAGTATGTAAACCTGTGTTAAATGTACTGACAGTCATTTTAACAATAAAACAGAAGCAAACAAAATTGCACTAGAAGTCTGTTCGAGCTCATGAATGTCAGTTACTAGTGATCTTTTAGGTTCATTCTGATGGATGCTACAACAATTTTTTCCTCACTATATAAAATGTTCAAAGTTGGGGCTGAAGGGACAGCTCAGCAGTTAAGAGTACTTGCTGCAATTCCAAAAGACCCATGTTTGTATCCCAGCACCCATGTTAAGGAGGCTTCCAACCACATGTAGCTCTAACTCCAGGGGATCTGACACTTTCTTCTGGCCTGAACATGCAAACACACACACACACACACACACACACACACACACACACACACACAATTCACATTGTAAAAGGTAAAAATAAATCTTTAAAATGCTCACAGTTTGGAAAACCATTGTCATGAACTACTGGAAATGGCATGAGTTCACTTGCTTGGTTACTTTAATGAAACAGTTTATTTTTACAGATGAACATGAATAATGTAACTTAACTTTTTGTTCACTGTATCTTCAGAAATTTCAGAATTTCTTTATCTTCTTTAGCCTGATGAAAGGAAATGAAATCCTAAAAGTAAAATTAAAGATATCTTGGAATAGCAGTTCTGATAATTTTCAGTTTTAAAGGTATTAAAGTAATTTGTCTTGGTTGTTTGCTATTTATTCTGCTTAGAATTTTGCAAACCTGTCCAAACTAGAGAAGTTGGAATATTTGCCCAGAATGCCAGTTACTGCATATTAAAATGAATAATAATAATATACTCAATTATCCCTAAGCAAGGAGTATCATATATTTTATAACAATCTTTTTAGTATGAAATACAATTTGTTTTGTTTTCAGAAACTGAGTTAACTCATTCTGTAGATGGGTAAATCTGATTCTCATACCTCATAAATATATTTATTTTCTCTTTACTATATGAAATGTAAATAATAAAAATGAGCATGCATTCTTACTCCACAATAGTGTTGGCCATTGAATATTTGAGGTGGAACAGCCTTAGGGGTCGAAACTTTCATCCGCATTTCTTCAAGTATTTTAGGGCTGACGGAGACATCTATTAACTCGTACTTCACTCTGTAAGTATCCAAAATTCTCATAATTTCATCTTGCCTCTGTTTTACCTAAATAGAAAAAGAGATGATAATCAATTGGCCCTAATACTTTTATGTTTTACCATCTTGCCTCTCCATTGTTTTTAATCCATCCGAGATTTTTGGCAATCTCAGAAAACTCATTGGTCTTGAAATGCTTGCACAATCAATCAGAATAAAAATGAAAAAGCTGAGCATCGTGGCTCATGCCTGTATCTTAACACACAGGCAGCTGAAGTAGAAGATTGCTGTGAGTTTATGCCTAGATTGGGTTACACAGTGAGTTCCAGCCCAGCCTGGACTACACAGTAAAACTCTGTCTCAACAAAAATGAGAGAGAGAAAACCTAATACAAATGATGTAGCCCAGAAATACAGGAAAAAGTAAGAAAGCAGGTTTGTTGTGAGCATATAAAATATGTGTAGATAACTATCAGTGCATATGCTATACACAAATCTATTATAAAAAGTTAAAATACAGTGGAATATATATATATATAAACCATGCTACCATTTATAGTTCACAGACGTGTAAACAAACACAAGGGTATAATATTCAATCATAACTGCATGATATTAACTAGTATGTACTATAGAACTCGAATAATTCTATAGCCACTTTTTTGTGTTATTTCATTGAGCACATGTGCTGCAAGACTCTGCTCTAAGATGCTGTGTACTCTAACTGGTGATGCTAATTACCCCTGGAGTTATTTGAGCATCGGAGTTAAAAAGTCAATTGTTTTGGTTTTATATATTTTTACAGTACATACTATATAGCATACAAAACATGCTATCTAGGTGTTGACTTGTAAGGGTTGCAGACTGAAAAGTGACATCCAGATATTCATCAACTCTGCGCCCTCAACACTTCCTAATTTCCATGCATTGCATACATGAAAAACGACAGGAAGCTGTTAGTGGATATGAAGATCCCTAATGAGCTATCCATATTTATCAGATTAATTTCATACTGCATTTGAAGTGGTAAGGAATTATGCTTGTAGTTGAGCAATGTGTTTTTAGTCTACCACATGAATTTATGCATATATATGTATATACAAATGCATGGCAGTTCTGGGTAAGAAAATGATATGATTTCAGGATATTAAGATGAGAACAACAGGCATGATCCCTGATAGGTCAACCATGCACCAAACCCCAACAAGCATATTTGGGCAACATAAATTGTACTCAATGAGCTTTAAACAAAATAGAGGACAAGAAGTTGGGTTGGTAGAGATGTGGAGTAGATCTTGGAGGAGATAGGGAAGAGGGATGGATATGATCAAAATACATTGTATAAAATTCTCAATGAATTAATAAAAATATTAAAAATACTTTATCATTTATTAATAAACTATTTCTCACAGTTTCTTTTGTCTTGAAATACATAATGTGTCTAAAGTAAAATTCTAAAAGCTGATTATCTTTTATACTTACTTGATAGCCACAAATTGAGTAACTACAACATAAATCTTAGGTAAAGTTGAGGTTACTGTGTTTTCATGTGATAATCTTGAGTAGTTTTGTAAAATGAAATGTCTGATACTAGAGTATGCAATATTTTGATAAACACCAACCCCAACTTTTTGAAGTGAGATTTTTGTGAAAGTGCCTATCAGTAGGCTTTTTGTTTAAACCCTGAAAAAAGTAAATCTTGTCACATTTTAAAATTCTTCCCTGTATCCAAAGGACAGTAGAGAAATTTCTAAAATTCCAAATACAGCATTTTCACTTTCTAAGTGTCATAGCTTTTAAAATTGCAAAATATGTTGCATGGGATTTCAGACATTTTTTCATAGTGTTTTTCTAGACCTTTCCAGAGGAACCCATGAGGAGAACAGTTGCACAGACCAGTGCTATTCTGTGTATGATTCAGAGTGGCATCATCAGCATGACCCCACCTGCAATCTACCATATCAGAATCTTTGAGGGTGGTGCCAGAATGTTGCCAGGCAACAGCTACAGAGTCACTGATCAGCAGTTTAATGAGTCCTCAGCTGCGGTCATTGCAGCTCTTATTTAAAATCATTCTCTTTTGCAGACTGTTATACCCAATAGCATATGCCACAATGTTGTTTTGAAAAACTAGTGAAAAGCCCATCGTTTTCTTTCTCTCAAACTGCTTGTTATTTTTGTGCAAACCCACTAATCTACTTGACCAAGCTTTATACAAAAACAACCTACTCTTTCTGGGCTGAGATCAAATCTCTTTTCTCCCTTTGGATGTATTGTGATGAATGCTTGGCAACCATTATTTGGTTGCAGTAAAAAAAAAGTGAAAAATTTAAGGGTAAAGAATTCTGATCCTTCAGTTTTTAGGTAAGCATAGTACATGCTGGCTTTTGCAGACAATATAAAAAACAATGTATAACATCCCAATATTTATAGTGATAACAAATCGCAATGACATTTTGAATATTTTATGTTGAATATACCAAAATTAATCTCATTTTTTTCTATTTTAATAGCTACTAATAAGTTTTAAATTACATAAGTAGCTTTCATTATGTTTTGATTAGGCAGTGCGCTTCTATAATATTTCACACATGCTAGTGAAAATAATTCATTTGAACTTTAATTCGTGTTCTATCCAAATACATCAATTTCTTAGAAATCAACAATTTGCAGTTTGGGGGGAAGGGTGATTTCTTTTCTCTGAGGATTTTGGTCTTTCACTTCCTGGCACTTTTCCTCTCCCATGCTAAATGGAGCTCTCTCTTTTTTCTCTTAAATACTTTTAATTAATTTACTTTTATTTTTTAAACACTAGTGTTTTCCCTGCATGTGTGTAAGTGCACCCATGCTTGAAGTGTTTGAGAAACTAGAAGAGGACGTCGGATGCCCTGGAACTGGAGATATGGATGGTTTTTAGCTGCTGTATGAATGCTGGGAACTGAACCCGGCCAGTGCTGTTAACCTCTGGGGTATCCATCCAGTTCCATCTCTATTTTTTTCTATATGAAAAACACTGACAAAATTACCAGACTCCTTAAGGTGGTTGAGTTCAAGATCCTAGAAACACCCCAGATCAATCAGTTCTTAGAGCACTACCAGTAGAAGAGACTTAACTGCATTTTTGGTAGGTCTTTTCATGCCCTACATACAAAACAGAAACATCAAAGGTACAAAGGAAGGCGATAAAGGTATGACAGTCTCATCAAAATCTTGAAGTCCTCAAATAGAAAGTCTTTACCTTAATGATCCCCTCCTGCCGCCTCCCTCCCGCTGAGACCCTTCCCACTCACCTCCCTAGAGCCTGACACGCTGGTATAATAAATTTTAATGTTACTCATGGTTTCACTCTGAGGTTACTTTTCAAGAGGTCAAACACTCCACTGCAGTTTTTCACTCGGCTCTGCTTCCCTGGCTACTGGATTCTTGAAGTGTTAACACAGCCTGACCTTCTCAGTATAGGTTGCCTAGGCTGAGTTGCCACCGCACTCAGGATTGGTTAAGAAAATGGGCACCTGTGGCGCAAGCCAGAGCTCATTCTGAGGTATGCTGGTGACAAAAGGGTAGAAAGCCCCACTGCCTGCGGGAGGGTGGGGGGATGGGGGAGAGGTGGGGGTGGGCAAGGGGGGAGGGGGGAGGGGGGTGGACTCCCAGGAGTAAAAACGCTATACTGCTATCCTCTTTCTCGCCCTTTAAGAAAGGAGGCCAGCTTCTTTCCCGCTGGCCATCTGCCTCCTCTGTGTGATAGAGACACCAGAGGAAGGAAGTAGTTAAAGCACAAAGTCGTCTGTGAAGAAAAGTGATAAACAGTTCAAAGGGTGTTGTCAGGACATGACCACATAGCAACGTTCTTTTTCCTCTTAGTGCTGGAAACTTCCCCTTTTCTCCCTCATGCCCTTCTCCCTTCTTGAAACGTGCTTTGCAGACTACCCTTTCCTTCTTGAGACCAACCTTTCAGTTTGTGCAATAGTCCCTGCCTCTCCTAGCACACGCTCCCACCCAACCCCGCCCCACCCGACCCCACCCTTCCTCTGGTAAAAATGTCTGCTTCCTCTTCAATGCATTATTCATCGCTCATTTCTATGGTGTATATTTTATAATTACTTTGTTTTAGGTTTTGTCTTGTTTTTTTTTTTTTTTTTTTAGTTTATTTGAGACAAAATAACCGTCAATTAGGTTTGTGGATCAGACTGACCTGGAACTCATATAGTTGCAGCTGCTTCTGCCTTCTGAGTGCTATCACGCCTGAGTATTTCATTTTTAGAATTTAAAAACATGTTTTAAATTATGTGTGTGAGTGGATTATATTCATCTGAGTACAGGGGCCCCACTGGGAACTGAACTCTGGTATTCCAGAAAAGTAGAGCATGCTCTTATTTCTGAGCTATCTCTCTAACCTCTAGTTACTATTTTTAATAGTGCAAAATATTGATAATATATGTAGTTTTCTAAAAGTGGATATGTAATGAGAGATAAGGGTTTAATAAGCCCTCAGTTTCCAAATAGGGGAAATTTGTATTATATGGCTAGTTACTATTTTTAATAGTGCAAAATATTGATAATATATGTAGTTTTCTAAAAGTGGATATGTAATGAGAGATAAGGGTTTAATAATCCCTCAGTTTCCAAATAGGGGAAATTTGTATTATGTGGCTCTACCTTTTAATAAGAACGGATTTGTGGGACAGAGATGAAGGCCAGTTGGTAGACTGCTTGTCTATCATGGTTGAGGCTTTGGGTTCATGCCTGGCACTGCATATACCACTGGTAGTGTACATTCCTGTGTTATCAGCACTCACGAAGAGAGAAGGAAGATCAGAAGTTCTAGGTCATGCAGTCCTGAGATACATGAGAGCTAGTGTTGAAGGAGAGAGGGGGGAGAGAAAGAGAGAGAGAGAGAAAGAGAGAGAGAGAGAGAGAGAGAGAGAGAGAGAGAGAGAGATTGATTCTTGAGTGTCAGTATCTCTACTGTTCAAGTGAGAATGGTGATAAAATCCTCACTATTACGATGAAATGAATGACTATGTAAAAGTGTGTGACTAATCATAGCTTGCTCAGAAAGTAATAATTACTGGTGATAGCTACTAGACTCTGCATACTGCTGGATATCACATCATTAAGAAAAAGCAAGCATTTGTCTCCAAGAAACTCTCAGAGTGATAAATACAATGTAGATAATAAACAAATCATACTACATGGATCAAGGCAAGGCATTCAGGAATAATAGAGCTTAACAAACAAGAGAGGTAGAGTTCTGGGAAAGTATGAGAATAATGAACGTTAAGTAGAAGGAACAGTCATGGATGTTGTGTCTGACATAGTACCTGGAAAACCTACTAATGTGCAGGCAGTAAATGTGTTTACTGAAGATATTTACCAGAGGTGAGAACACAGTAAAGTGAGGATTTGCTGACATACACTACAAGGAGACAGCTCCTGAGTTCCCACCAGAGAGCACAAAGGTGTGGAAGTCTCTTATAGCAGTTGAGATGGGTGTGTTGGTTCTTATTTCAAGGGCCATTATTACAAATGCCGTATCTGAATAGATACGTGGGCATCTTACTGGTTTGTTAAGCAGTAAATTTTAGAGTGTATGTTGTCTTTCTTGAGTCTGGCCATTTTGGTTCAATTACCATGGGTCAGTGGAATTTAGGTTTCAAATGTTTATATAAGACATCATAATTCACTAGTGTCAGCCTCCAAGTAGGTTCTAGGATTGTTAAAATGTGGCAATTTCTGGATTTTATTTTTGGCTTTTGTTATCTGTTACTAAGTAACATGGTAATTGGATATTTAGGACACTTAAAGAAATAAAAAGATGGAAGCTGGGACAAACCGGGAGCATCAAGAGTCTTTCTGCTTTCATAATGGATTTAAATCTATTTGTGGCTTTTTCCTGTTGTATAAAATTGCAGATAATTATAACCTGAAAATTTGTTGTGAAGATTAAGTGCAAAATTTGCCCAAGAATATCTTACTTTGAGGCATACAACAAATTGTATCTATTCTTATTAATCCATGGGTAAACAGAAAGCTTTGAAGATTTTGGATTTGTGTAAAAAATGGATCATCTAACATAGTAAGTGTCACAAGGGAGCAAGATTGGAAGCAGCTATTGCAATTCAAATATTGAAAGGTCATGCCTGGTTTGAAAGGACAGGACATTGGTACAACATAGACCAGTAAGGAGTAGGGATGAAGAAGGCAAAAGAGATGGGATATAAGCAATGAAGGAGTCAGTTAAGAAGGATTTGAAACTTCTAGTTTCTTTCAATTGCCCTTTGTGGTAGTACTGATAGAATACGTCTTTTTATTACTTCCAGTACCCTCTAGTGTAAGATTGTGATGTATTTTCATCAGTTTATTGTGCGCTATTTATAAGATGATAACTTTGATAATCTGAAAAGATTTGATCAGTATTACATACAAAATTAGAATAAATTTATCTTTAGCATATTTGTGAAAATTAATTTAAAACATAAAACATAATAAAACAAAATATCTATTAATAACTGGAGCTCCAAATATGATCTATAGCAAAATTTTGTATTTCTCACTCTTCTTTAGCAGTTTGTATATACACTAAAAATCAGTAAGAAATGATAGAGACATTTGGAAGGCTGATAAAACATATTCTTTCTAAAGATGGTAAGGAAGTCTTTAGTTGGCCTTTATTATATGTGAATTATTTAGTCTTTCAGTCATTCCAATAAAACATGGTTACATAGTCATTGTCCAAGAATTCAACCCATATACAAACACAGAAAGTATAAAGTGAAATGATCTTTTTACCCATTTCTTGCCACTTTCCCTTCAAAGGAAACTATTATTCACACTTTGATTTTTCTCCTTTTCTATTTGCATGTTGACATATATTAAGGCAACTAAAAGAGAAATTTATTTAATCAAGAAAGTTAAGCATATGAGCATATGGAGTCTGGGTTCAAATCAAAATTATCTCTTACACTTGCCTGAAATTTGCTGCTCCTTAACTTCCATCTGTGTTATACTTTCCTTATAGGTAAAAATAACTGTTTCCAAGAAATGGTATGAAGATTAAATTAACAGGTGTGAAATATTCTGAATAGTGTTTAGCACAGGTCACAATTTTCAATGGGATCATATAGCATATGCTCCTCTGCAAGGTGTATGCTATATGCATGTACAGCACATATAATGCAGTGGATAGGAACATGGGCTCTCGGTTCAGATCCCTGGTGCTAATCCTATTTCTAATACTTGCTAGTTTTGTGACATTCAACAAATCTATAACCTTTTTTTCTCTGCTTACATTTCCTCTGTAAAATAATAAGAATGTGTGCTTTAGATTAAATAATCTACACTATCATTTAGAATGATTGCCATGTAGCCCCAGCTCTCAGAAGGTAGAGGCAAGAGGATTGACACATTTAAGGCCAGTCTGATAGCCATAGCAAGTTCTAGGCCAGCCAGTGCTACATTGTGAGACCTTATATAAACAATAGAAACAACAAAACAGCAAAAAGAATGGTTATCATGAAATAATTATTCAATACATACTTACATAACAAGACTGCTATACTCTTTAACTCACAAAAACTTGTGCACAAGATAGTCAACATTCTAACATGGAGGGCAGAGGAGCCCATGAGCTCCCACTCCTAACAGAAAATATACTGACAGTCGATGGTTTCTAGGGGAGGGAAGGACAGCTGTTTACTAAAAGCCCTGAGAGGCTGACCATGTTCCTTCTAGTGACTAACTCCATACCTACAAGTCTATGGTCAGTTCAAACCACTATTCAATAATTAAAAGCAACATGAAGTTGGGCAGGGGTGCAGAGGTAAGAGGTGAATCTGGGAGAAGCTAGGGGAAGAAGGAGGAGGTATGATCAAAATATGTTGCGTGAAATTCTCAAGGAATAAAAATGTTATATTAAGAAAAGGATGCTCAATTTAGTATTTCATGACATGGATGTATCACAATGTATTAAACCATATACTTATCGAGCAACTCATTTGATTTCATATTATCCATTTTTACAGAAGAGGCTGACATCATTGTGCCATTTTCCTACTTAAAAGTGAAAATAACCTTGTTTCTATCTTCATTCACATGAAGAACTAACTCTATGGCTGTTAACATTTTCCCACTCTCGTTGTCATTTGGAACTTGAATAGATACTTTCAAGATCCTCTTTTTGGTCCATGGTCATTACCATACCACACATGTGATCAGCCCACATTATTTTCCTATTAGTGTTTCAGTCCTGTGGTATAAATGGAAAGCAGAACCAATTTATGCGGTTAAAGCTATCTTTCTGAGGTGTAAGCAGAAGCTCACAGGCAAACAAGACAAAGAGACTAATCTCTGTGTTTGAACTATTGGAATCTCAGAAGACCAGATCTTTAACTATCCTAAGATTTGGAAAAGGTAAGTCTAAATTCTTACTTTATTTGCTTTGTATAGTTTTCTTTTCTTCTCAAATGGCTTCAAGCATTTGCAAATAGATTTCCTGGAAAGATATATAATAAATACTGTAAACCTGTAAGATGAAAGTTGTATCGTGAATAAATGCTGACTGACCTTTCATAACCAAGAGTTTATTTTAATTTTATTTATTTATGTGCTGAAACAGATCTTACTATGTATCACAGACTGACTTTGAATTTGTGATTCTGTTGCCTCAGTCTCTTGAGTACTGGGATTAAGTTCTAGGTGTGAGCCATCATGTCTGGCTTTCTTATAGAGTTTACAGGGAAAACTGAAAGTTATAAAATTGCTTTAATAAATCATGCAAATGAAAACAAATTATGTAAAAGAATGAGATAAATGTCTAGGAAAAGAAGATTTGAGTCCAAAAGAAGAGAAGGAGAATTTTAAAAAGGGGAAAGAAAAACCAGTAATAAATTTGAGAAGCCTTTATTATTGAAAAAATATAGATGGCTATCTTTGTAGATTAACTCAGAAAACCTGCATCAAGCTAAGCTTTCATTTTGGAAAGTAAAGGGCCAGACATTTTAGTTATTTCTAAATAAATAGTAAAAGATAGCTGAATATAGAGGGTTATATACCTGCATGAGCTTGTAGTTTTAAAATACTTGCATTCGTGTTATGTAATATACTCACAGTGACACTGAAAAAATTAGGGGAAGAATTATTACCATTTAATTGTTGAGAAAATTGAGAGCTAGAAATAAGTAAATTACCCATTGTTAAACAGTGGTAAACCGGAACCAAAATATCTTTATTTCTAGTCTTATTCTCTGCTTTTTAAGCAACAGTTTTCCCCTAAAACATATGCTTAAAGGAGGGAAAAATTCTTATTCAATATTCATTTTAATGTGCATTGCCTTACTGGTTCTTTTATATTGTAGGAATATATTACCTTCTTGTTCTTAGAAGAACTTGTCTAATAAAATGCTTGGAGAAGCATTTCTAACTGAATTCCTTTATAAAGAACTGAAACATGCAAAATTTTGCCAACCGCTAAGACACAAGAAGACCTTAAATGGTGAAAAAGAAACTTGGAGAAATAAACTTTTAAATAGAGAGGACAATTCACTTCCTGGGCTTAAGATGGAAAATCAAGAGAAAGTTATAAAAGGAAGTTTAACTGCACAAGATAATGATACAACTCAAAGAAATTCTGCCAGTGAGCTACTTGTGGCAAAAGGCAAAAGCACACCTCTTCCAGGAAATGTTTCTGTTGCATTGCCCATTCCAAGGAGAGAACATGAAGAACAGCAACTGGATTTATATCGATCCTGGTCATGTACAAGTATTTGCCAGAATTATCCTGACCTACAGATTGGAGGTGACCATGTTGGGAACCTGTATGACTCTGACAACTTTGTGGGACATACCCATGATGAGTTTTGTAATGGTCCCCTTTTACATTCAGTGGATATACCATTGGGACAGTCCCCTAAAGTTGATCCTTTAGAGAAAACATCAAAGTTATTGAATGGGGATGAAACTCAAGAAAAGAGTATGATATTACATAAACAACCCCTCTCTAATTCTATGCTTAATAGTTATATAGAAAAAAAGATGGATGAACTCTACAAACAATTTTTGGAAGAAAATCTCACCAGATGCCTCTCTATAACCAACCTTATGGCTTCTAACCTACTAATGAATAATGTCAATCAGATTAGCCTTCAGATTTCTCAAGAACAGAATATAGAGGCATCAAAAGCCCGAGAAGCTCTCCTACATTCTTTAGCACGATGTAACCTTCGAAATGTTTCCCATAGAAACAGTACTGAATTAAGCACACCTAACTTACAAATATCAAGCCAAGCAGGGAGGGAACAAGCATCACATCTATAGTGCGAATCAACTGCAGATTGGCCGGACTGACTTAATGAGATGGTTTAGTATGTCATATTAACTTTCCTTCATGGTGTGATTGTTAATTTCTTTGAGAAATGATTTGGCTCTTGTTACACCTCAATTCTTATAGGACATAACATGTTTTCTTATTGTTTTGACAACAAAAGCTGCCATATTCGAGTTAGTATGCTCTGTATGTCCATATTTATCTAACTATTCTTGACATCTAGAACCCACTACCTCATTGTCACTAAGCTTTATTTATCACAAAAATAGTCAGATAGTACAAAATTGATGTAAGCTACTGAAAAGACCACAGAAGTTATATAAGAGAGGAACACTTATTTCTTCACAGAAATCTTTAGAGACAGATAGGCAGTGTTTAAATATTCTTCCTCTATTTGTGACATATATGTTCATTTACAGTGAGAACCAGATTAGCCTGTGTATCTGTGTACACACATATATCATATATATATATATAAAATTTCCATACATAGGTTGTAAGAGTCTATAGAAAAATGCTTTAATGAAGAACAGAGTTTATCTGACATCTGAAAGAAAAATAGAGGGAATATTAAGGAAAAATGATGGGCATTCCAGTTTGAACTCTACTAATACAAGCATCAACTTTTATATACCACAGCTTTACACTTGTTTTGAAGCACTAGAGAAAGAAGTTTTACATACAAGTTAAGTGACCAAAGTGCATAGTGAACCAGCATCTAATAATGAGACACTTGGCAGTGTTTTACACTGTTCAGGTTGTCCATAGTCATGATCTTGATTTAGAATAAAAGTCAGCAAGATGTAGAAATTTTGAAGTCTACGCTAAATTGACATAATATACCTTATGGAACACTGTGGTTTATTGACAATTTCAAAACAAGATTGCACATTTAACAGCTTGCATTTCTCTTAGAAATTTAAAAATGATTATTATGCATTATTCCTTATAAAATAGTGTACTATGGAGTTCTGCTATGAAATTCTTTTGAATTAATTATGTATTAGTAGGTTGTATCCATTAACAATCTCCTCTAATTAATTGCTGGTTCTTTATTAACTTTTACAGAATGAGTGAACTCAACGCCTTCACCGCTTGTAATTTTTATCACATTTCCCTTAGTTCATGTGCACTAGCTTGCTGAAATACCTGTTTTTTAAATCCCTCCTATACTCTTCATCATGTGGCATATATCCCCAATCAATTTCTGTCAATCACATATGTAATTATGAACAGACAATGAGCAACAGTTTTGGGAAAACTGGCTTAATGTCATGCAGATACTAAAAATTAAACTGTGTCTATTGTCTATTAACTGCTCCATTTTCATTTTAATAGAAGCTAACAAAATAAAAATATATTAATATTAATGTTGATATTTTAAAAATTGAATTAAGGGCGGTTTAGAGCATTGACTATTCTTGTAGAGGACCCAGCTATGGTTCCCAGCACCCAGATGGTGGCTAATAACTATCCTTAACCCATTTTCAGAAAATCCAATTCCCTCTTCCAGTGTCTGTGGGCACTGCACAACACAGGGGCACTTACATACAGGCAAAAGACTCATAGACATACAAATAAGTAAATCAAAGAATTTTTAAATTGAATTAAATATTTTTAGACGGCATTCCTGGTGTGAATAATTTTCTTGAATAAAGCAATATGTATTAATATTTTATGTAACAGATATAAGCATAATGTTCAGATTATATAGTACTATATTAAACAGTGTTCAGTTATCAGATTTAAAACTTAATATTTTCAGTTTTGAATTTCCCCTCTTTTCCATGCTTATTTTCCCATTTCCTCAAATGCTTACTATAAACAAAAGTTCACTTATGATTAAAATGAACTAAAAGTAATGCATATATTTGGTGTGCTATTTTATTGGTACCTCATATCTACTAAGTTCAATGTTTTAATAAAATATCCATGCATGATTTTAATGTTGCACAGTTTGGGTTTCCATAGTCATTTTTATATTGTGTTATAGACATCACGTATATGACCACATTCTCCCTTTTAAAACAGTTTTTCAGTTGTGTGAAATAATGGAATTTTTCCCTCGTTCCTCCAAAAGTTGAAAGCGTCAATCTGTGCTTCTATGAAAACTGGTTGAATTATTGACTCAGGAGATGTGGAGGACCATCATGTTTCTTGACAGGAAAAAACGGTTAGGAGGTTAAGAATGATTCCTAAAGCAGTGCTCTAATGTGCATATCAATGTATGTTTGGTTTATACTCCCTCTTTGGATTTCAGCTAACTATTGTAGGGCCCAGAAAGGACTTTACCCAGTCTTGTGTAACTTTCTATCAGGAGATTGTTTGAAACTTTGAAACCTACTCAAGGAATAGTGTCTATCCTAGATTCTTGCAGTTTTCAGATTTGATTTTATCAGATGTTTGTTTTCAAAAGAAGTCAGACTCCCTGAGGTTCTTAAGTTAACATTGAAATGCTGCATTTGAGGTTATAAACCCACCCCTAGTTTTGTAGACAAATGCATGAATTAATTTTTTGTTTTAAGAAGTAAATTCAGTTAATATAGCATTACTATGTAATATGTGCTTATATAAAGAATAAAGGGCTGGTTTGATGAGAATTACTATGGTAGAATAAACTGGAAAATTGTACAGTTAAGTGTACAATTATTTTTAATGAAAACAGGAAGAAAAGAAGTCAGCAAGTTAAATCAAAGATGATTTAATACTTTTATGACTGTCATTTGCATGGAAAATTAGTCAATCATCTATGCATGTGTGAAAATGCTAAAAGTTGAAAAATCATTTGAAAGTAAAAGAAGGGAATATTAGCCAAAAAGTTATCATAATGTGAAAAGTACTATAATACCATCTTAAAATACCTACAAGTAATTTGGAACTTTTGATCCCCAATCTCACTACTGTACACTTTTCCTCAAGGGCTAGCAAAAATTGGATTTTTGCACTTGTATGTGGTACCAGGGCCTTCTTAAAGGTAGGTAAGTTCTCTTCCACTGAGTCATATCTCTAGCACCCAAATTTTCTTATTATTAAGTCTTAGTTTAGTATTTTTAGATGTACAACGTTACTTTACAATTTTAGATAGCTGCCTTTAAGTAAGTATACCTGATAACATATCTAAAATGATGAGAACCAAATCAAGGTAAACTTGCTCCAACTTCCAAAATACTGGATCATTGCTACCAACAGAAAAGTTCTTGAATTGTTTTAAAGATGAGAGATTTCTACCTTACAGAATTGTGCTATACTTCTTATTTTTACTTCCTCAAATGAATTAAGGTAATTTATCATGTGACTCATCAATGGGCTTGTTTTTATCTGAGTTACTGAGGCTCATAGGCAGGCTATTAGCTGGACTTCATCTTTCCTTCTAATTGTAAACTGGGCACATTTCTAGTAAATAGACATTGAGTAGTATTGAAAAAGTTAAAGGAAAAGGTCAGAATCTTAGGAATTTCTGTGACTCTTACCCGTTCATTTAAGAATTCAATTGTGCTTTAGGGAATCTATATCAATGTAGAATAGAACTGCAGGTTTTTCATTAGAATGATGGCAGCAGAGCATTTTATTCCTCAGGTAGTGGTTGGTGTTCCTCCTGTAGACAATGCTTTAGGAATTAAGGTACAAGAAGATGAAATTAGGTGGCTTTCATAAATTAGGTGGCTTTCATAAATATTACCAACAATATTTTTCCTCCAGAAAACACATAAACAACATATTGATTATATGTCCTTGGAAAATAATTGCTTTCTAATATTAGATATCATAGCGTTTTAGAACATCAGAGATGTAAATTCCCATGTTGAAAATCTAGTTGCATTCTTCACCTTTAACAATTCCAGGAAACCAAATACCAAATACTGTTCTTTTCTTGCTTGCATGCGTGCGTGCGCGCGCGCGCACACACACACACACACACACACACACACACACACACACTAGCGCACTATTGCACTAATTAAAACAAATAATAAAAGAGTTGCTTTGACCGAACACGTAGAATAAACATTCTCTCTGCCCTCCTTACCATGTTCGTGAGCCGAGGCATCTTAGGTTCAAAACTAGAAGTCTAATCCAACACTCTTATTTTATACATGGAATATGGATTCTGAAAGAGAAGGAAATAAAATTTCCATGAAATCAGTGGGCGACAAAACTAGCATTACCGCTTAAGGCTTCTGATTTCTAATCCAGTTTGCTTTCTTCTTTTCAAGCCAATCACATTTTCAGTTTTGTACATACCACCAATTTGGTGATTTAATGGACCCATGATGCTTCTTATCATACTAAAACCATAATATCATCATGGTCACTGTCCTCGTCATCATCATCATCATCATCATCATCATCATCTGTTATGAATAAAGGTTGACACATCACATATATTGTAGATTTATTCAGTTATTGGGGAGCTTCTTTTAAGAGAGAAATATTACTGAATTGAGAGAATAATGACAACATGTAATGTAAAGCTCATAACATGGAAATGATGATCTGAAATTAGTAGCGGATCTTTGTAGGAGAAAAAACTCTATTATCAATTAATATAAGCACTATTTTTTGTTTGAATAACAGTCAAATATATTTTTCTTCTATTTAACCACTTCAGAACATTAAAATTCTCTTTAATATATAAATATAAATTAACCCATGCTTAAAGAAACCCCATCTATGCTCCTGGGTGGGCTTTTTCTTCTGAGTGCCCCCTTTTCTCTTAATCCTCCTGTTAAACTTGCATTAACTTAACTTCAATAAAACTTCAAACTGTCTCAAAAGAAAATCCATAAAACAAACATGTTATTATTGCTAAGTAGACAAGGTAGGACAGGATAAAACTCATTACTTGATATATTTAACAATGACGATAGATCCTACTTTGAGAAATGATGTCTGAATGGTGCAAAGAGGTGGCTGAAATAACTAGTATGAAGAATTCATAGACTTAAAAATCTGATAAAGATCAGGAAATTTTCAAATAATCTACAGAGAAATAACATGTTTGAAGACTGGTTCCTTTCTTACTGCCTATTTCACAAATTGATGCCTGCCTTAAAACCACATGAGGAACTTTTATGAGATAACTTTTCTTGAACTTAAGCCCAGATCTACCAAATTTAACTGTAGGAATGATTTTATAAAAATTCTTTAGGTTTTCATTGTCAATGAACCAGAAGACTAAAGGAGATCAGGAAATTGTATTCTTTATTAGTAAGCACTTATGTCCCATTAGTTTCTAAGCTTACAAATACCAAGCCGATGTCAATATTCTTTCCCTATTTTGCTCATCTACACTTATGCTGTGTGTTACTTTTTTAAAAAATTTGATCTGTCTCATGTGTAAGCACTAATGATCTTGGAAAACACCCTTTTAGAAACATTTATTATAAGAAAATACATCATATGAGAACTAGAGAGTAAGGACTCCAATAGTAAAAACAAAGGTACTTCTTATCAAAGAGACTCATGTGGTTATTTTATTTTAAAAAGTTACCCAAATTAATGTGAATTTACAATGTTTCAAGTTTAAGTTTAGTTATTAAAGCATTAAGTTGATTCTTGTTGACTTTTTTAATTGCTTAAAACTTTTATTTCTTCTTATTCCACTAACCCTGGTGTGTGCTTAGTTTATTATTTACAAAATTCCTAATGAAGTATTAGATACAAAAGTACTTCTTGTGGTCAGGGATTGACTACAAAATGTAATAAGTTATGAGTACATATTAAAATAAAGTGCCGTACAATCTAAAAAACAAAAAACGAAAAACCAAACTTCTTTAGATTTTGTGGCTGGGGATATGGCCTAGAAGCTAAGAACACTTGCTGTCCTTCCAGAGGATCCTGGTTTTATTCCCAGCACCCACATGGTGGCTAATCAACCATTCATAACTCCAGTTCTACTGGATTTGACCCCTCTTCTGGCTTCTGCAGGGTATTGCCTGCATGCGGTGCACTTACATACAGGCAGACTAAATACACATATACATAAAATAAAAATAATAAAATAAAGCAATTCTTTAGGTTTGTTTTTGTTCAGAACCTCTGAGCTAGAACAATTTTTGAATTTTAAAGATGAGGAAACACAGATTTAGAAAGGGTAAGTGACTTTGGAATGTCACTCTTTTTCTTTTTCATGAGTATCTATAGAAAAATAAATGTTAGACAGTGAGCAAGTTAAGTAATATAGAAGAGTGTCCTTATCCAAGATGAGCTATATTCTCAGCAGAAAGACAAGACTGACATGCTAAAGAAGTAGAGAACAATTCCAAGCAGTATCATGTATTTCTGACGAGTTGAGGCACAGAGTACGATATTTCATATTGAAGGATAGGGATACTTATAGAGTACTACTTCCTTGCTTTGAAGAATTGATCAGAGAACATTCATGGGTTAAACACAGAGATTGAAATGCAGCTATAATTTCAAAATTATTTAATTCTATTATTTGAAGTTTTCTTTGATCTTTTTGAGGCAGGGTCTCCCTGTAGCCCAAGATGGCCTAGAGCTAGGTATGTAAACCAGGCTGGCCTCAGTCTCATAGAGATCTGCTTGCCTCTGCCTCCCGGGTGCTAAGATTAAAGATGTACACCACCATGCCCAGCTTATTTGAAGTTTTTAATCTTTAGATATAGTCACTTTCAATTTGTTACAATGGGAAAGCCGTAAGTTTAAAGCTAACTTACTCTGGACATCCTTTAGATTAATATTTGACTTGCAATTTTTCATTTAATTAATTTTTCAATTATGAATAGTCCTTTGTATATTCACCTTGAAATTACAGGGATAGTGATAATATCAAGTGGGTACTTTAGATAGAGAACATTAGCATAGTTTATTGATGTTTTGGGTAAATAATAGAATAATTCCACCAGAAAGGAAAGAAACTATTAGAAGGCTAAAATTTCCAGTATATTGCTTTCAAACTGCTGAATGTTTAAAACTTAGATTCAAGACACTTAATATGTTATTGTATTATTTTTAATGTTTTTGACGCAAAAATGTTTAGTTGTATAGTATGGTATTTTACTGCTCAACTCATGAAAAATGGTCTTCTTTATTACTTGTGTTTTATCATATGCCACCCTGAGGACAAAAAATCGACATCCTCTCTGAATGATCTTTTTCCATGAGATTAAACATAGCATGGAAGCCATTTTCTAGCTTCTTATTTGGTATTGATTAGTTATAATACAAATATTCAGATGACTCATGAAATACCATATATTTCATACCCTGACAAAAGATTAAACACTTTATTTTCTCACAGTTGTAGAGGCTAGATCTTCATAAACTAGACACTAGCTGATTCAGATCTTAGTGAGAGTCCTCTTTCTGGTTTACAGACAACTGCCTCCTCATTGTCCTAATATGACAGAGGAGCTACTGTGTCTCTTCCTCCTCCTCCTCTTCCTCCTCCTCTTCCTCCTCCTCCTCCTCCTCCTCCGCCTCCTCTTCCTTCGTTGTCATTGTCTCTCATCATGGCATCCTTATACACATAATCACATCTAAACATAACTGCCTCCTAATGGTTCCACTTCCAAATACTAGAGAGATGGAAAAATTTTATGTGTGCATGGTTTGGCAGAATTAATATTTTAAACATGCTTGTGTTACCAAAAACCATCAACATAGTTAACACAAATCCGATCAAAACTCCAACGACATTCTTCAAAGAACCAAAATTAATAATCCCAACATTCAAATAAAATCACAGAAAACACCACATAGTAAATGCAATCCCAGTTACAAAGAGAAATATTGAAGAACCTGATCTCAAAGTGTAATACAGAGCTGTAGCACAAAAACAGACATTCAGGCCAATGGACTAGAAGAGAATTTAGAATGACTATATCTACTTGGTTTTCAATAGAGATGTCAAAAACATAAATTTATTTTTAAAAAGCCTTTTCAACAAATGGTGTTTGGAAAACTGAACATGCATGAGAAGAATGCAGCAGGAAATCATTTTAATAATTGACAAATACGGTTGCATAAAATTACAGTTCTGCTTAGCAAATGTAACAATGACTTGTGTGAGGAAAACAGGTTATATAACAGGAAAGGAATCTTTGCCAGTGTACATCACACAGGAGAGTGTGAGTGTGTGTGTGTGTGTGTGTGTGTGTGTCTGCATGTGTGCAGTCTTGAAACTAGAAAGGGATCTTGAGAGAGGAAGAAGTGATTCTAAGATGAGGGTGACGAGAAGGTAGTAGGATACATAAGACATGAAAGCAGAAGGTGAGCTCTTTGCAGGGAGAAAGGGATTCAGAAAATAGAGTGGCGTGAGGGCAGTGCACAAGGGAGAACTGGAAAATGGCAAAATGTCACATATGTGTAAAAATGCATAATGTAACACATTATTTGTCACATAATTTAAAAAACGAAAAAGCCAGACTATCTCTATTTACAAATGTAGGATACTATGTGTTAAGAATTCCAAATAAACTCACCAAGTATAATTATAAGAAACAAGTTTAAAAGCATTCTCAGATATAAAATCAGTATTGATAGCATTGATTACATTTTTATTTTCTAGCAGTAGGTATTGCTATAAACAGAATAAGAAACAGTTTATTCATAACCAAGTATGAATACCATAGACACAACAAGAAGAATTCAGATTACTATTAATTTCATATTTCTCTGTGAAAGATGTTCCATGATAATTTACAGCTACAGAACAAAAGTATGTTAGGAATCTTTGGAGTGGGAGTATAAGGTACCTACTTGATAACCACCAACAGTGTATTTGGTAAAATCAAAGATTCATATTTTTTAAGACAGTGTCTCTTGTAGCCCAGACTGGTTTTGAACTTGTCATATAGCCAAGGATGACCTTGAACTGCTGATTCTTTTGCTTTCACTTCCTTAGGATACTCTCACACCTGATTTATGTAGCGCTGGGTAATAAGTCCAAGGCTTAGTGCATGCTAAGCGATCACACTACCAACTCATTTATATATTTCAGATATTGTAACATTTTTAAGTTTAGAGTTGATGGAAGCTAGTGATTTGCAAATTATGTTTCAAAAGATGTATGTGGTAGTTGCAACGATGGTAGGCCAGACATAGAGGTTCACAATAAATGACTACTAAGGGAAAATGTAAAGGTAAATCATTTATGTTGGTTTAGGCAAAGCCTTCTTTGATATGATATTCAAAGCACAAACAACAATGAAAAAATACATACCTTTGACTTCTTTGAACTTAATTTTGTGCATAAGAAACATAACCGAAAAGTAGGAAAGTAACAGGAAATAAAAAAATGTTTGCAAACCATTTGTCTGCTAAAGGTATCCAGTACATAGTTTCACTACTCAACAATAAAAAAAACAAAAATATCAGCCTAGAAGTGAGCAAATAATCTTAGACATTTTTAACTTCTTTTTTTAAAACTTCATTTTTAATTGTATGTGTATGAGTGTTATGCATGATTATATGTAAGTGTGCCTGTGTTGTGCTGTGCCCAGAGACATCAGAAAAGAATGTTGGTATTAGAGTTCCAAACAGCTGTTAGCCACAATGTGGGTCCTGAGATGAGGACCCGGGTCTCTTGCAAGAACAGCCAGTGCTCTTAACCTCTGAGCTGTGTTACCAGCCCCAATTTCAGACATTTTAAAAAGAAAGTATCCAGAGGCTAATAAACACACTAAAAATATTCAACACGATCAGTTATCAGAAAAAAAAACGCAAAGTTAAAACACAATGAGATATCACTTCATATAATTAAATATCAGAAAATGTCTTTTAGTTTGGTATGTAAAACTGATGTAGGTTCGGGGATGCTGTTCAGTGATATAGTGTTTGACTTGCATTCTTAAAGACCTTGGTGTACTCCTTAGAACTTCAATAAAAGGAAAAGAGAACCATAGACTACTGAGGAGAAATATCATAAAAAATAGTGTGGTTTGCAGGAAGGAAGGGAACCAGATTGTAGGGTGGCATGAAGAATGTTCATGGGGATGAATCAGAAAAATATAAAATGTCACATGTATGCAAAAATGCATACTGAAACACATCACATGTCACATAATAAAAATTAAATTAAAAGCCAATATATCTCTATTTGCAGATGTAAGATAATGTATTTTAAAAATTCCAGTAAACTCACCAAGTATAACTACAAGAAACAAGTTTAAAAGCATTTTCAGATAGCAAATCAATATTGAAAGGTTTCCTGGGGCCAGAGAATAGAACATCTGAGAAATAAAGGAGGTTATGTCCTGTTGGGAGCCATTTGCCTGCCTTGAACTATGCCCTAGTTTTGGGTTAGGCAGAAGTCAATCTCATGCACAGGAGTGCTGTTGGAAGCAGGAGTTTTCATTATGCAAATGATTTACACCTAAGGAAAAGTTTATTTTATACCCAAGACTGAGGTCACCTGAAGATCTTTGAAGGAAGCCAATCACATCTTAAGTTATTTTGCCTGTGTTAGTATTGTTTTTGTGTTGAACTTTTCACCCATTGTTTTGCTCATTTCATAGTATAAATAGGGGGGAATTAATAAAGGCAAGCTGCTTCAGTGTGACAGTCCTCCTGAGTCTGTCCTATTTCTCTCCCCCCCCCCCCCTTTCCATTTTCTCATCCTCACTCCCTGCTTCAGGTGCGGTTCGATTTCTGCCTGCGGGCTCCGGCAATGTCCTTCTTTGCATTTAGAATACTAGAAGCTACCAGCTTTCTTGAGGCCCCTGTACTTATATATTATAAGGATGGAAAGAAAAGAGAGAAAAGGGAAAATAGAGACAAAGAGACACAGAGAAAGCTGTGATTTTCATTTTGAATGAAACGTTGACAGGGCAAAAAGAAGACATGTAACCGAAGCCACCTTGGCTGGTGCTGACATACAAGAGAAGCATTAGTCAATGAGAAATGGATTTCCATGATTAAGTGCATGCCATTCATTATTTACAGGCACTAACGATTCAGTGTTTCTCCTAGAAGCCATTATATTATTTCAGCTTCCGGGATCATAAGCTTCCCTTGAGGGAGTGAAGTCATGAAAGATTCTAAACTGGGAGAATTAAAGTCTGAAGTGACTGAGAAAACCTAAAAGTGACAGTCTTATCTAGAATCAATAGCAAGCTTCAGATACTGGGTGGGATCAAGGTTCAAGTTTATTTATTTATTTATTTCTGTTTATTTGGATAAGTTTTTACCTGCACATATGTAAGTGTACTACACATGTGTAATGCCTGCAGAGGCCAGAAGAGGGCATAGTATCATCTGAAACTGGAGTTACAGATGGTTGATAGCTGCCATATAGGTGGTGGGAATTAAATCCAGACCATCTTCAAAAGCAGCTAGTGCTGTTCAATTGCCGAACAACCTCTTCAGCCCCCAAGGTTCAAGTATGAATGATATTTGGAAATAAAAATAATAACTTTTTGTAACAAATTATTTATAGAAAACAGTTGCTGCATAAAATCTATTCATGTAATAGAAAGAACATTGACTAATAAAGTTAAATGCATAATCAAAGATTATCGGACTATCCATGTCTCCTCCTCTCATTAACAGTCTTATTGTCATTATGCAAATACAATTTCTAGAAAACAGGGTCTAGAGTTGCATAACTATTCAAAACACTGTCTTACCTATGACCTTTTTAAAATTTTCTTCTTGACCAGCCGGTACCATAGAAATCGATAATTCAGTATAAAGTCAGTTCTAATTGTTGGAATATTTTAAAAATTTATTATTAACAGATATGAAACACAGAAAAATCTAGGTATTTATGGGGTGTCATGAAATGTTTTGATATGTGTGTACCTTGAACAATGTTTAAATAAGGTCATAAGTATTCATCGTTTCAAACATCTTTTCTTCTGAGATTTGAATATATAATACAGTAGTATAACAGAATCTCTTACTCCTTTTAAATATAAAACTTAGACTTATTTGCTTTTTGGGAGAAAGATTGTGTTTAAACATGTGTCTCAAGCTGGATTCAAAGTCATTTTATAGCTGGGGATGACACTGATCTCCTGATTCTCTTGCCTCTACACTTTTCAGTGGCTGGGATTAAAGGCATATGCCACATACCTGGTTCAATTTTCATCTATTAACTTTCCTGCATACATTCCTTCATAACACTTTTTCCAACCTTTGTTAACCAGCAACCTCTCAGATCAATTTTTTATATTTCACATATGAGTGATACCATTTTCAAAATTTTTCAAGTTCTATGAAGAATGTCAATAGTATTAGGAGATGTACTGCACTAAATTTTTCATTTGTTTTGGATATTATGGTCATTAAACAATGGAGAATTGTAGCTCTAGTTGGCTGAGAACTCACTAGGTAGGCAAGACTGACCTCAGTCACACAAACTTCTGACTGCCTTTGCCTCCCAGGTGCTGAGATTAAAAGTATGGGCCACCAGACCAGGCCCTATTCAAATTCTTTAGTCAGTGTTTTAAATAGAGACCTCTCATGTACTGATAGGTTAAAAAGAAAAAAAAATATTTTGTTTTCAGGAGTGGATAGTCATCTAGTCTCAGAACTTGGTGCCAGTAGCCTTGGTGACCTTGGAACACCACTTTGATCAGGGGACTGCACGTGTCCAGTGTGGCAACATCACTGATCTGGATGTCTTTGAAACAGGAGGGAAGACACGCAGACATGTCCTGTGGTACTTTTGAAGGGCCTCTACTATGAATATAGTTGAGATACCCCTGAGTACCATGACAATGGTACTTTGCAAATTCAGCTCAGTTATCACACCAGAAAGGATCCATGATGCATCCTCAGATAGAAATGCCTTAGAAGGTGCATTTCTTGACAGTGGAGCTATTACCAATGGTCTGTTATGGTGCCTTGATGATTAGGGTGATGTATGTGATTCGGGGAGTTTTCCATTCCACTTCCAAGCATGACTCTCTTTTTACGACTTTGTGTAGGCATGCTTGATCAGACTTTCAACCACTTTCCTCACCTTTGAGTGTTAAACAATAGAGATCTTTCATGTCTTTGGTTAAAATAATGTCTAGTTGTGTTTTTTTTTTTTCCTAGCATCTAGGACTGGAGTTGTTCTCTTGATTCTTAATTCATATAATTTGGTCTTGATATATAACAATGTTATACATTTTGTATGTTGATTCGATATTCTGAAACTTTACTGAATTCATTGATCAATTCTAATATGTTTATTTTGGTGAAGATTTGGGGAGATATTGCATATGATGTCATGTTACCTACAAGCAGTGGCAATTTAACTTCCTATTTTCAAATATGATTGCCCTTGACTTAGTGATCTTGTTTGATATTAGTTGTGAACTCATCCCCTGGAGTGTGGTCAAACTACTCAAGAGCATACCCTTAAAGAAAACTGACTCTTCCTCTCCCAGCAGCTATCAATTGCCAATTGCTGGGATTTTGCCCACCTCCTCCCTCCATGTTAGGGTTTTGTCTGTCTTAAGACTGAGCAGATTTTGTATATATTTCCACAAATACTGTGGGTTCATATAAGCAGCTGTCATGTTGTGTGTGGATAACACAGTTTCCTTGTATTCGTTCACCACATTTGGCTCTTACAATCATTCTGTCAACTCTTCCTAAATGATCACTAAACTTCGGGGGGACACCTATGATATAGGTGTCCCATTTAGGTCTGCCTACCTCTGCCTCTCAGGTGTTCAGATTAAAGTTGTATGCCACTATGCACACCTCATACATGCCTTTTGGTAATGCTTTTAGTGTATTCCAGAGGTTTGGTTATATTATGTCTGCATTTTCATTTGTTGCAAGAATTTGTCATTAATTTTTTTCTTAATTCCTTCATTAACCCATTGCTTGTTAAGAAGTATGTTGTTTAATTTACATGTATTTGTATACTACACATTTTTTTCCAGCTACTGATTTTTAAATTTTGTTGCATTATTGTCAGAAAGAATATTCAATATGATTTCAGTTTTTGTAATTACTAAGTCATATTTTGTGGCCCATCACTAGTTCTGTCTTGGAGAATTCTACATGTGCTAGTGAGAAAAATGTGTGCAAGATTGATTTGATTTAGGTCATAATGTAATTCTCTTGTGCAATTGTGGTTTCCTATATGATTTGTCTATTGCTAAAAGTAAAGTATTAAATTTCCCCAGTATTATTACATTGGAGTCTACTAACATTTGCTTTATATATTTAATTAGTTCCACACTGGGTGCACATGTTTTTATATTTTCTAATTCATCTTGTTGAATTTCAATATTTCACTATACAATATTTGCCTCTTTTTTGACAGGTTCTCCTTAGTCTCAGCCCAATAGAAGTTACTATGTGGACCAAGGTGGCCTCAATCTCACAGAGATTAACCTGATTCTGTCTCCCAAGGACTAGGATTATTGTCCTAAACACAGGACAATATTTGCTTCACTTGCTTCTTCTGATTGTTTCTTTTACTTCTTATTCTATCTGATGAATGGGCTTACATTGAAGGTGTAGATGGCTTTTAGTAGTATTGCCATTTTTACTATATTAATTCTGGAATTACATGCTCATAGGAGATTTTTCCATCTTCCAGTATCTTTTTCTATTTCTTCCTTCATTATTTTGCATTTTTCATTGTAGAAGGCTTTTAGATCTTTGTTAGGTTTGTTCCTAGGCATTTTTGTTTACAAGCTAATTTCTCCTCTCCACCCCTCCCCCTTCTCCTCTCCCCTCCCCTCTGCCTTCCTCTCCCTTCCCCCTTCTCCTCCTCCTCCTCCTTCTCTTCCTCCTTATTCATATCCTTATTCTTCTCTCCCCTATCTCTGTTTACGTGTGTGCATGTGTATGTGGTGTATATGATATTTGTGCATGTATGGTAGTGTGGGAGCAAACAAGCCTTAGAGGTCATGTGGCAGTCAGAAGACAACCTTAGGCATTTATTCTTGCCTTTCACTTTGTTTGAGACAGGGACCCATTTATTATTGTTTGCCACTGTCTATACCAGGATAGTTGGCTCACATGTTCCTAGGGTTTCTCCTGTCTCTGCTTTCTCTCTTACCATAGAAGCACCGGGACTATAAGATACAAGCTACCGCATTTGGCTTTACATGGTTTATTGGGATTTGAACTTTGGTCCTCACATTGGCACAGCAAGTGAATTTACTCACTGAGCGATCTTCCTAATCTCCCTTGGATTTATTTCTCAGCAGATTCATTATTAGTATTTAGAAAAGACTGATTTTATGTGATAATTTTTTATACTGGTATTTTGCTAAAAGTACGTGTCAGATAATAGAGTTTTGTGGTAGAGTTTTCAAAGTATAGTGTGATGTCATCAGCAAATAGGGAATTTGCAACATTCCTCCTGATTTTTATCCCTTTTATTTAATTTTTTGGTTCTGCTTTTGGTTAGTTTGTGTCAATTTGGTCCAATTTTGTTTTGATTTTCTTAGACAGCTTCTACTGACTGCATTCTGTCTACATACAGATCATTTCTTTTCTTTCTTTGCAATAATGAGTCAGACAGTTGATAATTATGCATTAGTTTCACTTCTTCCTTGTGTAAAGTCCCAAAACCATAAATCACTCAGTTGTAAGCTTATAGGATCTTCTTAGATGCTTCATGAGAAAGGACACAGGTTTTATCATACACGCAATCATTCACATGCAACACATGAATGTGACTTTGTGTATTTTTAGTACTATAACAGAGCTATTCAAAAAACCTTATGGAAATCTCACCATGAGATTTTTATTTAAGATTCTGGTTAGCCTTTTATTTCTTGACCCAAATAACATTGCTACCTCAGGCGGTACAATTTTAACAAATTGCTGTTATTTCTCTTTTCCTTTTTTCTTTTAAAAATAATGCCCAAGAATAAGCTCTTTCCCACTGTGTGAGCTCTGTGTCAATCAAATAAATAAAAGCTCCGTGATAATGTTCTTGGGGAGCTGCTACTCTGGTCAAATAAAGACAATTCTTTAGAAAAGGCATTTTTGGAGGACTGGTCAAGCCCCTTCTAATCCGTTCAGTTTTGCAGGGCTGAGTATTTTTTACAGCTATCATAAATACACATTTTTGGGTTTCAAGGCTAGTACAGAGTGAAGAATAGTAGGATGGAAGTAGGGAGTGTTAACATGCAGAAAGCTCACTGTTCCTATCGAAATTTAGCCAACTTTGGTGAAAAAGTGCTTCTGAAATTATTCTGAGCTTTTGGTTAATTGACAGAATTATGAAAAAATTGATATAGTTAATAGATTTCAGTATTATTTTTCTATCTTGGAGGATTATATTTCAGGAGATCTTTATGGTATCATTGAAGAAACACTGTGCATAGTTAGAGTGTAAGAAAAAAATTCTCTCACAATATATTTTAGCAATGATTTAAAAATTATTTGCAATGCTGCACAATACACTAAAGACACTGCACAGAAACCACTGTGCAGTGGAGTGATGTATTTTAAAAATTCAAACAATTATTGACATTTTAAAACGAAGTCGATGCAAAGGCATCTGTAAAGCATGTCCTTGTTTTGTCTACTTTTCTTCTATTTAATCTTTAATCATCTCCTCACAGTTTTTCTTCTTTGTATAACCAAGTATTCTATTATGTATCCTGAAAATGATAGAAATAAAAATTCATAATTTAGTAGAAACTCATAGATACACACGATGAGGCAAACTAATGAAAAAAATTTAAATAAGAAATATTATAATCTACATCTTTCAAAAAGACAATTATTGCACAGTATAAAGTATGTTAGAGTGTGGCAGGATTGCAGGAATGTGATGTAAGAGGTTGTACAGTAACTCAGAGAGCGATGCAGCCAGTAGCAGTTTGGCTATGAAGTGAGAAAAATAGACATGTGCAGGAATTGTAAGGGAGAGGGAAGAATGGACGCTAGCTACCAAAATTTAATTATGCCAAAATGTACTAATTTACAGCAATTTGCACAAGATGATCCTTATGTCTTTTGTACTTCACTTTTCTAAATTTATTTTTAATTTTTAGAATTTTGGTGATATTTTTGGATTTTATGGTTTTTACAATATATATTTTATTGAATTTTTGTGCATTTCATATAACAAACCTTAATCATATTTAGGTTCCCTCCCCTACCTGCACTCCCCGATAACCTCACCACCAGATTTCATGCATCTTTTCATATATGTTAACAGCTAATGAGTCAAGGTTGTATCCCCAGATGTCCTTCAGTATAAGGTTATCCACTGGAGACTGGTTAGCCTATGTAGCATCACCACCTTGTAGAATATCAACTCTCTCTTACTCAACAGTGATCAGCTGCCAATAGTTCTTCAGCTAAGGTTGGTAATTTTTACCCATTTCCCTACTTCTTTGTTGGGTTTTTGTCTGGTTTGAGGTTGGATGGGTCTTGGGCATGCTGTTATCATTGCTGTAAGTTCACATGAGCATGTTCCCAGCTGCCTGGAAAACTCTGTTTCCTTGTAATCGTCTATCTTCCCTGGCAATTACAGTCTTTCAACCCACTCTCCTGCAAATGATCATTCTGCAATGATCCTGGAGTCCTGAGCGGCAGAGTTTTAATGGAGAGTCCTATTCAGGGATATGAACTCTGTGACCTCTACATTTTGGCCAGTTGTAAATTTCTGTGATACTCATCCACTGTTGCATGAGGAGCTTCACTGGTGAGAGTTGAGAGATGCGTTAGTATTCTCTCTACACCCTGTTCCACTATGTTCCATCGGCCTTAGGCGTAGAAGTTCCATTGTAGGTGTGTCACTTAAGCTGGGCATCTCTAAGAAACTTATTCTCTGTATTTTACTAGTTGTGGAACTCAGTAATAGCCTCTCTATATATTGGAAAAATAAGATTCTTTAATGAGTGCTGAGAAGTATACTCATCTGTAGATATAAGGATATATATTTAACATATAGTAAGAAATTTAGTTTGTCTAGGGATGTGACAGGCACAGACTTAGGCTTTCCTCTAGAATCTGTTATGGCTCCACCCATGTGTATTTGGCTATGTTTACACTCTCACACATGAGTTCCCTCCCTCCCAATGAGCAGGTTTTAAGACCAATTAGATAGCTGTTCATTACTTCCCCCAAGCTAAATGTGCCACTACTCATGGATAGAGATAGTTTGCCATGCCCTGGTCATTGTTGTGGTTAATAGACTTAAAAGATGGGGTTGAACCATTGGATGATTTTTCTTCTTTAGCAACTTGCAAAGTATTCGCTGATAATATGAGAGCTAGTATTTATGGAGGAGTCTTTCAGGTCAGTTGTTCCAATCCTGTATCTGAATTATGTCCTTTCTTCAGCAATAGGATCTTCCCTTCAAGTTCTGGTAGGAATTCAAAGGTTGGTGTTATTTTGAGAGTTTCTTGCACTACTGTGACCAACCACTAGAATGGAGGTTTCTCCTGTTTGGCACTGTTTCTTGTTATATAACCTTCAGCTATACACATGCACTCATGCACATATATAGTATGTATATTTTTCAGAAGTCTTTTGAACTAATATCTATAACTAATACATATCCCTCTTTTTTCACACCAAATCTGCTCTCTTTTTCTCTCTTCCTTCTCTTTGTGTAACCCTATCCCCCCTTCCCAGTTAAATACCCCATTTTCCACTTGCTAACATCTGTCTCCAACTATCACCTTATCTCAGGCTCATTCATTCCTTTTACCCCCAGGGATCATTTCTATTCTCTTGGCTCCTGTGGTTACAACATACTATATACCCACATATAAGGATTTGGAGCTAAGACAGACAAATTAGAGAAAACATGTCTCATTTTTCTGAGTGAGTCTGTATTACTTCACTTAGTAAAAGAGCTTCTTGTTCCATCTACTTATGTGCAAAATTCATGATTTTGTTTTTTCTTTACTGTTGAGTAGAACTCGATTGTGTTCCAAAATGTACCATATTTCCATTATTCATTCATTACTTGAGAGACATTTAGTTTTTTTTTTTCTATTTTCTAGCTATTGTGAAAAGAGCAGCAGCAAACATTGGCTGAGCAAGTATCTCTGCAGTAGGATGAGTCCTTTGGATATACGCCAAGGAATGGTATAAATGGATCATAGGTTAGATTCATTTTTTGTTTTTATAGAGTTCTCCACACTGCTTTCTACAGTTGTTGTACCAGTTTGCAATTCCACCAGCAGGGAACTAGGGTTCCTTTTTCTCCACATCCTCTCTAACATTTGATATCATTTTTTTCTCTTGATCTTAGCCATTCTGACTGGAGTAACATGAAATCTTAAAGTGGTTTTGATTTGAAGTTCCTCAATTTAAGGATGTTAAACACTTTTTGTGGTGTTTTCTTAGTCATTTTTATTTCTTGTTTTGAGAACTCTCTCTTCACCTCTATATCCCATCTGTTAATTGGGTCATTTATTTTCTTGATTCCCTTTTTTTATTTTAGCTTTTTGTACATTCTGGATACTAATCCTCTGTCAGATGTGTAGCTGGTGAAGATTTTCTCCCGTGGTGTGGGCTTCTTCTTCACTCATTTGTTTATTTCCTGTGTAACATACAAGTTTTCAGTTTAATTAGTCTCCACTTGTCAGTTATTAACCCTAATTCCTGAGCAACTGATATCCAAATTTGAAAGTCCTTTCCTACAGCTATATCTTATAGGGTTCTAACTATGTTTTATTTTGAGAGTTTCAGAATTTCAAATTTCATCTTGAGGTCCTTGATCCCTTTAGACTTGACTTTTGTGTAGGGTGATAGACAAGTGTCTGATATTCTACAGGTGGAGATTCAGATTTGCCAGCACCATTTGATGAAGATGCTGTCTTTTCTTCAGTGTGTGTTCTTGGTACCTTTGTCAAATATCAGGTGGATGAAACTGTATGCACTCGTGTTTGGGTCTTCTATTTTGTTCCATTGATGTTTATGTCTGTTTATTTTTTGTTTGTTTGTTTGTTTTTTGACTATCTGGCATGCTAATCCCTCAGCTTTGCTCTTTGTGTTCAGAATTGCTTGGGCAATGCAGGATCTTTTTTAGGATTTTTTTCTGTTTTTTTTTTTTGAAAAATCTCATGGGAATTTTGATAGCCTATAAATTACTTTTGGTAGGATGGTAATTTTCACACTATTAATTCTAGTAATTCATGAGTATGGGGTGTCTTTTCATTTCCTTGTGTCTTCCTCAATATCTTTATTAAAAGATCTAAAAATTTCACTCGAGAGTTCTTTAATATCTTTGGTTAGAGTTATTCCCAGATATTTTATTTTTTGAGGCTACTGTAAATGAGAGGTTTTCCATGAGATAATTCTCTTATTGTTTGTTATTGGTGCATAGAAAGGATACTGATTTTTCTAAATTTATTTTATAACCTGCCCCATTGTTGAATGTGTTGATCATTTCTAGAAGTTTTCTGGTGGAATTTTGGGACTCTCTTATGCAAAAGATCATATCATCTACAAATAAGGATACTCTTGTCTTTTCTATTTCAGTCAATACCTCTTTAATTTTCTTCTCTTGTCTTATTACTCTAGCAATATTTTCAAGCACTATACTGAAAAGCAGTGTGGATAGTGGATAGTCTTGTGTGGTTCCTGATTTTAATGAAATGGTTCCAATTTTTCTCTTTTAAGAATGATGTTAGCTATGGGTTTATTTTATATAGCTTTAATTATGTTGAGATAAGTTTCTTCCAGTGGAAGTCCCTTTCAGACTTTTATCATGAATGCATGTTAGATATTTTCAAAGGCCTTTTATGCATCTATTGAGATCATATGATTTTTGTCTTTAAGTCCATTTATATGATGTATTACATCTTATCTTATGTTGAGTCTTGCATCTCTGGAGTAAAGCTGACAAGATTGTGGTAGATGATCTTTTTAGTGTGTGTCTATATGCAGTTTTAAAAATAGTAAAATTGAATCTAGACATTTGTACATTTTTATGCATCTCCTTTTCTCTCTAGCTCCATTTCCAAGTTCCTTCAACACTCACAGGAGAACTTTATGACAAAGTATTTTTATATAGTTTACAGTATGTATTTCTGTGCAGTTTGTATACATTAAAAATATATGAAAGGTATTCATTGTGAAGTTCAGTTAAAATAAATCTTGACCTTCAACTATTCTACGATCAGCATCTCATATTGATGATGTAACAAAAACATGGTTACTATATTAAAATGACTACATGTGTACAATTTTTTCAATCTATAACCTACATCAATCTATAACATACATGAACACATGGACAAATATACATGCACATGTATTTAAATAGTCCCAGCTCTGTATGGACTTTGAGTATAAAATTGATAGTGTTTGAATAATATATACATTTTTTTTACTAACAAGCCAAAGCATATTTTACCTCTACTGTTTCTTAATCTATAGAATTGAGTTCTAACTTGAATCCAGTTATTCAAATTTACATTTTTGAGCCTTCTAGTTTGCTTCTAGGTCATGAATGCATCATCTTTTGGGGAGCTACTTACATAATGTCTAGATATCATCAATGCTTTCCTTTAGTGAAAGAATAAATTGTCACTTATCTTCTATGTTATATGCTAGGTGGAAAAATTCCTTTAGTGTCATTGGGATCTTTTTTGTCCTGGAATATCTCTCTCTTCCACAAGTTTATTGCCTCGAAGTTGTCACTTCACACTGTTGAGATATGCTAGTCACCTGAAATTTTTTCTTAAAGTCTTTGTAAGTAAATTAATTTCTAGCAGTTTCTATAATGCCCAATTTATACTTTATTGACTTCTATAATGTACATTTGTTTCCAATCTTTCTAAGATCTATGCCGGTTCCATGTAGACTAGTAATAAATAATTTGCAGTTATTGATGAATATCATCACATTGTGAAAACTCTTTCCATATTCATAGAGTCACCAGTAATATACCCTTATTACCACCAATGCATAAAAGACAATGCGTGTTGTTTTAAAATGTAAATTAATTTAATGAATGCAAATGACAAATAATAGTTTTAGATGCATATAAAATGTCTAGGGTAAGAATTTGTCATCGATAAAAGCTATATAACAAGAAACAGTGCCATACATGAGAAAAATCCCATTGAAGTGTTGGCCAAGATAGTCCAAGAGACTTCCAAAATTACACAGGCTATTGTCACAGCCCTGAATGCTTCCCAGAAGTTGAAGGTAAAACCCTTTTGCTGATTACAGGACATATTTCTAACACAGGATTGGAACAATGGACCTGAAATTGACCTGGAAGTTACCTCACCTGAAGGCTAGCTCTTATAGTTTTTGAGAATATTAGGCAAGTAGCCAAGTGAGAACATCAATCATAAGCCCAACCCTAGTTTTAAGGCTTAATAACAACAACAATGACCATCACAGAAAACTATATTGGGCACTTTTATTTTGGGGGTAATCAACAGCTACCTAATTGGACTTATAGTCCACTCAGTGGGAGGGAACTCATGTGTGGCACTGCAAACATAGACAAATACACATGACTAGAGAGGTAATAAATTTTAGAGAAAACTCCAAAGGCTGTCAGATCCACAGACAAATGCAATTTCTTGCTAAAGATGAATCTTTATAATTACAGACAGGAATCTCAATCGCCTCATTTCTTTTCCCACAGTTGGATAATTTTACAGAGGTCCACAACCCAACCTTAAGTGACATATCTACAATGCAACCACTACTCCTAAAGCTTACAGCTCATAGTGGAACAAGGGGTAGAGAGAACACTAATGTATCTGTCAATTTTTATCAATGAAGCTCCTTCAGGAAACAGAGGGCAATGAACACAAAAGGACACAAATAGCCACATCATAGAGAATAAGAGTATGCAGAGTGATTGTTGCGGAAGAGGGAGAAGAAAGATGGTAAGAGCCATGGAGGAGGAGGTAAATGGCCATATGGAAATAGAGTCCTAATGGGACCTTGCTCATATGAACCTATAGCAATGGTGTCAGCATACACAAGACACGTGCAAACTCAAGCAGACAAAAACCCAACACAGAATTGTGGAAATGGGCAGCAGGCCCCACTCTTAGTTGAAGAGCTATTGGCAGCTTATTGCTGCTGGGTGAGGAAGAGCTAATCTTCTGAAAGGAAGGGACTCTAGATAAGCTTAGTAGACCTCAATGAATGAACTTACATTGAGAAACATCTGGTGACACTAATTTTACTTCATAGGCCTTTAACACAAATGACAGAAAGCATAAATTCCAGTGGGGTGGGGAGCTTTAGGAGGGTGCCAGTGGAGAAGGGGATATAAAGAAGATTAATATGTTCTATATGAAATACACAAAAATTAAATAAGAAATTAAAAAATTGTCTTTTGTCATTCAGTTTGACTTAAATTTTGTAGTAATTCCATTGTTATTTTTATGAATAATTACAGCACCTTATCTTTCTAAGAAACATTTTTGATTTGCTATTAGCTTATGTATATGAGTATTTTGCCTGTATGTATGGAAATACATCCATGCATGTGATGCCTTGGGAGGCCAAAAGCAGGCATCAGATCCTCTGGAACTGGAATTATGAGCATTTAACCTCTACATGGGTGCTAGGAACAAATCCTGTGTTTTCTGCTGGAGCAGCCAGTACTCTTAACCACTGAACCATCTCTCCAGCTCCATAACTCCCTATTTTAAACCTTTAATTTCTACACTGAGCACTTGCAATAATAACTTCAGGTGGCTTAAAACTAAAGTAAAATTGGGACTGGAGAGATGGCTCAGCAGTTAAGAGGACTTGCTGCTTTTGCAGAGGACCCAGGTTTGGGTCCCAGCACCCACATGGTACCTAACAGCCCTCTCTAACTCCAGATCTGGGTGTCTTACTCACTCTTCTGGCCTCTGTGGGTATTGCTTGCAAATGGTGAACATAGAAAAACTTCAGATACAAAATAAATCCAAAAAGATGAAGTAAAATCTTGCAATGCTTAAATTAGCTAAACTATGTCACAAAGAATATAAAAAAACAAATAGTGGTAGTTTATGATTTTAATTTGTTTCGAGAAATCTGGGAACCAAATAAAAACATATTGGATTATAAAAATTGTATTATTGATGATGTATATTCAAATTCAAGCAAATTTGAGTTTACTTTTTGTCACCATATGTTTAACAGAGTCCACAAATACACACCCTCAATATTTATCCCTCTCTCAATCTATATTATCTGTACTTTTTTGTTTAGTTGCTTCAAATTTTGAAAATTTATTCATTTATTGTATCTTAAAGCTATTCTTGCATTCTTTTTCTGCCACTCTCTTTATTTGCTTTTAAATTTGGCCCAAACTCAGAAAATAAGCTGTAAACATACTACAATTTGAGGAATATTGGCAAAACTGCAATTTTATTTAACTACTACTGTCATCTAGTGGACAAAATTGGAAATTGTGAATTTATACTCAAGGAAAAAATATTGAAGCTGGTGCACAATCTATTTTCTTTCCCAGTTGTCCATGTTGAATACATGTTGCTTTCTAATTTAGATAAAGGAAAACCCCAGGTTTTTGTATGAAGGTTAATATATGATTTACTATTATTTTACCAGTTTTGTTTCATTACTCCAAAAGTGTTCTCTGCTTTTCATGATGCAATATGCTCTTTGGTTATGAGAGTAGGCATGCATATTTCAATTATACCAAAATACATGTAGTTTATTGAGTATTTACATTGGACCATTTCATGTAACCACCGAAAGTATTATTATCAAAATATCCATTGTATATTAAACTGAGTAGCATTGGTCCTAAATGACATTTTTGTGGTTGGCAATTTTGCAAGGAGCAAATCAAAGATTTGAATCCAAATCTTCTTGAACCCCCAAAACATGTTCTTACACCTTAGGCTGTGCTCATTCTTCTAGTTGTGGGTTGAGGTTAAAGAAACAAAAACAAAGAAATGTGCAAATTTATGAAGGGAGATATAGATTGAGAATTGACATTCAAAGTAATTATTTGCTCTTTAAGCATTTTTTCAGTTAAAAGCCAAGATTTTTTAGTGACTTTCCTAGTCATGAAATCAATTGATATATTCTTTTGTTGTCTGATGTGTAAAATATGCAGAAAATAGGACATTGACTTAGAGCAAAATCCCTTCACTTCCTATCCAAATAGAGCCAGAAGAATAAGAATTTTCCCTTTTCTCTCTTAGCCCTCTTGTGATGAGGTCTTTCTTTTTGATTGTTGAACATGTTTATGAGTCCCATTCTTTTCTAAGAGTGATAGAATGTTAGTCGTTAGTACATAGTCAAAGGTCTTGGGATTAGTCTTTCCATTGTTTTCCTCTTTGAGAAAGTCTTCATTTGTTATACTGAAAACTGTGAAACTAAACCAAATCTAATCTAATCTAATCTAATCTAATCACAACTCTTCCTCTCCAAAATTATATATAGATGATAGTGGGCTTTTAAATTTTTTTTCACAGACGTTGGGCAAGCATGCAAGCATTTTCTGAAAGCAAGGGGCATTCCATGTTCCATTCATATAATTTGTCGAATGATGTTATATATATTTAAGACTTTTTAAGGTTTCTTTTCCATGTTAGTCATCCTTTAGATGCTGTGGCAAAGTACATGGGTAAAACAAAAGGAGGAGAGCTTTTTATTTTTCTGTCTCATCCTTTCAGATGTTTTAGTCCGCGGTTACTTATCCCTATTGCTTTGGGGGTCTATGGTGAGGCCCTTCATGGCAGAGAGTGTGTAGCAAAAGAAAGCCCCTTACTTTGTGGTAGATGGGAAAACTGGGTAGGAAACGTCTAGGATCCTAATATCCCCTTTGAAGGCATACCCACAAGTGGCCTAATGTTTTTCCAGTAGTGTCCATCTCATAAAGGTCCTACTTCCTTCTAGTGACATAAGCTGGCTTCAGAATATTTAATAGCGGCTGGCCATTAATACAGAGATTTACAGCTGGTCAAATGTGGAGAATAAATAACTGTGGAAGGCTCAACCCTAAATGGGACACTGTTTACTCCCTACATACAAGACTCAGGAGATGTCAAGGAAGAGGGAGCAGGAAGAAGAGCTCTAGGTTGGGGAAGACTGCTATGAAACAATGTCTTCTGGACATGATAGGTCTGTAGTGCTCCTGAAGTCACAGTGGCTATGGATTCCTGCATAAGATCTGCATGAGTTCAAGCCAGCCAAAATATCAGTAGGGAATGGGGAGAGCATTGTGAAGTCCTACCTCAAGCTAAGGAGCTGTTGTCAGTTGACGGCTACTGGAGGAGAAGGAGCCTGTATTCTTCAAGGTTACCTACGATCAAGAAGATGGCCCTAATCCCATGCACATATGTACAGAGATACTTGTACATCCATGTTCATTGCTGCTATATTCATATGGCAAAGAAATGGTCGCAATCAGCCTAGATGTCCATTAGCAGATGAACAGGTAAGGAAAATACTATATACATACAATCAAATTTTATTTACCCTGAAAGAACAACGAATTAAAGCATTTGAAGGAACTGAAAAATACCTCAGAAATATAAATGCTGCACATTTTCTTTCAAACATAGATCTCAGCTTATAGTTTTTATATATGTGAATTTATGTGAGAGTGGGTATGTATAGAACCCTTGAAACTAAAAAGGAGAACATTAGAGGGGGAAGAATTCTTTAAGTAGGGAAGATAGAAGCAGAATATGTGGGATATAGAAATGGAAAGGCACATTTGTGGGGTGGAAAGGGGAACTCAGGACATTAGGGATAGCAGGGGCTGGGAGAGAGGGTCAACCATAATTACCAATGTATGAAAAGCCATAAGGAAATTTCATTCTTGGTAAGATAATCAAAAAATTAAATAAAATGTTTGACTGGAGGTACTCTGTGAGAGTGAATACAGCTATTTCCAGAAACTATATGTTATGAAATGAAAATCCCAGAAATAGTGCTGGGCTACTTCCCTATGACTTGATTTCCAGGAAGGGCCTCTGAGTTCCAAGAACAATAGGGGCAACTGCTACTGCTATTGGTTACTTACTAGAACTAAATGGTAAGACCCTATTGCTGAAGAAACCATATACAGCACTTTGTTCTGGCTGCAGGACAGAGAACTCAAACTAGAATTAGGCTAGAAGCTACTTACATGCTAGTTAGTGCTCATATTACTAGAATATTCTGTGCAAGCTATTGGAGGATAATTGTCATAAAAATTCTCACACAATGTACTGCATGCAGCAATAATGACTGGCCATGGAAAATGTAAGCAATGGTGTACTAGAGGCAAGTCTGTTACAAATGTAATCAATTACTTTCTGATTGAATTTGAGGTCCATGCTACAGAAGAGAATCCACATCTTATACTGCATACTCAGTTAAAAACCTGTAGCCAGAAAGGTCATAGGTTCTACTGGGGAAGCTATTGCCGTGGTTTGCCTAAATGCCTGAAAAGATATGCCTATCAAATTGGCTTCTAAATCATGTTGTTTATGCCCATTGAGTAGTGGAACTGTCATTTTGGTCAGAGAAGGTTCTTTTTGCTATGGGCAGTGGTAACTGCAGAGACTCATAATGCTCACAGTACCGAAAAATATGTTATTAAATTATCAGTCATAAACAGAACATTTGTATATCTCTCTCCCAGGTTCATGAAACACTGCTAAAGAAAGGGTGAAGATAATCTAAGAGTTGGAAGAAAGGGGCATGTGTGTAACACTGATTTTAAGCATGTCATGGCTGTTGTACTTTTGAACTCAGAACAGCGGTGATTACCTGCACAAGATCTGCACAAAACTGTATCCATCAACATTCTATCATGGCAAAGGTAGGGGTTCATGGGACTCTTTACCTCTCTGAGGTAAAGTTTACGCAGGCAACCATTATACAGGTAATATGGAAGGGACAGACATCTTCAGTGCTGTAGCCACTGTTAAGATGACCATATTTCTATACACAAACTCTTTCCCATGCCCATGTAAGAAACTCCAGTGAAAATTATTAGGTCACCAAATCAATCAGCCAGTCAATCAATCAGTCAGTCAGTCAGTCAGTCAGTCAGTCAATGATCAAAAAAACAAAATGGGATGCTGGAGAAATGGGTCAGCAGTTAAGAGTCCTTGCTTTTCTTATAGAGGACCCTAGGTTTTGTTTTTACTACTGTAAGGTGGCTTACAACTTGTAACTCAACTTCCAAGGTATCTTGGATGCACTCATCTGCCCTCTGCAGGCACTACATACATGTGCGTGTACTTATATACATGTCGATAAAACACCTAAAAAAAATTAAAAAAGAAGACAGAAGGATATTAGGTGGGAAAAGTCTGAGGTTTAGTGGGTGTGGAAAGTAATAAGAAAGAGTAGGAGAGAGGAGATATAATCAAAATACATTAAGCATATGCATGAAAATGCCATAATACAATCAAACCAATTATTATGTATAATTATATTGATATAAACAAAAATGGTTTCTCTTTTTATTTCCTTTTATTAATTTGTATGCAAATTAAAGACATATTCATATATATATGTGGCATTATATTCTGTCCTAATTCATCTCTTAATCCCACTATATCTTCCTCAGTATCTGGTGGCCCATTTCTTCTCCCAAATAGCACTCCCTTTTACTTTCAGGTGACACATGTTACATCACCCTTTCTTCCCCCCTGCATTCCAAGTTGCTGGCTTTTCTAAGTAGTGTTGTTCATTAGAACTAACAAAATATTTTAAAATGAGTGTGAATTCGAGGGTCAAGGCAATCAGTAATGACATTGTTGACAGATTTGCCTAAGTGAAATGATAGGAAACTTATGACAAACATGAGAAATGAAAGCAAGATAGGTTTTAAAGAGAGAAACTGAAAGTCAAGCAAGTCTCAAATGAGGTCAACATCAAGCGTATGAGCAATAACTCCAAGAGAGAGCTGGAGAATTCATTCACATAATATTAGAGTGTAGGATATGAGAGTTGAAACCGAACTACTTGATGACACTGTCAATAACGTGACTCTAAAAATGAACAGGTAATCCAAATGGACATTGTAAATGCTTACATAGTTGGCAGTAACTAACTAGAAAATGTCGTCTAAAAGACTAGACACCTACCTTTCCATTTAATAATGGTAGTGTGTCCAAGGTATCAATAGATGGCAATGACATAATATGTAGAAGGTTGAATAAACCAAACAGCATAAATGTCCAAGGTTGAGAAATTTATTGTGAAAGAGGGAAAAATAACTGTGCTGGGCTCTTGATGTGGAGTATATAAACCTTCAGAACACTGGTCAACTACTTTGTGAAAAACAGTTATATAAACCCTTTTATATTTGCTGTTTATTAGTTATGCTACACATCACATCAGCTAGGATCAGCCAGCCTAATCAATGGCCTAGCATACAGCACTGAAGGTTCCATTTAGGAACATACCCTAAAAGATTTGGTTGATTCTCCAGCATATAGTATATCCACAATTTATGATTCTGTGTCCTCAATAGTTTTGAAACCTGATTCATGAAGCATTTGATTCCTCTCTTCAAGATATAGGAGTATGGCTCTTTATCCTTTAATGAAGCTCTACTGATTTTAAAGGCCTGATTTCTGTGTAGAAGAATGAGCTTACAGTGAAAAGTTTATGGGTGCCTGTTGTGTAAAAATTTCCTTCAAGATGAAACAATCCAACCTTCTGGGATGTTCTCTAAGATTTAACTTGTCTGAAAGGGAAGTGCCTTAAGATTTGGGAAGTAAACAACCCAGAGTCCCAGAAGATTAGGGAAGTCCTTGAAACTGACCAGTTGCATCAGACCCCTCCTTTCTCAGGCTTATGTAAACAGTAAAGACTTCTAAGAGACACTCTTACACAAGCCAACCAACTTGGAAGAGTTTTGGACCAATTGAACTACTGCTGGGAAGTGATAGTCTCTAATTTGTTAAGTTGCCTACAAATCTTACTCTGAGCTCCAGTTTCCTAGTCTTCATGAATTATCATCCATGCTGGGCTTGGCTTTTGGTGATGTACCTGTCTTTGAGTCATTTCTGTTTCTTCAAACAACCCCAATAAACTCACTTGTTGGGCCTCATGGGCCCAGACGTGTGCCTAGTGTCCTCATTTGAGTTTTGTGGCCTGTCTCTGACACTCCACTTCCACATAGTTGTGACTCAGGAAGGCATAACAAAAAAATGGCCTCTACCTGGCTACAGCCTAGTGGTGAAAAATTATTGGTCCTTCACTCCCCACATTTTTAGCCCCAACCCGTTACCTCTACCCTGTATAAGACTGTGCCTGATGCAATAAAATGAGATCCTGCTTGGACAGTTCTCCCGGCTGGGTGTGGTGTTTCTCCAGAGTGAAGAGGACCCGGGCCGCCGACAGTCACCATCCTGCTCAGACCCTGGAGGAGGCCAGCTGGACCAGCTTCTCCACTGTCCTACCTGCCGGCGAACCCGGCACTCATTGGTTCACCATCTAGTAAATGGAAAAAGGGAGCTGAGTACCAGTGTTCATTAATCACTCTGCTTCTTGATAGTAGATGAGGAGTGACCAGCTGCTTCAACTTCCTGCTTCCTTAATTTCTGCACTGTGAGGGATTATGCCCTTGACCTGAGCCTGAGAAAGCCTTTCTTGCTTGAATTAATTTTGCCAAATTATTTTATCAGAGCAACGAGAAAATAAATTTAGACAATGCTGTTAACTATCTCATTATAGTCTGTGTCCCCAGTAGATTTAAGTGAAAGCTGGGAACAAAATCAGATACAGTTCCAACAGAAGATACTAGAAGAAAATCATGTCGAATCATGGTTAATGGTCTTACCATATCAACCTAAAAATGGCATCGCTGTCTGGAATGTTGGTCATATTTAATTGCAATTGAATTTTTCTTCACAATTGATCTTCAGTAATGAGTTGGTTTAATAATAAATGTGTAGAATCCTATGAAGTGCTAAAAATAAATGTAATGGAAATCCAAAGAACAGTGGTACATGCCTATAATTCTAACACTTATAAAGCAGAATTAGGAGGTTCATGAATTTAAGGCCAACCTCAAAAACCTGTGTCAAAAGAAAGTTTGAAAGAGAAATTGTGAATAATGACAAGGATGAAATCTAAATGATATACCTTGAGCATTATCCTCACAGTAAACTTACTTTAACTCTGATTCCAGCAAAAAAAAAAAAAAAAAAAGAAGAAAGCTACTAGTACTGTGGAAACTTCAATTTAATTTTCCTGACATTTCATTCAAGCTGGACCTGCATAGTACCTAGTTTCTATTCCAAGGCTTCTATAACACAATATCACTAAATGACTATGGATTTGTATTCATATTGCTCACTGTGAAACTGATGAGAACTTAATATTGAGTATCACATTATATAACTAAATGGAGACCAACAGGCAATTAGTAGATAATATCGTTCAGGTAGTCTAATCTGAACTATCAACCATGTGTTGGATGCATAAACTGCAAATATCATTGACCGTTGTGCCAGTGGTCTCTGTAATCTCTTGGTTGTTTCTTTTGCTATGTGACCAACATTGTCTATTTTTTCCTTTGCTTCCTGTCCTTTGAGGTGATATGCAAAGATTCCTTCCCCATTCAGATCTCCTGAAATATTACTTCTATGTTCTTTACTAGTACTGTTATAATTTAATGTCTTACATCAATGTCTTTAATCCATTTTAGGTTCATACAGGTGGTTGTTATAGTTTGCCTTCAACTGCTGTGACTAAACACTCTGACCAATATCAACTTGGGAAGGAGAGAGTTTATTTGGTTTATATCTCACAACTCACATTTCACCACTGAGGGAGCCCAAGGTAGGAAAGGTAGGAACTCAGAGCAGGAACCTGGAGGTAGGAGCTGAATACAAGGCCATGGAGGAAAGCGGCTTATTGGCTTGCTCCTTTGTCCTGTGTTCAGCCTGCTTCCTTATATAACACAATACCACTAGCCCAGGGCTGGCAGCACCTGCAATGGCTAGAGCTCTCCACATTATTCAACAATCAAGAAAATTTCCCACAAGTATAGTCACAGGCCTATCTAATGGAGAAAATTCCTCAGTTGAGGTTCCCTCTACCCAAGTGTGTCAAGTTGATAACTAAATCTATTCAGCATAGTGGTGAAAAACAGGGGTCTAGTTTCCTTCTTCTGAAATTAATATACAACTACCCCATCAGTAGTTATTGAAAATACTTTTTTTTTCGTAGTATACTCTTAGTACATTCATCTAAAGTAAATTGACCAAAGATGCATGTTTATTTATGCACTCTCAAATCTGTTTCATTAGTTCCTGTGTTTGTTTTTAAGCCCAAGCTATACTATTTTGATTACTTCAGCTTTATAATATGCTCTGAAGTCAGATACTGTGACATATCCTGCTTTATTCTTTTTGCTCAGAATGGCTTCCGTAATTGTCTTTTGTAGTTTCATATACATTTTATGATTTTTTTGGTTTTCTGAAGAATGTCATTGGCATTTTGAAAAGCACTGCATTAAAATTGTTAATCACACTTGATAGTATGGACATTTAAAAAACACTAATTTTTCTAATATTTATAAATGGAATATCTGCATTTTGTGTCCTCTTTAATTTATTTGATCAATGGTTTATTATTTATTTGTAGAGATACTTTATTTGGTTAAATTTGTTCACCATCTTTTATTTTTATAACTGTGATAAGTAGGAACACTTTCATCAGTTTTATTTCAGGGTATTTCTTAATGGTACATGGCAACACTAATCATTACTGTGTTCTGATTTTGTCTTCTACAATATTGATAAATTTCTGTTCACTTGATTTAATAACATTTTTATTATGCTTCATTTGTTATTTTCTGTAAAGAAGGACATAACAAACAGTGACAATTTAAATTCTGCTTTCCCAATTTGGAATTTTTAATTTCTTTCTCTTCTCTCATTATCTAGGTAGGATTTACAGAAACATGCTGAATAAAAGTTGTGAAAGTGTGTATGTTTACCTTATTCTGTATTTTGGGAAGAAATCATAGTTTTCTTCCATTTAGTATAATGTGAGTTGTGGATTTACTATAAATGTTGTGTATTATGTTGAAGCATGTTATTTCTAGATCTAATTTATTTGATACTTTTATTATGGAAGTGTGTTTAATTTTTATCAATTTTCTATAGATATTAGAGTAATCGTGTGACTCATGTCTTTTAAGTTTGTTGCTATTTTGCCTTGCATTTATTGGTATTTATATATAATAAACCATTCTTGCATCACTGAGATTAATTCTAGTTGATGATGGTGAATAATATTGTCAATATGCCTTTAAATTCAGTTAATCGTATTTTTGATGAATCTAGATTTAAAAACTCAATAAAATACCAGTAAACTGAATTTAATGGCATATTAAAATTGCTTTTTGGTATCAGGATCATGCTTGCTTAGTAAAATGTGTTTAAAGAGCTCTTTCCCTTATTATTTATCCAAATAACCTAAGGAGTATTGGTGTTTGCCCTTGTGGAAATGTTTTTTAACATTTAGTGGTTAGAACCCCTGGACATAAGCCTTTGTTTGATAGGAGGCAATTTTAGTACTGATTCAGTTCCATTACTTGTTATTATTCATTCAGGTTTTATATTTCTCTAGAATACAATTTTGTTAAGGTGCGTGTGGCCAAGAATCTGTCCATTTGATCTAAATTAGCTGATTTGCTGTGGTATAGGTAATTACCAATTATATTATATTTTACTGTGGTATCTGTTGTCATTTCTGTCTCTGATTTTTTTACTTATTTCAATCTTTTCTCTCTTTTTCTTAGTCTAGCTAAGATCTGTCTGTGTTATTTATTACTTTTAAGAACGAGTTTTTTGTTTCATTGTTCTCTAACTTTTTTGTTTTTGTCCTTACTCCATCTGTGCCCTTTATTCTTTTTTCTTTTTATTAATTATGGGGTTTGTTTTTGTTTTTGTAGGTTCTTTAGATGCAATAATAGATTTTTAAATTTGAAAACATTCTGTTTTTATGTTTTAAGCACTGAGTGCTATAAACCTACCCCTTAACACTTCTTTTCCTGTATCCCTCATGTTTCAATATACTGTATGTTGATTTTCCTTTGAAAAACATTTAATATTATTTTGATTTATACCTTGACTCACTGGTTGCTCAGTCATGATTTTTGATTTCTATAAATTTTTTGGCTTCAAAAGATTTGTTTACTTATTAAAGATTTATTTATTTTTAATTATGTATTTGTATGCATCTCTGTGGGTTATGTGCAGGTGTGTGCAGGTACCTATGAAGGCTGAAAGCATTGGATCCCTCAAAGCTGGAGATATGCATGGTTGTGGAGCTTCTTACATGGGTGCTAGGAACTGAACTGAGGTCCATTGCAAGCTGTAAGTGCTCTGAACTGCTGAGCCATCTCCACCACCCCAACCTCTAATTTTTTATAGGAATGTTTTGTTTTGGTTGTGATTGTTACTTGATATTATTTTTTAATGAGTTGTGGGTTTTTTTGCTTATTATATAATTTTTCCTGGGGGATGCTCCAAGTACTAATGATTTAAATGTGTATTCATAAGCAGTTGGATGGAATGTTCTGTAGTGTCTGTCTGGTAGGTCCATTTCTTCTATCAGTTTCTCTATAGTGTTTATTTTCTGTCTAGGTTGGACATACAATTTTTATTTGTTTCTTTTCTTTTTCTTTGTGTATGTTTCATATCTTCACAAACACATATGGGTACACATGCATTTGGATACCAGAAGAGGACATCAGTTGTCTTCCTCATTGGCTTTTTTCACTTTCTATTATCTATCTACTAGCTTCTATCATCTATCTCTCTATCATCTATCTCTCTATCATCTATCTATTTAGCAAAAGGGTCTGCCGCTGACACAGTAGGCAGGAAGCCTCAGATTTTCCTGTCTTCCACTCTCCAGCTCTGGATTTACATCTGTACTGAACATTTACATGAGTAAAAGTGATCCATATTCAGGTACTTACTATTACACAGCCAGCAATTTACCAACTGAGCCATCTACTCAGCTCCTTGTTTCTCTTCTCTTATACTAGTGAATCTTCTATTTATCTTCACATTTGAAAGATTAATTATAACGTGTGATCTGGTGGACTTTGTTGAGTTCAAATAGATTTGAGTTAACATAGATTTGTGACCCTGAAGTAACTACTTAAAATTCATTTATGTATATTCAGTTCATATATATATATATATATATATATATATATAATCATTGTGTGTTTCATACAGAACATCTCAGTCAGTCTTAATAATCTTTATATCCCTTTTCCCAGAGCACCCCCCAACTAGAATCCATACATTATTTAATCTGTGTTAAGATCTATTGTGTCGTTATTGTCCCCTAGTGACCTCAGTGCAGGTTCTTCCACTGAAGTCTAGTCAGCCTACCAAGAATCTCTTGCTTTAGGAAGAGTAGCTCAACCTCACCCAATAGTAATCAGTTGCCAATATTTCTAACCAAAGGTTGGGATCAGCTACCCATTTCCCCAGTGCCATGCTGGGTTTTTGTCTGCTTGAGTTTGCATGGATCTTGAACAACTTGAATGAATTGGTGTAGGTTCATATGAGCAGGGTCCCAGGGGCTTGTAGGATTCTTTTTCCATGTGGTCATGCACTTCCTCACTGGCTCTTCCAATCTTTCTGCCTCTTCTTCCACAGTGTTCCCTGAGTCCTGGATGAGAGAGACTTAATATAAGAGTTATATCCAGGGATCACTACTCAGTAGATTTCTAATCTTTATGATTTAGCCATTTGTGACCTTTTGTGTTACTGACCCTTTGTTGCGTGAGGGAGCTTCATTAATGAGAGTTGAGAGATTCATTATTGTCTTCTTTACCTCTTGTATTGCGTGATCCATGAGTGTAGAGGCTGCATTGTAGATGTGCCACTTAGGCATGGTAAATTCACAGAAAATGTCTGTGTGTGACCAGCTGTGGAACTCTGTATTAGTGCAAAAGAAGCTTCTTTGAAGAGTTTTGACTGAGATACTTGACTGTATATATAAGGATACGTATTTTGTATTTAGTAAGAAGCTACATAAGCTTAGGCATGAGGCAGCACTGGGGATCTCTGTAAGATCTATGACCTCTTCAGCCATGTTTATTTGCCTATGATTACAGTACCACACATGAGTTTCCTCCCATTGAGTGGACTCTAAGACCAATTAGGTAGCTGTTGATTGACCCCAAGATAAAAGTGCCACTACTGCAACAGTATTGAATACTGTTGTCAGTAATGACATGGTTATTTGGTCATGAAGCTGGTGGTGGGCCATTGTTTGATGTTTTCCTTTCACTACTTTCATAGTCCTCTCTAGAGCTATGAGAGCTAGCCTTCAGGGGAAGTGGCCTCCTACAGTTAAGTAGAACTAGAGATGGCACGATACTTAAGAGTGCTTGCTGTTCTAAAGAGCTAGAGTTCATTTCCCAGCACACACAGTTTCCAGAACACAACCACTTGTAACTCCAGCTCCAGGGAATCCAGCACTTTCTTCCAGACTTCTGGGATACCCACACATATATGTGGACATCCACATACAAGTGAATAAAAATAATAAAATAAAATTTAATATTCCCTAAGAGTTCTCTGATATTTTTTATTATGCCATACATTTTGGCATATTATTAACTTTTATTAGTTTTATTTTCATATATTAAGTATAAAATGAATGTTCCTTTGTGACACTTTCATGTATACATACAAAGTAGTTTGATAATATTTATGCTCCTGGTTTCTGTTCCTTAACCTGCCTCTCCAACATCTCCATCCCCACCTGTTTCCCTGACTTTCCTTACTTTTTAATTCTTTTCTTTTTCTGCATTATACATGTGAGAGAAAATATGAGCTATTTTACCTTCTAACTTTGGTTTGTTTCACTTAACACGATGAAGTTTAATTCCAGCCGTTCTCTTATAAAGACATTATTTTGTTCTTCTTGATAGCTAAATAATACACACACACACACACACACGCACACACACACACACATATGGTCAAGTTTTGGATCTTTTAATGGCAGGCTTGGTATTCAGTACCAAGAAAAATTCTTAGCCACCTTTTGTGCTCTGTTTTCTGTTGGATGGAATTACGCTCCCAACCATCTGACTGAACAGTGGTTTGGGACCCAGCAGCAGGAGTCAAACTCTTTGTCCAGTATCAGTTGCACTGTGGCAGGCAACATACTAGCTTTAAAATTTAAACCTAGAATTAGTAACTTCTCTTTTTCATAAGTAGAAGATGTCTCCCTTTAGGGCCACGCAGATTCCATACAACTGACCTCCCACTGTGCTACATATCCAGCCTGATCTCATGGTTTTTCTGGTCCGTTCCTATTTGATTTGACTTTGTATAGGAAACCTGAGGTATGAAGTAGTGGTAGAGAAGAGGCTATGTATAGATGGTGTTTTTGCTATTTCTCTACCTTTCCTTTACACTTTCCTCCCATGCTTTTGAAGATTCCTTATGGGGAATAGTTGAGATTTGGAAGAGAGGTTAGGAGCAGAACTTACATTTTCCTGGATGGTCCATTATAATTTCGATACCTAAGACCTCCGTAGTATGGCAATTCTGAAATTCTCTTCATTTGTCTTGTGGATATGTATATTCCTATTTGATAACTCTTGGGAAAACATGACAATAGGACTATTCCACTGACCATGCATCTATGTTTCTTGCAGTGATAGTCCACCCTATTATCATAGGGGAATGGTCAGCTTTCCTGTTAGGGATACCTTTTGGAATAACAAAGGACTTTGCAAAAATGTATGTAAGACTTTCCTGATAATGATCTCATTTACTAAGGAAGATGACTCAGTGAAAATATAGGTTTTTGTTATCATATTGAAAATTTTAGGATCCGAGTGTATGTGTGTGTGTGTATGTGTATGTGTGTGTGTGTGTATAGAGAATTATGCATTAGAAGAGGGGCACCCTTTTCATACTATGCATGAGCTCTTGAGTAACTGATGTTTCCACTTCTTCTTCTTGTTATAAGTTACTGTTGTGGTGAACGAAAACAATGATTGAAGGTATCTTATTCTTGAAAAGTTTGGTCAATATAAAATTCAATATATAATGTACTTTGATCATAATCATCCCTTTATTTACCCCTACCATCCTTCTGACATAGTCCCAGCTGGCCTGGAACTTTATATGCAGATTGTTACAAGCAGGCCACCTCCATCTCACAGCGATTCTCCTGCCTCTGCCTCTCAAGTGCTGAAACTTAAAGTGTGCAACATCATGCCTGATTGAGATTGATGTATTTTGTTTAACATAGTGATTTCTACTTTTAGCCATTTTCCTGAAAAAGAAATAATTTCATTGTTTGTATCTGAATCAAATTCCACTGAGTTTGGGATCATTCAATGATTTAAATACAGTTACCAGTGCTGCAGTAAGCATGGGCATGCATGTTTATCCACTGTATGCTGACTTTGATTGCCTCAGATCATATCCACTACTCTCTACTGTCCTCCTGCTCCCCTTCCTACTGGTTCCATTCCCGTTCACAGATTGTCTCCTTTCTACTCCTTTTATGATTTTTGAAAGTGTTTTGTTTATGTCTTCAACATTTTATTTACTTAGTCTGTGTGTTTGTGTGTATGTGTATATGTTTGTGTGTGTGTGTGTGTGTGCATGTAAGTTATGCCATAGTGCTCATATGGAGGCCAAAGGACAATTTGTGGAAGTCAGTTCTTTCTTTCCACTATGTGGGTCCTGAGGATCAAATTCAGGTCATCTGGCTAGGTCACAGGTCATCAGGGTTGGTCTGTTCAGCCACTTCACAAGTTCTTGAACAAGTTTTGCACTTGCTTACACAATGTCTGGATTAATGTTAATATAATGTTCTCACTAATATTATATAACACTTCATTTTCCCCTGCATCCTATCCCAAAGTAGAGATATACAGATAGATAGATAGATAGATAGATAGATAAGACACATAGTGCCTATTCTGATTGTTATGAGAAGAAATCGGAATGTAGCTTTGATTTGCGTTTCCTTGATTGTTGTCAACATAACTATTTTGTCAACTGTACTTTGTCATTGTCTCTTTTCTATTCCAAGTTTCTATTGTCTTGCCTGGTATCTATTCATGTTGCTTATTTAAGATTCAGGCACATTGTCAATTCATGCCCGCAATTCTCACTGATCTCTGAATATTTACATCATTACTATTTCACATTCTCAGTGCAATGTCATTTTTGTCTCTGCTTTTTTGAGCAAGTCTTAGCAATTTTCTGTCCTCTTTCTTCTTTCAGTTTCAATTAAGTATCTTCATTCTGTGCTCTCTCATTCCATGAACTCCACTCCTAAGAACACTATAGTAGAATTTCTACTTTTTAAAATCTATGTATTTCATATTTATATGTAACATAAAAAAGAGGCAAATTGGAAGTGCTTAAAATTAATGCTTAGCTCTTGTGAAAAAGCATCAGGAAATGTATTTTTTCAAAAGTCCACTGAAAAATTACACATACAGTATCTGAACATGAGAGCATGTGTGTATTGGAAGACTATATAACAAGAAAAAGTGCCAGACAGGAGAAAACTTTTTGAGTTGTTGGTAGGGTAGTCCAAGAGACTCCTGTAGAGTGGATCGATTCTCTAAAGGAAAAGCCTAATGAGCTGTGGACAAACACCCCTCCCAGAGTGGTATCACCCAGGATCACCTTGAACAGACAGACTAGGAGCTGGGAAAGTCCTATGCCCAACCCACCCTTTCCATTGGCCTTGGATGTGAGAACAGGAGAGGCTAAAAGTATTTAAACCTGGGGCGCCAGAAGTCCGGCCCTTTTCTCCCCTCCCTCATGGGCCATTTGGATCTGTTTACCTGGAAGTCAGTCACAAGATCCAAGCCTGGTGGATTTACTAATATAACTTGCAGAGGGGAGGGTGGGCGCCCATGTTCTGTAAGTAACCCTTTACCCACTGTTCTGTTAGTAAGCCCGAGTAAACTAGCTAGAATTTGCTTAACTGTGAGTGGGGAAATTTGTGTGTTTGTTGCAAAGCCTGCGGAGATTTTTGGGTTGCAAGGCCAGGGGAGAGAGGCAGGTTAAGTTGGTATGCCTCTCCCCAAAGAGAAATTTTAATAACAATTCCAAAAATGAACACAGGATATTGCCACAGCCCTTGGATGCCTCCCAAACCTTGAAGAAAAGACTCTATTGCTGAAGACAGGAATACTTTGGACACAGAAATTAGAACAATGGAGCTGGAATTGACCTGAAGGCTAGCTCTTATACTTTTGGAGGACACTGTGCAAGCTTTTAAGGGATAACATCAATGATCGTCCAACCCCAGCTTTAAGTCCTAATTACCACAACAATGACTGTCACAGCAAAATATATTGGGACAATAGTGGCACTTTTATCTTGGGGATAATCAACATTTACTTAATTGGACTTAAAGCCCTCTCAATGGGAGTGAACTCATGTGTGGAACTCATATATCTTAGAGGGATCCCAAGGGCTGTCACATCCTTAGATAAATATAATATCTTACTATGTTCTAAATATGGATCCTTATATCTACAGTCACCACTCATAAAAGTTTCTTTTGCAACAGAAGGAAACTATAATAGAATTTCACAGCTGGTCACACACAGAGATTAAGTGTCTGTGATATGTCCAACCTTAAGTTATACATCTACAATGGAACCTCTACACCTAAAGCTCATGGAACATAGTGAAACAAGTGGTAGGGAGAATACTAATCCATCTCTCATCATCTCTCATCAATAAAGGTCACTATGCAGCAGCGAGCAATGAACATAAAAGGCCACAAATAGCAAAAGCATAGAGAATTAGAATCTTCAGAATGTGGGTCCTTGAGTAAGACTCTTATATTAAACTCCACCCACCCAGGGTTCAGGGATCATTTTGGTAGATGGGAAGGAAAGCTTGTATGAACCAGGGTAAGAAGTACATGACCATATGGAAAGAGTCTTACAGGCTCCTGGACCTTTCTCATATGAATCTACAGCAATGGCACCATGCACAAGACCCCTGCAAACTCAAACAGTCAAAAAGTCAGCATAGAACTGGAGAAATGGGCAGCAGGCCACAATATTAACCAAAGAACTATTGGCTTCTGATTACTGCTGGGTGGGGAAGAGCTGATCTTCCTTTTTCTTTTCTTAATTGTTATTTTTATGCATTTTATGTATATGAGTGCACTGCGTATGTGTGTGTAAGTGCACTCATGTCATACAGTGCCTACAAAGGTCAGAAGAGGATGTTGGATTCCACGGAACTGGAGTTAAGTGTGGTTATTAGCTGTTATGTGGGTGCTGGGAATTGAATCTTGATTCTCTGCAAGAGCAGTCAGTGTTCTCAACCACTGAGCCATCTCTCCAGCAAGAGCTGATATTTTAAAAGTGACCCTAGATAGGCTGACTAGACTTCAGTGAATGAACTTGCATTCAGTGAATGAACTTGATTCAATAGGCCTTAATATAAATGAGAGGATGCATGAAATCCAGTAAGTGGAAGGGAGGGGCGCTATGGGATGGTGCAGATGGGGGAGGAGGTATAAAGATGACTAAGGTATTTTGTATGAAACACAAAAATTCAATAGAAATATACAACAAATTACATGTACTGTGCTTAGCACGAAACACAAGTAGTCACTCAGATTGTAACTGCTGGTTATGTACTTATTGTTAAATGAACTGAGTTAATTATATTCTAGTAACCTTATTTTACATGCCTTATTCTCTCATAAAAGCATCAAATTCTTAAAAACTGAAACCATACTATGTGTGATGACATGAAATCACACAAAGGGCAGGATAAATGAATTAACCTAATCACAAAACAGGAAAAACTGCATTTCTCTTTCTGTATGACGTATCTGAAATAGCCAAGATGAATAATATTATTGTTTGCTGGGGGTTGGAAGAGAACATAATGGGAATGTTGTACTCAATAGGCATAAAGGTTCCGTTATAAAGCTTCAGTTAATCCACATGGGTTAAAGCAATTCTAGAAATATGCTTTTCAGTGTAGTAACTAAAGTTAACCATGTCATATTGAACTCTAATAAATTCACTAATAAGATAATATTCATATTACATGTTCTTACTGTATATCAATATGTACATATACATAAAACAAAATACACAACACACACAAAGAAATACAAAGAGATTTGGGGCATAATGGATAAGTTCATTGTGATTGTGATAGCATTGGTGCATATGTATTTCTAAACTCACCAAGACGGATATATTAAATATGTCTAATTTTAGTGTATCAATTATATCTAGAGAATCTTAAGAAATGAAATTATGCATTTGTACTCTAGCTGATCACGAATATTTATAAGTCCTTTACAAAACAATTAAAACCTAGAAACAGCCCCAATATCCATTGAAATGGGAATATGTGAACAGACTGTGGTATAGCAACATAATGGGAAAGTGCTCAACAATAAAAGAGATGGAACTGTTGATATAATATGAATAATTCAGATTATTGATATGCACAGTATGGGTAACACGCTGATTGAAAAAAGCTAGACACGAAAGAATCCATACTGTGTGGTTCAATTTATATAAATGTATACAAAATTCATGAATTGGCAAAGGTTAATCTATGTTGGAAACAATAAGAATTGTTTACCTGGGGGTTAAGGTGAAAATAATCTAAAAATGTGAATTAGAAAAACATTTTATATCTCCTGTTATATGGTGGTTATAAATGTTTATATAAATTATCAATGTTTCGTCAAAGAATACTATAGGACTTTCACATTTTATTAATTATAATATACACATCAATGAAATAATGTAATTGAGAAATATTTTTATGATCATGTAAATTATTTCTTTAGATCCTAAAATGATAACATTGTATAGTAGTGACATAAAAAGTCTAGGTGTAGAAGATAAGGCTCACTAATACTGAATATTCCATACCTAATATAATTATTCCAGTGTGGTCTAATGAAAAGTTAGAATACAATAACTGAAAATAGTGGTTAATGTCAAGTTAGCAGCCTGTCTTAAAAAGTAAAGTGAATATCTAAATGGTAGGTAAAGTATGATGAAAATTAGAACTGCAGATGGTTAAGTTTAAAGAAATTTAATTTTAGATTCTCAGTTTTTCAAATGATTCCTCACTTTTAAAAACTAGACTTATCTTCAGGGAAAAATACTTATTTGAAAATAAGTCCTTTGTATTTGTTTTGAGTATTTTCTCTAGGGTTAATTTGGTGGACATGAATTCTTTCAGCCTATTCATATCATGGAAAATTTTCTGTTCCCCTTTGACTATGTACTCAGACTAGCTCAATTTTTCAGTCTAGTTTCTTAGACCCCTCCCCCACAACAGACTGTCCCCTTCCCAACCTTGTCTTGGATTTCTGACACCAGCTTTTTTCCCTGATTAATATGATAGTACTTCCACAGGCTGTCCCCAACCTCACTGTGCCTTGGATTCCTGAGACTATCCTTCTACCTTTCCTGCCTACTACCCTGACCTCCCTACTACCAAGACCAGCGTAATACCCTGCGAGAACCTGAAGCACACAACTAACCTGTCATACCTGAGCAAAAAGCAACAAAGCCACATCAACTCAAATAAACAGAGGAAGAACAGACTTTCCTATTGGACATTCAATCAAGAAAAGACATCTATATGGCCAAACAGCAGCATGAAAACATAAATAATATGAAAAACCAAGAGAATATGTCTCCAACAAAATCCACCAGTCCTACAGAAGTGTACTACAAGGAGTATCACCCAGAGGAACCACACAATACAGAATATAAGAGAAAAGTTATAAACATCATTTTAAGAACTTAAAGAAAACAAAGACAAACAACTCAAAGAACTCAAAGAGGATAGACATAAACTTGAGATGGAAGTTCAAGAAAATACAAATATGTGGCTGAATGAAATAACAAAAACAAGTTGGAACTTGAAAAGTGAATTCACAAAAGTGATCAAAATATTGCAGAAAACACAAGCCAAAATGAAGATGGAATTGAAAAACTGAATAAGCTAATTTGAAACAACAGGAGAAAACCTCCCAAGTAGAATGAATTAAAGGAAGAATATCAAAACTGAATAACAAAGTTGAAGAATTAGATTTCCCAAGCAAAGACTATGAAAAATTTTAAAACACAGGAATGTAACACACAGGAAATGTGGGCTACCATGAAAAGAAAAAATCTATGCATCATAGGCATACAAGAAGGAGAAGAATCTCAGGCCAATGGCATTGAGCAGGTCTTCAACAGGATTATATAAGAAAACTTTCCTAAATTAAGGAAAGACTTACCTATATAGATTCAAGAAGCACAGAGAACATCATTTAGAAAGGACCAGAACAGAAACTCCCATGGCATATCATAGTAAAAACATTAAATGTACAGAACAAGAGAAGGTACAGAAAGCTGCTAGAGATAAACACGTTACATATAAAGGAATTTATTTCATAATATGTACATATAATAAGACATCTTTGAATATGTATACTTTTTCTTTGTCAGGACTTGGGCTAAAATCTTTTTTTTTTTTTTTGTGGGGAATCAAGGGTTTTTTTTGCAGCCTCCTCCTTTTCCTGGCTTCTGGTTCTACATCCCTTGCATCCTATAATCTCTCCACAGGGATTTCAGCTGCTGGTGTGTCTACTGTTCTACTACAGACAGTAAAGTACGTTTGGAGAGGATGTCAAACTACTACAGCAAATAGTACGCATAATGGCCACTTTCCGTGGGGCTTTTATTGGCGGTTTCTGGGGCTCCTCTGCTCTGAACTCCTGGGAACCCCTGGAGGTAGTATATGACACCACTGAAACCTGCAGGCTAACAATGACAACTGGGGACTCGAAAGAGCACAGGGTATTTGCTCATATGTTTTTCTTTTCCCTGGATCATCAGTCTGTGCAGGTCTCTTTTGAGATGACACGCTGGATTATGTTTGTCTCTCCTGTGGGATTGTCTAAGTAGAGACTCTTAAGTTCTTTTCTAGATGTTGCGAAGAATATCTTTTGTTCAAGACATTGGAAAAAGCAAACCGGAACATATCCCTCCTCCTTTCTGCTAGAATGAGATATTTACTTTGTGAATCAATCCTCATTCGTCAATAATTCAACTCAAATGTGGGTGGTCTCCCAGCAGAAGGCAGAAATAGGTCTAGCACAGTTTAAACAAAGAAAGGTCACAGTTGTTTAAGGAATAAGAGGAGACTGTAAGAATAAAAGATAGCATTGATAATTTTACTACCCTAGTTACCAATTGTTCTGAGAGTGTGAGTAGCTTTATTTTCCTCACATAAAGCTTATTATATTTACTGGGTAATCCATTTATTTCCCTCTCCTTATAAGATAATCTTTTTACCTCTATTCAAAATTTAGGGGGAAAAATTAGGCATAAATTTAGCAAGCACAACAGCTATGTTTTTAGGTATTTAACTTATATGAATATCCAGAATCAGTATTATTGCACAATTACTTAGGGGATAGAATATTAGTTATTTCTTTTATTGTCTTTAATAATTTACCTGACATTTACACTGGTGAAGTTAAAATTCTGAGTTCTTTAAAAGTTTAAACTCTTTATCATTTCTTTGTAGGTTCAGAACCCAAAAGGATGCCAGACAGAAAAAGCAGAATGCATACAACACTACTATTTTGAAACAAATTTGTTAGTTCCATAAGAAATCATACTTTGTACTCCAAAGTCTTAAGTTGACTTTGCAGATAACCATAATTTAAGCAGTAACAAAATGTATCATTCAATTTTGAGACAATACCCATGGATTCACAGCATGCTGATGGACTGCCATAGCTGGGAAAGCATTAAAGATCATTGTAAGACAATCTCCTCATTTTCATTAATTGTACTTTCTTTATAGATAGTATGTCTGAGTCCTAGGGGAGAGATGGTGCTTTGGCACAAAGGAGGAAAATGCTGGTCTTCTGACTCCTTGTTCACAAGTGAATGTTGTTTTGAGTGAAAATAATGAGCAAATATGAATAGTTGAGGTTCCCTTATGTTTTGCAGTGTTAGATATATTGATAAGGAGAAATCTAAATGGTAAATGTCAGGGTCATAGGACAAACGGGAATTCCCAATAGATCCCTTATGCATACTTGTTTAAGTAAGACTGTGTTGTCATTATCTCAGAAAGCGAATGTAAATTTTATTTTCTGTTAGCATTCATTTATTTATCCAACCAAATTTATGAGTACATTCTATGTGTGAAGCAGTATGTTAGACCACTGGCTATAGAACTAATTATCTGTTTTTATTATGAAGAGTTTTCAAATTATTTTAATATTCAGAAGAATGCTTCTGTGGAGGATAAAGAGGGAAGTAACACAGCATTTTGGCGAAAACAGATTACTTTTAGATGTTTATAATATTTCTGTCTATTTAAGATCCAGCGTTCTGCAAGGCAGGACATCAATATATGTGTACTCAAATGATTAAATGCTTCTTTCTGCTTCGTTTCTGTAATTTAAAAATGCGAATATCAGTTTGTGGCTTGTATTGATGTGATGAGAAAATTAAATGGGAGAATACATGTGAAAATCCTTCTTCCAACCATTGAGAAATGGAATATAATTTAGGAACCATCTGGGTTTTATTTCTAAACATATACTTATTGCTTTTTTTGATAGATATCTGTTCAGGAATCACTATGTCCCAGCATTTTGCCAAAAGATGTATATAAAAACCACAATTCATGAAAAATTTTCAGTCAGGCTACTTAATAGCTATATAAAAAAGGGGATTCAATACTATGCTGGTTGGGACAGGAGTAACAGGGAAGAGGATGATTACCCTGATGACCTTTAAAACTGTATTGATATTAGAAACAGTTTGTGATAATTAGGACTATCTTTATGCATAACATAAGCTAGTACACGATAATGTGGTATAAAATATGCAAAGGTGAAAGAATACAAGATAAAACAGAACTGCTGTGATGTGAGCCACTAGAAGATAAAAACTCTTCTTTGTGAGAGAGAAACTACTTTATGATTGGGAATACATATTTTATTTATTTATTTATTTGTTATTTACTATGTGGTAGGGTCACACAGCCTTACCGTGGCAGGAGTGAAGGTCAGAGTCCAACTTGTGGGAGTCGGTTTTCTCCTTTCGTCATGTGTACCTGGGATCAAGTTTGGTGGCAAGCTTACTTACCTGGTAATCATTTCACTGTTCTTGGGATGATGTTTTTCTAGTATCCCAATGATGTATATTTGTTGTGTATCTGCAGCCAAAAACAATTACCTTATTTCCTTGGACTCTGTTCTTTATAAGTAGTTATATAATTTTTATCAATAGAATTAGTTATAATTATCAAAGGTAATTTCTGGCTTTTTATAAAATATTTTATTTATTATTTTTATTTTATGTGTATGAGTCTATTGCCTGCATGTATATAAGTGCATCTGAGTCATACAATGCTCTCGGAGGTCAGGAAAGGGCATTGAATCCCATCCCCAGGAACTGAAGTTACTGACAATTGTTAGCCACCATGTGGGAATTTGGACTTGAACCTAGCCTTCTGCAAGAGCAGTCAGTGCTTTTATCTGCTGATATGAGCCATCTCTCCAACCCAGATCTTATTACTCAAATCTTTGCTAGATACTTTTAAGCTAGTAAATGCGTATCACTGTGACTATGAGGAGAAACAAGAAATATTTTCAGATGATAAATGCATTGTTTTCACATTAAAATATGTGCCCATTTTTGAAAATGATTCAGTGGGTATGTGAATAATCTTGTTAACTGTGAATATTTTTATTCTATTAGTAAATATTTTCTATTATAGAGTCAAATAGCTCCATTCATGATTCTGAATCTTTAAGTCATTATAAAAATGGAAATGTGAAATGACTGAGAAGCTATTTTCCTGAAATCATGAGGCTAAACGTACTGAGCCATACAGAGATGCCATACAGAGATGATTGATAACAGAGATGCTGTAATACTCTTTTCTCTTTTCCAGGATTTCACCAAAATGTTGTACTTGAAAGGTGCCTCTGGATATTTGCATATCTCATTATGAGAAGACTAATTAACATTTTAAATTACAAATCCCCATCAGAAATGGACAATGACATTTTTTTCCTTTACTGCTACTAGTAGTTTTTGAGGCAGAGTATTTTATGCCCAGTTGGTCTTTTTTTTTTTTTTTGAAAAATTAGATACCCTCCTGTTTTATTCTATGGTTGAAATCATTTGGAACAGGCCTTTCTCTCCTTGGGGTCTGTTAGGGGAAGTATTCAAGCTCCAAAACCTTTGACAGTTTATTTTATGCTGTATAGAATCCATAGTTTGTGCCATTTATATTTGAAGAAATATATATGAGTGAGAAACTTCATAATTTGTTATTTGGAGAATCTCTTTTTTTGTGATGTTGTTACTGTCATATCAGGTATACACTTTCTACTGCTGTGACCAAACACTCTGACCAATATCAGCTTGGGGAGGAAAGGGTTTACTTCACTTACAACTCCCAGCTCACATAGTTCATCAGTAGCTATCAGGGAGTCCAAGGTTCAGGAACTCAGGGCAGGAACTTGGAGGCAGAAGCTGGAGCACAGGCCATGGAGGAAAGCCATTTACTGTCTTGCATCCCCGGCCCAGGCTCAGCCTGCCTTCTTATACAAAAGACAACAACCTGCCCTGGGTGGAGGCAGGGCATCGGCACCACTCAGGATGAGCTGGGCCCTCCCGAAGCACTCAAAAAAATCAAGAAAATACCCAACAGACAAGGCCTCCTGTTCAGTCCCAACAGAGGAGGTTCCCCAATTGAGCCTCCCTCAACCAAGGTGTGTCAAGTTGACACCAAAGCTTTCCAGCACAGCTCTCTTAAGCACATCTCAGGAATTTAGATGAAAATGGAATTCTGGTTTAGGCCATCATTGACTGGGTTTGTCCTAGAAACAAGTTTACAAATTGAGAGCATATTATTTTACAGTCATTATGTTTTGTAAATTTACAATATATTTTTGCCACTATGTTAACGTATTATTTTATTAGTTGAAAACTGCAATAACTCTAGATAGAGGCTATTGTCTTTCCAGCCACACCAGAGAAGTGTATCTCAGTCTTAATGCTTATGTTCCAAGACCACTGGAAACTTCTCACAAAAAAAGCATGCATTGTTTGATAGTGATCTGTTAAAAATAGCTCTTATTATGGGGGAAATTTTCTAGAGTTTTATGTTGGGGGGAAATGGGGGAGAACTTGAAAATTAAGGAAAATTATGGACCCCAGAAATCAAAGTGTAGATATGTCACCACTGGAGACTGTTCTGAATGACACATTTGATTTATCTTGCATGTACTCTATAAACTCTTCAAGTCTTTGAATGAAATGTCATCTATCAAACTGATGGATATTTTGGGTATAATAGGAAGTTTATTTTTAACTACATAAGGGGTGTTATTAATTGCCCTCCTGTTTGGCATATTTGTTGGCTTTACCATTCACTTTTCCAAGGCCATCAGGATCATTGACCCACTCTTTAGTTTTATAAAGTTATCTTTACTACTTGACCACTGAAATAATCCATTTCTCACAAACTGTAGCATAAGTATCCAGTCTTTGATGCACATGACTTCTTTTAGGGATTCAAGCTCATTTTCATACTGTAAATGTAGGAAAGTTATTTCCTAGGTTTAGTAGCGTGATCCTATCTTTACACTTTTCTAATATATCCTGTTACCTGTAATAGAACCTTAGTCACAATACTGCAAGTGTTATTTATAACCAAATGCTCCCAATAGAGGTTAAATTGCTGCATCCCACTCATCCTGCCTACATTGGTGGGAAGCAACATGAATTCATCATTGTATAATGAAAATTGTAAGGATTGGACATAGGGCCCCTGAGTCAATTTTCTCTTTGTGGAAGTGAAACATTTTTCTAACAGATTAATGTGTCTGAGCACAATAGAATTCCTGGTAAGTAGTTAGATGACGTATCATTTATGAGTTAAATATTTTTGCCATTAAATAGTCTTCTGTAGATAAGATTTCTGCTATAACAAAATTTACTACTGCTTTTATAAAATAAGAAGAGGAAACCATGTTCTGTCTAGTATTTATCACTGACATTTAATCAGTGATGACCAGTCCTCATTTTAACAGTAAAAATTTAAGGTTGAACAGTCAGGAAGTAAACTAAAGAGTATTAGTATCCAAATATTGCTGCATTAGGGTTTAGAAAGGCCATCTCATTTTGTGTATTAGAAAAAAAATGAACTTTTAAAATGTTGCAGGCTTTCTAAAACTTTAGAAATGAGAATAAGGATTAATTTACTTTCCAAAGAGCTAATGCCTTTAGGCTAGACTAAATTTAAAAAGGATTTGCTGTGACTAATAAATATCATGGTACACTGACTAGAATTAGTGGGGTTTTGTGGGTTTTTTTTTGTATTAATATGTCCTAGGTTGAAAATAAAGATTCTATCTAGGGTCTGGGCAATACCTAAATTTGTTAAGAGATGTAGTTTGGGCTTTAAATTGCTTTTGGTTTTACTGTCTATGTTACCTATTCTAAGAGATAGATTTTGAAAAGTCAATAAATGTATGGAATTGAATGAAACAATTTATATTTAATCCTTCTAATCCAAAGGATTGTCTGTATTTAAAAAAAATGGTATCTTTTAAGTGGCTTACATTTTTGAGCACTTGACAATCTAGAGATTATTGGAAGGTCTGTTTAGAGTTCTGAAACAATATAACATAGGAGAAGCAGAGTTGTCAAATCTATTTTCTTTTTCTGGAATAGAAATCTCCTGAGGATTAACTTTCTTTAAACTGTAAAATCTTTTATTTTACTTTAGTTTTACAAGGGTCCTTTGAGAATATGATCTGAAAATCTTGATTCTTTTGCTGCAAAACCTAATGATAAATGGAGCATCCCTTGTTTCCAATGGGGATAGTTTAACACAATAATTTAAACAATTTAGGATTTATTTAGATATTTTAGCCCTTGGATTTAGGTATATTTTTGGTTTTTGAAGTGTTTTAATAACCTTTTAAAATGTACACATGTATAAACTGTGTTCATGTATTAAACTATGTATTACCAAACATAATTACTTTGAGTGAAGTTTAAAATGAAGAGCATGATCACAATTTAAAAATATTTATTGACATCATATTAATTAGAAAATTGTTAAGGCACATTACTGGATTAAAAATTGAGCCCTGTGACTTGCTAGACATCTCAGCAGGTAAAGATGCTTGTCATGTAAGGCTAGCAACCTGAGTTCAATTTCCAGAACCCATACAATGGTGGAAGGAGAAAACTAACTTCACAAAATTGTCCTCTGACCATCACACATCCACCATGGCATGTGTACCATGCCACACACATCACTTATGCACACATATAATAATAATAATAATAACAATAATTTTAAAAATATAATTTGGGTATTTGGGTCATCTAAATGAACAAAGCAGATAGATTACAAAGATAGTTTGAGTGCATATAGTAAATATAATATTTCAAAATAGTCAACTCATAGATTTTAAATATGAAGTAAATTTGAAAACGTTTTATCTTTTATTTCAGTGACGTTTTAAAAATTACTTTAAAGCATTCATACTAGTGTATATTATGTGTTGAGCATATTTCTCCCCATATCCCTACTTCTCCCTTCTGGATACCACCTGCCCACCTACTAGCACCCTGTGTTTCCTAGATAATTTTGCTTCTGTTTCTACATCCCTTAGACATGATTCTATGTATTTTTATGTGTCTGAGTAGTTTTATGTATTAACTTTTATTCTATGTGTATTAGTGTTTGTCCTGTATATACATAAGTGTACCATGAGTATACAGTGCTGGTGGAAGCCAGAAGAGGAAACCAGATCCCCTGGAACTGGAGGCACAGATGGTTGTTAGGTGTAACGTGGGTGCTGGGAACCATACCCAAATCCTCTACAAGAGCAGTCAGTGCCCTTAACCTGGGATTCATCTCATCAGACCCAATTTTATATAATTTTTTCTGGTGATGGAAACATAATTTCCTTTCTGAAACTGTCTGAGCTTCAGTTCCTTTATCTGTTAAATCTCTAAAATAATACATATTTTTGTATAATTTCAGGTAAAAATTGCAATAACTGAGTGTTATAATATATGAAAAACAATTTTCAGTCATTGTGCAGTTATTTGTTGAATTATTGTGTTAAGGTTGAAACAAACATACAATGTGGCTGTAATGTTTCTTTTGAAAAGATTTCTCTGACTTCTATTTTATTTTCCAATAATGTGAATAAATGAGCCATGAAAACCTGTATTTATTTAAGCATTGAACACTATTTCAAAATTGAGTTGTGCATGAATTAGTTCAACCTGGAGAATTATTAATGATCAATTTGTGTTTTTATTTGTGTGTGTGTGTGTGTGTGTGTGTGTGTGTGTGTATTGGTTGTGAAGGAAGCCATATGAAAAGTAATTAAAACTCTTTTAGGAAAACTGTGAAACTGAACACTGTTTTCAGTCTAGGACCATAAGGTTTTCATGATGATTGTTTTTAGCAGTGGCATATTTTGTCACTATTAGATACAATTTTGTTCATTTTCAATAATATATTTTTATTATAACCATATATCCACATTTACCGATATTTCAGAAATTAAGTTACCCCCTATTTTAAACATTTTTTTTGTTATTTGTTTTAAAGCTTGGAAAGCATGAAGTTTTTGCCTCAGGTTTTCAAATCATTCTGTATGTACATCTAAAAAGTTTGTAATTGTTGCCTACCAGAATACGGAGGAGAACAATATTTGTTAATTGCCCATCCTTGAGTCAGACAACTGTCCCTGTCTAATATTATTCTTTACACTGTCTTACTTTCTGAGAATGTCAGAAAGTAGTAGAGATTGTTATTAAATGTCAGATTGACACTACATCTTGGCAGAGGAGACAGAAGAGCAAATATCTTGTGTGATGCCATCTCTACTGACAATTAATGATTCGCACCATTCACTGGCTCTATAGATAATGTTAATTTATATCAAAATGGCAGTCCAGAAAATGCATAAATTATTTAATTTATATTCTTCCTTCAAATGATAATCATTCTTACATAAAGGTTTATGCTTTATACAGAAAATTATGTTGGAATAATCTAGTTTGTAATTTCATTTTAGGATTTTGAAAAAAAAACCTTTTACATTTCAATGAAAAAAGAATTCCCAATCACAGTGAAACTATGTAAGAGGTATTTTTCTATGCCAAATTTCTCCCACAAAAGAAAAGAACACAACATTATATCAAATCAACAAACCAATTCACTTTTCATATTCTTCCTTCATATTATAGACGGCCTTAGATAAATGCTAAGCTTGTTTATGATTCTTACTCAGGATTTTAGAAAAAGAAAGTCTTTATGTTTCGATGAAAAATTAAATTTAAATTGTATTTAAAATACTCAAAAAGTATTCCTTTCATCTACCCATTCTCCACACCAAAATCAAAAACTGATCCCTGTAGAACCCATAGAAGATTATCATTCAGAACGATGCTTTGTGTAACAACTATATATATTTCCAATGGTAGAACAGGTTTTATTTCTTTAAGAATGTAGGGTTTTAAACACAAATTGAGTTTTATCTATTTCCACTCTATAGAACAAGTAGCAAATGAATGAATTCATTAGTTTACAATACTTTTTATTGAATTTTGATGAAATTCCTACAATATATTTTGATCATATATAATCTCATATATATGTATGTATAAAGGTCTATGGAGTTTAATTGGTATACCCATATGACCTTTGGTTTGTAGCTATCCACTGGAGCCTGATTAACCTATCTAGTGTCAACTTAAATAAAACCAACTCTCCCTCTCCCAACACCTATAGGTTGCCAATACACCCTTAGCTAAAGTTGGAGCTTCTTACCCACTTCTATGCCTGGATTTTGTCTGGCTTGAACTTGTGTGGATCTTGTGCTGTACAGTAGCTCTGAGTTAATATGAGTACCTTCCAGCTGTCTGGAAAAGTGTTTCCTTATGGTCATTCACCAACTGTGACTCTTATAATCTTTCCTCCTCTTTTTCTTCAATGGTTCCTGAGCCTTGGGCAGCAGAGTTTTGATATAGGTGTCCTATTCAGGACAAAGACTTCTGCAGTCTTTTATTCTGTGCACTTAGGGAACATAGCAGAACATGGGGCAGAAAGAATATGCATCTCTCAATTCTCACCAGTTAAGTTTCCTGAAACAAAAGTGGGAGACTAACCGAGAGAGCCACAAATGGCCTAAGTGCAGAGGTTGCATTGTGGATGTTTCATTTATGACTGGGCATCTCACAGACACTTGTTCTCTGTGTTTGACTGGTTGTAGATCTTTGTAATAGTCTCTTATCTGTTGCAAAAAGAAACTTCTTTGATGAGTGGTGAGGGGTGCACTTGTTTGTGATGATAAGGCTATGTATTTAGAATACGGTGAGAAATTAAATTGGTCTAAGGATATGGCAAAAGCGGGTTTTCTCTAGGATCCATGACCTCTCCAGTCTTGGGTATTTGGCTGTGTTCACTGTATCCAACTTCAGTTCCCCTCTCATTTAGCAGACCTGTCAATTAGACAACCATTGATAACCCCCAAGATAGAAGTGCCACTACTGCAATAGAGGTTATTTGTTGATTATTTGAGATTATTGTAAGACTAGCACTTATAGTATCAAAAGATATATTGCAAATGGCCAAGGAAAAAAAGCAATTCATGATCCCATCCAGCTGTAACCTCTATGAAACACAACAATGACCTGCCCAGTAAATGACAAATAATATTTTTGTGCTGTCAGAAATACAGTATAAAACTATTTTGTGCATTTAAAATGAACTGTTAATATAAACCTGAGGCATTAGAATTTCAGAATACTCAAGGGTACGCCTTAAAGTTTATGAGTTTGAACTTCATTGATGGTAAATATTGTCATGTGCCACATGGTATACCAATTCTTTACCTAAAATAGTGACATCAATCAGCATAAAAATGTTTTATAAAATTATTTCCATACAGTCTCATAAAATTGCTTAACTTTCAAAACTTGGAATCTACTTGACTTTCTCCTTTGTTAGCTCAAAGGTTATAGTAGTATATGCTTGTGGAACCATTCCACTTTTTATAATATATTTTTATTGAATTTTTGTGGATTTGATACTATACATCTTAATCATGTTTAGACCCTGTAGGAGTAAATTTACAGAATTTCTCTTTGCCTCAGGGGACATGTCTCCAAGAATGTGACTGACACAGATGAAGCCAATAGAGTCAACTAGTTTCCAACCCACCAGGGACTTAAGAGGGGGTCTAGATGGAAAGCAGTGAAAGTTGGGTAGGAGACGCAGTGCCACGGGTCTCCGTCCTTTGCTGTGTGCAGGAGCTCCATCGGACTTCTGATCAAAATGCTGGCTCCCCCATGTGAAATTTCTGTCTCACTCCCTGGGGATGAATTCTTTGTAAGTAACCCCGAGTAAAACTGGTTTCTCTAATTGGAGAGCATTCTCTGTTTGCTCAATCCAGTCAAACCTTGGGGGGAGGGTGCTGAACACCGGGCCTCACTTAAGATAGAATGGCATAGTTGAGCAGGACCAACTGACAAAAACAGAGAATGCTTCTGGGAAAAGGATTTATGTGGCCGCCACTAATGTGGGGACCAACAAATGGAAGAGTATGGGCAGAGGAAATTTTGACATGGTGGACTTTCCCCATAGGACTGGTGTCTGGGGTGGCCATTGCAGGAATAGTGCAGTTTATGGTGAAATATGAAACTAAAGTGAATTTGCCTAAGCAGATGAGATTGCCGGGACAAATACCGAGGTGGTAGGAGATGTGGTGCAGGTTGCAAAATCCCTGGGAGTGGCATGCTGGAAGCAAAAATATCAGTAAGCCACCACCAAAGTAGCATGGCCATTGCTATGCCTTGTAAGAGACTTATCTCAGGCTGAATTCGTGGCCCAGAGAGAGATTCAAAATGTGAGAGAAAAATTAGCTAAAGAGAAAGATACGAAGCTTGCTTCCTCAGTACCAACCTCTGACTGTGCTAGCAAACTGGATAAAAGAGAAAACGAAATAGCGTTTTAGCCTGCCACTTTTTACAGCTAGGGGTTCAAAAAGGAATGAAAACTCAGGTCAGTTTGATAATACAAGACCCATTCTGGGACGCTAGAACTTGGAGCCCCTGGGAAGAATCAGGCAGTGATGAAGGAAGGAAGCAAAGTAGAAAAAAACTAAAAGTGCCCCCTTATGTTTGACCTGTAATACAAAGAAAGCAGAAATCCAGATGTCAGCATGGAGGCTTTAATGAGTGTGAGAGTTTAGCAAATGGAGGTTTGCAGCCTTGTTGCTGCTGGAACTAAGAAGAACATTCAAACAAGCCACGAAGGAGCCTGTCATCACCTGGAGCCTAGGAATATGGGACACAGGAGCAGATGATATTAGTTTAAGTGCTGCAGAGGCAGAAAAGATGAGCACTATAACCACTCATCCCTCCTTGAGATTTAGGGTGCATAACCTGAGGCAGTCCAAGGGGAAGCAGTCTCTGCAAGCCATTAGAGACACTTGGTTATCACCACTGGAGGCTCCCATGGATGTCAGGAGCTGGAAGACAATAAAAAGGGCACAGACACTGCTGTGTTTTTTTAGTAGAAGTAGCATCAATGAAGCCAGATGATAATCCATGCCACAGTGGAAAGAACATCATCCTACACCTGTCATTCCATCCCAAACCCCTTGCTCCTGAGGCTCAGGGACTATTGCAGAAGAGGAGTGTGGAAAGTTTTGTAAGATCCAGAGAGAAAAGGGTTGGGGTGTAGGGGTAAATTTACAGGGTTTCTCTCTGCCTCAAGGGACATGCCTCCAGAATGTGATTGATACAGATGAAGCCAATAGAGTCAATACTTTCTAACCAACCAGTGACTTAATGGGGAGGGTCCAGCAGGAAAGAAGTGAAAGCTGGGTAGGAGACATGGGTATGGCACTGCTGGTCTCCATCCTTTGTGTATGTGCCAGAGGTCCACTGGACTTCTCATCAAAATACTGGCTCCTCCATACTGTTTCTATCCTTGGGGATGAATCGTTTGTAAGTACCCAAATAAAACTGGTTTCTCTAATTGGAGAGCATTCTCTGTTCACTCAATTGGTTCAAACCTAGGGGGTTGTGGGGTGGAATGCTGGGCCTCACTGTGAGAGGAGAATTCTTAAGACAGCCCCGTTCCTACTTGCACTCCATGTAACCTGCCCAGAAGACTCCATGAATTTTTCTTACACGTTAAGTTTTATTGAGTCAAGTTTGGGTACCTAGTTGTCCCTCAATGTGAGTTCATCCACTGGAGCCTGTTCAGCCTGTCTAGTGTCATTCCCTTAAAGGAGATCAACTCTGCCTCACCCAGCTACCTTCTACTTTTTGGATGAGTTTGCCTTTTAACTCATATATACACAAATGTCATTACTTGCCAACAATGATCTCCATTATCTATAGCTGCCATCTAAGTTATATTTACTTTCCAGCCTACTTATACACTTTCAATACTAAAGTTAAAATTAAACTGGAGTAATGTTATAAAATAAAATAATAAATTATAGCTGTAACTTATATTTCATTTTAAGAATACATGCTCCTAGTTTATGAGTATTGTTCACAGCCACTGAATATCATAATAAAATGTCTTAAAATATTTTCTTCCTATTTTTGGCATAGATGAAATCTGTCCATCTTTGGAGTAGCTGAAGGAATACTTGTATATTTACAGAGCAAACAGTTAAACAAGTAATCACAAACCTACTCTTTCTTATCAATTCTCCTTTTTAATTCAAAATTTCCAATCCCAGAATTCTAAACACCTTTTGTGTTCTCAGTAAAGCTACTGTGATTCGCCTGACATTCTCAGGTGGTGGACATACAATGCCAGAGATGTTCTCAGGAGAAACACATTTCTTTTTGCTGAGCATGACATGAGAAGCAAGATTTGCAGAAAGACACACAGTGAGTCTCAATTGTCACTTTTAATGAATGTATAAATAAGTGCATGCGTGGCTAGGACAGTTTTAAATAAGATATCATGAGGCCAATTCAATAAAATAAATTACTTGTGTTAATCATGGTTATATGACTCACACAGAGATTGCAATATAGTGAAATAAATCTAGGAAATGATTAGATGGCATTCTTATCTGTTCTATACTTAAGGAAGAAGGGAAAGTGAATTTTCTAAAGAACTGTAATGAGTATATAGCAGGCATGACCTTTTATTTTGGAATGTAATTACTAAGAAACTCTTTTACTCATATGGCAAGTCAATACTTATAACTTTAATTAAAATTCAGTTCAGTGTTAATGGGGGTTTGAGGGTCTGAGAATCTGCAAGAAAAAACATTAAAATATTGATATAGCACATAAAATAAAGGTTATTCTATTCAGAGAGAAAAATATCTATGATTTTTAGTTTTTAAAATTGTATTTGGATGTTAGGGTTTTTTCCCTCCCTGGAATGATCTTGAAAGGTTATGGATTGCTGTGACTCTACACAAAAGGAGTGCAATAGCCTAATAAATTGTGTTTGACAGTGTGAAATGCTTTATTATCATCTGAGTCAATGGTATTTAAAACCCATAGACCACTGCTCGTCCATAAACTGTTGGTTACTCTACAAATCAAAAAGTTTTCCAGTATTCAATATTCTGCTAAGTATAATAATAAATAGAAGATTATGTTTCATAGATTTCATTTTAACACATTTATTTCTAATAATTCAGTCCTATTAATAGCATGTGATTTTTCATACAGTTTGAGCTGCTTTTATCTAAGTCAAATGTGCCTTGAGAATGGCCATTCGACATCTTTATTAAGCTTTAAAAATGTACAAGGCACCATGTTTTGAAATATAAATGTATAAAGCTAACTCTTCTTTGAGTACAGTAGAGGCAATGTGGGTAGTAGATGGTTAAATGCATTTTGTTATTGCTTTAAAAAATAATTGAAATAGGATCTATTGAGCGCAGTCAGGCCTCAAGCCCACTATGTAACCCAGGATGATCTTTGCCTCCCAAGGTTTGGGATTATTTGTATATCCTTCCACCATTACCCTGTTGGAAAGTTTTAAAGATACTGAAACTTTGTAGGAAGACATATGTGAGTAGGAATCTCTTCTTTGATTTTTGCTAGGTGCAAGTTACTTAACTGTTCTGATTTGTAAAATAAGCATAATAAATAATGCCTTACTGATTCAGTTGCTCTGAGAATTAAGTCAATGCCTGTAAAATGAAGCAAATAGTGGCTTCTATAAGGATGTATTTGAACAATATTGGCTATTATTTAGGGATGAGAATCTCCTATATGTGGAACTATAAGGCAGGGTATATGTGACAGGTGTCTTGTAGGTGCAAATAAATTTCTATGAGTGACACAGTCTTCACAAGCAAGGAAACATTTGAAGAATAAATATGGTTTACAGAACGGGTAAAGGACTCTAGAACAATAAACACTTGATTTTGTGAAAATATTTTACTACTCTAGTTTTCCAAAGAACTCAGTAGATTATGAGTAGTTACTGTTTGGAAGAATATTTTTAATAATAAATGATGTTTGAAATTATTTAAAAATTTTGACTAGTTTGTCATGACTTGGGTGGCTGGGTGATTCTTTAGTTTGATATGTATCTGAACTGCCACAGAGCAGAGAAGCTTGATCAAAATTAATTAACACTATGTGGAATAGTAGATGGGAATTAATGAAATCTTTTACAAGTAAATATATTTAACTAACCATATATAACTTTAAGGCTAGGGAAACAATTTTTTAGTATAATCAAATGGCAAAAATTTGTCATCTTGTATTTTTAAATTGACCATGGATTAGTGTGATATAAAAAGATGAAATGATGAAGGTAGAGAAGATGCATTTGGTTGCTGACTTAAACACATCTAATTTTGTGCTTTTATTCTAGTTAAGTCTTTTATACAGAATAATTAAAGAAAAAAACATTTACTTCCAACACTGTAAGACCTCCAGCTTCCAAGATTTATACCTCAACTTGGTATTACTATTAACTATGCTCTTAGTTAAAAAAGGCTATTAATAATGATCATGATTTTTTCAAATTCTAAATTATAGAATTTGGATGCATATAATTCAAAAATGCAAAGTATTATTTCTCATATCTAATTACTTTCAAGAGTTAAGTGTAACTGAGGAAAATTATGGTTTTGATAAAAATGAATGATAATTAATAGTTGGGTTTGTATCCTATTGGTTTGTGCTTCACTTATGTGTGCTTATATGAATTCATAAGATCAAGTTCTATAAGCAACAATTGAATAAGGTACACATAGGGGAATCGAGATATTAGAGAAAGTTGCAAAATATGCTACTATAAATAAAATAACAACTGTACAACAAACTTGTATTTACATTAGCATGTTTAAGAGAACAGTTCATTATATCCTGTAACTAAAAGATTTTAATTATCACTGACTTAGATTCGTAAACTGAGGTTTAGATGGACGAGAGTCGTGTTGCAGTATTGGTTAAGGTCATAGAAGATCTGATTTTCATTCCCATTCCCAGCTTTACTGAAAATTAGCTGTTACCTTGTCATGAGAATCAAATCTTAGCACAGTACTGGGCCCTTGATGAGAGATCTATAAATTGTACACAGCATTTTTAGTTTACTTTTCACAGAATATATTACTCTTGAATTTTATTAAATGTGTCAAAGAGAAATTTTACTCATTCTGCCTCTCTGAATTTTTTTTACTCTTTTGTAGACATTCATGTCATTGGTGACCTATATTTCTGATAACTAATGAATCATAGTAAATAAATGGAGAAATTGTTTTTTTCTTATGTTATAATACTCATTTTAAATATTTAGAAAACTGAACCAGTGTGTGATGGCTAACACCCATAACCCCAATATTCTGGAGGCTGAGTTAGATAGGAGGATCAAGAGTTCTTGACAAGTTTTGGATATGCAGTAAGTTCAAGGGACTCTGTTTCAACCAACCAAACAAGCTCAAACAAACAAAAAACAAACAAAAAATTCAAAAGAAAGAGACATGAAAAGAGAAAAATGCAAATACAAAGAGAAAACCATAATCAACATTTTGGTAAATTCTCCCAGTATTTTTTATGTACATATTTAGCATCTAAAGGGCAGGATGAAAATCCATTATCAAAGGGAAGAGTTAGGCCTACTTTCAATTCCAGGGGAGCAAGGCTCTCTTCAATTTAGAACAATGGTGCCAAGCTGGACATAGTGACACATGCCCTTAATTCCAGTACTCAGGAGACAAAAGCAGGTAGATCTCCATGAACTGGAGGTCAGTCCAGTCTACACAGAGAGTTCCTGGTCAGCCATGTTTACAAGGAGACCCTGTCTCAAAACAAAACAAAACACAAACAATAACAACAACAAAACAAAACAAAAACACCACCACGACAATAAAACAATGATATCAAGCGTGTATTGAGGTAAAGTATGACATCACGGTGATCTTTCTCCTTTGAAGAGTTATCCATACAAAGACCTAAAAATGCTACCTTTCCTAAGGTCAGCAATTTCTTTCTCAATGAATTAGAAACCATGGAGGTTATTACATTTATGTTGTATCAGGCAATTCTTATACGTGTGTGTGTGTGTGTGTGTGTGTGTGTGTGTAATTTGGCTGAACTGCTTTTAAATAATGTAAATTATAACAAAATACAGCCATTAGTATTTTTTGCATTTGAATTGAATATTTTCTGACAAATTGTTGTTTACTGTTATATTTTGATACATAGAAAGCTGGTTAAAATTAGTTTGCAAGTATAGGTATTACACATGTTGTCACAAAGAAAATTTTTTTGAGATTATATGTCATGTAACCTAGGCTGGCCTTGAAAGCTCCACATGAAATTTTCATGTAAAACATTAGTGCATTTATCTTTAGTGTGTTGGTATCATAACCATATATTCAAGGGATTATCTGACTTTATTTACTTACTAATAATAACCTTTGCTTGTTCAGGTTGAACTCTTAATATGGTGAAATGCATCTTTTCACACCTCTTTAAAACATTTGGTAGGAAACCTGAATGTTATTTACTTCAGTATTTTATTTTTCAGATGAGGAAACTTATGCACAGAATGATGAAAAGGCATGTGGATGGTTATATACATTTGATTTTTAATATATATTTTATTGAGTTTTTATGCATTTCATGCAATAACTCTTTTAAAAATGTATTTATTTATTTATTTATTTTTATGTGTATGAGTGTATTGCCTACATGTAAGTGGGTGCACCTATGTTGTCTAATGCCCAAGGAGGTCTGAAGAGGGTGTCAGATGTCCTGGAACTGGAGTTATAGATGTTAGCAACCATGCGTGTGTTAGGAATCCAACCCAGGTCCTCTGCAAGAGACAACCAGTGCTGTTAGCCACTGAGCCGTCAATACAGCCCCCATCATACAATAAATCTTAATTACATTTAGACCTCCTCCCATCTGCACCACTTCACAGCTCCCATCCTCCACCGGATTTCATGCATTCTGTCACATATATGAAGGCTTATCCTGTAAAGCATTTGTACCCAGATATCCCTGGGTGCAAGTTGATCCATTAGAGTCTTGTCAGCCTATATCTTGAGTTACAACCTTAAAGAAGATCAACTCTCTTTCACTCAGCAGTATTCAGTTGCCAAGAGTTCCTTGGCTATGGTTGGGGCCTGCTGCCCATTTCCCCAGTTCTATGCTGGGTTTTTGTTTGATTAAGTCAGCATGCATCCTGTACATGCTGTCACCATTGCTGCAAATTCCTATGAACAAGTTCCCAGAGTCCTGAATGCTTCTGTTTCCTTATGTTCATGCACCCACTCTGGCTCCTACAATCTTTGTGCCCTCTTCCACAGTGGTTCCTGAGCCATGTGTGGATGAGCTTTAACACAAGAGTCCTATCCAAGGACATTCACTCTGCAGTCTTATTCCTTACGCCTTAGCCGGTTGTGGCCTTCTGTGTGCCATGCATTCTACTGCATGAGTAAGCTTCAGTGGTGAGAGTTGAGGGATGTATTGGTATTCTCTCTACCCCTGTTCTGCTATGTTCCATGAGTCTTAGGTGTAGAGGTTCCACTGTAGATGTGTGTATGTAACCAGTCAGTGAACTCTGTAATATCCTTGATCTGTTGCAAAAAGAAGCTTCTTTGATGAGTGATGTATGGTATACTTGTCTGTAATATAAGAATTCATATTTAGCATACAGTAAGAAATTTCATTTGTCTAGAGATAAGACAGAGATACAGTTTTCTCTGGGATCCATGACCTCTCCAGCTGTGTGTGTTTGACTATGTTTATTTACAGTGTCACTCATGAGTTCTCTCCTGCTGAGCTGGCTTTAAGTCCAATTAGCCAGTTGTTGATTACCCCCAAGACAAAAGTGCCACTAATGCCCGTTTGTTATGGCAGTCATTGTTGTGGTTATTAAGCCTTAAAGCTAGGGTTAGAACATTGATTGATTTTCTACCTTAGAAGCTTGCATAGCGTCCTCTCGAACTATGAAATCTAGTCTTCTGTTAGGAGGCTTCCAGGTCAGTTCCAGCTCCATTGTTCCAAGTCCTGTGTTTGAAGTATATCCTGTCTTCAGAAACAGGGTTTTACCTTCAAATTATGGGAGATAATCAAGAGCTGTGGTCATAACCTGTATTATTTTAGGAGTCTCTTGTACTACCCTGATGAATCACTTGAAGGGAGGTTTCTCCTGTCTGGCACTGTGCTTCTTGTCATATAACCTTCTGGTTCACACAAGCACTCATGTTGAGATATATTTCCCTGTAGTTTTTTACACCATCTAAGCTTTGGGGAGGAAGGTGGTTGAGAGAGAGAGAGAGGGAGGGAGGGAGAGAGAGAGAGAGAGAGAGAGAAAGAGAGAGAGAGAGAGAGAAAGAGAGAGATGCTTTTGATTTTTCACATTGTCACACAGTTATGTTATTTTTAAGATGTAAGAGTTCTAACTTGTTTGGATTTTTGAAATGGAATTTTCAAAAATTGTATAAATTTGTCTCAGCCTTCTAAGACCTAGTATCATAGATATACACCAGCGTTTCCAGGCCTCTCTTACTGTGTGTGTGTGTGTGTGTGTGTGTGTGTGTGTGTGTGTTTCTGAAACAAGAACTTACTATGTGGACCTGCATGGCTTCAGAATCACAGAGAGTTGCCTGCCTCTCCCTCCTGAGTGCTGTAGTTAAAAGCATGTGCCACCATGCCTGACTCTCTTATACTTTTACAGACTTCCAAAGAAAATAATCCAACATCATATTTTTATTATTTGTATCATAAATCATATAACATACAGTTTTTCACCTTAGCCATTTAGAACTGTGCAATTCAGTAGTGTTAGATACATGCATATTCAATGGCCCTTTTTGGCTTAAATCACATTTGTGAGACTGAAAATTATACTATTGGAATTAGAACGCTCAGTTTTTGTTTTCCTGGTCTTGGAACGATACCTTTAAACTGTTAAGTAGTAATATATTACTACTTCAGTAGTAATAAATTCAGAGAGTAAATTCTAACTGTTAAGAAAAACCAAATCCTAGAAGCACTGATGTGAAATTACATTAAAAAGGAAAAAGATTATTGCTAGACATTTACCCAAAGTGTTGGAGGCCATTTTCTCTTTTATTTTTTGGTAAATATTAGGGTGGAACTTATAAAAAATGTATAGTACATAAGAATTAATATTTTTATTTTTTCTTGCTAAAACTTAATTTTTGTTTTCATAAAAATTTAAAATATTATGAAGCCATTATGGAGATATTTTCCTTATTTTTTTGTTTTGGTAGACTAAGGAAATCAAGCACTGATTGAATGCTGATATGAAGAGAATACTTTAAAACACAGACACTTCCATTAGTTTTGCAAAGATTCTTTGCAAAGTGATACTCTGATTTTTCTTACTTGGCTTCATTTTTGACTTGTATTATTAGGAACCTATTTGGGCTCTTATCTAGATTATCATATTTGCCGGGAGTGTTTGTGGTGAGAATGAATTTCACTCAGTGTTTTATCTATCATTATGTAAATACACATATTTTTGTAACGTGAAGATTTAAGCCAGAGTTTTTGCATGCTACACAAATGCTCTGTCACTATGGTACATCCCCACCATACTTCATACATACACTTTGATTAAAAACAAACAAATTTTATTAATTCTTATTATACTTTAGGTTTATTGTTATTGTTATTAGGAAACAAAATATTAAAACAATGTTCTTTGCTTTTTGAAGGTTTATAACCTCCTTAACAAGTCAGAAACTATACAAAATTGTGGTTTGAAAATAAAAGAAAATAGGAAACACTCAAGACATGCATTCACCACAAGAATTTATCTATTGTAATGCCTGACCCTTGGACAGAGTACATGTGTAGAAGAGATAGTTTGAAAAAAAAGCCAAAAGGGAGAAGTTGTGAAAGCTGGAATCACAGAGGACATAGAGATTGTAGCATTTCTCCCTGATTCTTCTTCTGCCTTTAACAATAACTAGTTTTAATATTCAATGCCATTGAATGCTATGAAGCCTCACATAAACTATTTTACGTAGGTAGGGAAAGTTGCCATTCATTAAACTCATTACATTCTCCAGAAAGTGGCCCATCTCCATGAAATCCCTCTGAGGTGTGGAGGAAGGATTGTGGCCTTATCTCATTGAGGTCTGTCATGGGTACTGGGAATAGATGCTGGGTTTGTTTATGTGTTGTCCCTCTCAGGGGTGCATGTTCCTGCATTGCCTCTGTGCAGTCCTTCTTGAGGGTGTGGTTTTTGGCTGTCTGATGTAACTCTTGGGGTTGTAGGTACCTAGCCTGACTCTTTGTGGACCTTCTAGTAGGCCAGGGCTGGGAGCCAGATTTTTCTCCAGAAATTTCACATTAGACTATGGCTCAGACTGATTTTTCATTTCATCTCACAGTGTGTCTTTCTGACTCATAGTTTGTGCTTTCTGTCTAGAGGTATTTGGCATGCCAGATCTCAGAGTATAGTCCTGGAATACTTGATCCTGGTGGGCCCTGCAGTGGGTGACCTTTGTTTCTAGAACTCCTAGTAGCCAAGTCAGGGAAAGGAGTATGATAGGGGTTAAAATGGCTTCTTGCTACTGTTCAGGTGGGACTGCATTGTCCCTCCTTCTGATACTGGAATACTGGTATGTCTTTGAGAGACATGGAGCCTTTCACAGCTCTGTTGTGCTTAGCTTGAGAGGCTTGGGTCCTGGAAATTCAACAGTCACCTCAAGTCAAAGGCTTGTCTCATGCATTTGCTCACAAATTTGAAGAATGAAATTCATGGGCCAGAGAAGGTAAGGGTAAGATTTTGAAGGAAGAATTTTATTATAGGAAGCCTAGGAGAGAGAGAAAGCAAACAGAACTACTATACAGCAGATCGTGTCCTTGGGAGTGGGACACCATTGAGCCTTACTGTCCAGGTGCTAATAAGGCTTTGGTGGCAGAAAGAAGGATGGGAGAGATAAGCTTATCAGTCTAGTTCTCATTCCAAAGGTCCAACCTTGAGGTGTTGTTCAGGCTCTCACTATGGTTTCCAGGGATAGAGTTCTCCTTTAGGGAAATGAGACTAAGAACAAAAAAGAGAGTCCCTTCTGGACCAGAAATACCTTTGGCTTAGATAATTCTGTCATCTCTTACCTCAGGCAAGGGCAAATGTACTGGCAAGTCTAAAGGCAGTTCCAGCTCGTAACCAAGAGAGAAACTGGTTATTTTTTTCTTTTGGGATCTTTTAACCTTCAACTGCTTGAGCAATTTCTACCTCCTGTCATCATCACTTGTAAATCACCAGGGTAGCTACTATAACTTCATTTTAAAATTTTTTATCAAGTTTATACATTTCATACAACAGTTCTTAATCAAATTTTGACCCTCTTCCCCATCTATTCCCCACCAACCCACTCTGGACCTCATGTATTCTGTCATAGACGTTAAGTTCTATCTAGTCAAACATTAATGGCCAGATGTCCTTCAGTACAAATTCATCCACTGGAGTCTGGTCAAGCTATCTAGAGATTGTAAGGCACACTCTCCCTCTCCCAGTAGCACTCAGTCTCCAATAGTTCTCTTTGTCAGATGACATGGCACTATCCATACTCTAGTTTTAAGTGTCTGATTTCCAAACTTTCTTTTCTTTCTTTTTTATTGAAACTATATTTTTGTGCCATTCCCCGTCTATTAGGATGGCTGTTTTTCAAGCATATCAACTTTATTCCCTGGAGAGTTTAGCAGTCCATGTATGAGTGTGATCTTCCATCTTCTTTTCTAGGGGAAGGTTTATATACCAATTATCTGAAAAATTACTGTATTATTAATAAAAGAGAACATATATAAAACCAAATCAGTAAGAAAGTGTCACTCTAACTCATAAGTGGTCAACTTGCTGAGAATAAGTGACTGCTGAATTCTAAGTCAAAAATATTATCTTCTCTAAGACTCAAGCAAAATCCTGGAAGAAAGGGCAGAAAGAGTGTATGAACTGATGGATGGATCGAGCAATTTCAACTGCTGTTTCCCAGGCATGACATAGCTGCTGATTTGTTAAACTCTCTACAGCTCTGATGGCCTACACAAGATTTGGGACTGCTAATGTCATGATGAGGTTGGGGAGACACATGAGGCCCCATTCCTCCTTAAGAATGTATAGAAAATTGTTTGCTAAAGGGAGGGGCTTGCAAGTTCTCATCATTCTTTGAGGATCTATAGGAAATTAGATGCAGAGGGAGATGCAATGGCTGTAGGACTACAGAGATACACACAGATTTTGTATCATAGTGTAGTGATGGGTAAATTGCTCCTATGAATAAATCCTCACTCATGCTCCTGTAACCAATTTTAATGAAACACACCGAGTCACCAAAATATAAATGAAAATGAAAGAGGGGCTATTTGGAAAGAGGAAGGGAATCAGTGGGAAGGAAAGAGGTGATAAGAGAGAGTAATGGAGAGGCTCAATATGATCAAAATACATTATATATATACATAAAATGTCACAATGAAAAGCATCATTATACATAATTAACATATGCTAATAAAAACTTAAACATTTGAAATAGAAAATGTGGCTTTAATTTCCAAGAAATTAAAAGAAAAATACATTGTTTGAACATCGTATACCTGAAAAGTATTAAATTATCTTTCATATAAGTGAAATATCCTATGTACATTTCATATATATACAAAATGGTTAATTTGGGACCAATCAGGGGACAAATCTGCTACATACTATCCATATGACCTTGAGTAAGTGAAATGATCTTCATGCCTCTCTGCCCTGTAATTCTGAGTTGGCAAGAGTGCCCATATCATAAAAGTGAACCTGAGAGTTGACTTAAAAATAGATTAAAACATTTAAAATACATGCTAATCACAAAGTAAGAACTGAAAAAATGTTAAACAATGGCATATAAATATGTACGTGTAAGTATAAAAACATTGTTTTTCAATTGTCCTAAGTCAATCTGCTTCTAACTAAATTCCCTGAGGAAAATTTATGTCCTCCCAAATGGAAGCAATTCCTGAAGGCATGCAGTAACCTTAAGGAAAACTGTCAGTAAAATCATTGTTGATAATTTAAAAGCTAGGAAGAATTTGTCAGACCCAGCATGAGGACTGACAGAAATCCTCACTCAAGCTCCACAGGGAATAATTTCTTTCTAGGGTTGCTTTATGAACCCAGGTAGAAGTAGAGCTAAATTTGAAGCTAGTTCTTTGTTCATAGATGCTTAATCTACTATTTTGAGTTTTGCATATGGTAATCCTTTGGTAATTTCCAGGATAGACTAATTTAAACTAAGTGTCAGTAACCTATCTTTTTATGTCTCAGAGTGTCATGGGATTTAGAGTTGACTATGTAGCCTTCAAATACCCTGGGCAAAACTGAAGTCAACTTATGTCTTTACTCTGTACCTCAGATTCAGAGCCAGACATTCCTATCCTTCTTATTTTTAATGTGAGTCATTTTCTGGGAATTTTGTATTTTAAAATTGTTATAGTAGAGTAACAACAGAACATCTGTTTTTACTGTAGATTCTGATACGAGTACAGATCTGTGAACGAATACCATTAGTCTTTACATCGTCAGTAAAGGATGATTTAGAAATTATTTAGTAAGGAGGGCTGACAGGTTCTTTTTCATTACTTATACAATCTTTTCTCTCTGTCTACCTCTTGCTACCCCACCCAAGTTGTTATCTAAATAGCTGACCCCTCCTTGAACAAAAATAGGAAGAGAATCGTGTAGGCTTGCAGGCTAGCAATGATTTTATATGATGGATAGTTGTGTTGAAAGGATACTGAGGAAGATGGAACAGCTTATTAAATGAGAGGATTAAAAACATAACTTTGAAAGCAGAGTGGATACAATAAAAGAGTTGAAACTCCCCTGAATGTGAAAAATTGTCTTTATTAATAATGCTATAGAGCTTTAGAGGCTACAAGGATAAATTTCTCCTTCTTAGCACCTGCCTGTTAGTGATTTGCTGCCAACTAATGATTAGAATCTGTCAGTGCAACTCTATTAAGGAGAGATTAGACAGTGCGAAAGATAATAAAGCAGGCAGGTAGATTCCAACACACAAAAGAACATAGAAACTGCCATCTATTTTGAAAACTAAGCCTTTGATAGTTTTGGAAATGTTATTGTATAAGTGACATGTTTCATACTCTGATATAGACTAAAGTATCTTGAGTAACAGTAACCCTGATTAAGTCTTCAAGAATATTCATGATCATTTTTATTTAAAGATATGTGCCAATATTATTATGACACATTTTCCCCCTTCTTTCCAATTATTACCTATGCTATGATCATGAAACACTATGTGGAAGCTCACATTTCTCAGGAGTCCCATACTACTATCAAATACTTTATGGCAATGTGGAACACTGCTAGCGATACTCTTATCTTAATCTTCCTTGGTAACTCCGCAATTGGAAATTACTATGAATGAAAATGATCCTACGTGTTTTTTTTGAGACAGAGTCTCACTGTATGATTGGTCTAGAACTCACTGTGTAGACCAGTCTGGCCTCAAACTCACCAAGATCCACTTGTTTCTGCCTCTTGAGTTCTGGGATTAAAGGCGTGTGCCACCATGCCCAGCTGGTCTTTTATTTGTTTGCTGTTATTTTTATTTTTGTCCTACCTGGAAAGCATTGTATAAGATGAATGCTGTTTATCGAAAACTGAATGTAAAGGGTTCTACTACAAGCAAGAAATTAAAAGTTATAAGGGCTGGATAGATGGCTCAGTGGGTAAAAACAGTTGTGCAAACATGAGGACCTGATTTCTGATCCCAGAATCTTCATAAAAAAAGCCAACAATGTCTACGTGTATCTCAGTGCTATATGAGGCTGAGACAGGAGGATGGACAGAGCTTGCTGGATATCAGCTTAGCATCAGTTTCAGTGAGACATTGTGAAAACTGTCTAGATTAAAGACTGAATAAGGCAGGCAAGAGTATATCTTATTATTTATTAGCATATATTTAGGCTAGCCATTGACAACTGAATGACATATAGGTTCATAGATATCTATTTCCTGTTTACTCTCAGATATTTGAACAATATAACCAGGGTACATATATATATGTATGGTTTTGTATTATAATTCATAACACAAAATAGTTTCTGATTCTAATAGTGTCTTATTTCTATACTATGTTCAGATAATCACTGCTTTTAGTATGAATGAGGAGACAAGAAAAGAAATTCCTAGTGTAATATAGACAACAAGGTGTGTATATTTGCCTAAGCCTGGTATCACAATCCAGACAATGCTATGCCTAGAAATGAAAGGAAGAGGTGAGCGGTGTATATACAAGCTATAAGGGGCAACCGTGCTTTCTCCCTTTCAACATTAGTCATATTAAATGATATTTTTGCAAATTGTTAAATGAAAGATTTTGGTAACTGTTACTTTACAGTATTTTTATTCAATTTGGTTTGGGAACCAGTTTAGGACTAGTAGAGAGCAAAACTGGAGAGTCACAATTTTGTCAGTATTAAATGAAGCAGGTTGATTTGACTTAATGCAACCTGGCTGAAAGCATGCTAGAATGTTTCTCCATTTAGAAAAGTCACATGTAGATTTGAAAAGTGTTATTGCAAGATATTAAAAACAGTTTTCTCTGGAGGGTGAGATTTTGGTATTATGTCCTTCCTTTTAATGTCTTTATAGTTCTGTAAGAGTTTCTGCCTGGGGAAACTGACTAGGGACATTCAAGGCAGTCTTTTCACTTGTTTTTTGAGACAAGAACTCACATATCAGAATGACCTCTGATTTCCTGTATAGCTGAGGATCACCTTAAGCTCCTGATCTTTCTGCCTCAGTTATAGGCATGTGCCACCATACTTGGTCTATGTGATACTGGGAATCAAACACAAGGATTCATGCATGCTAGGCAAACAATCTGCCAACTAACTTGTATCCCCAATATATTTTTAGTGTGTATATAACTGAAGAATTATTACCCAGATAAGTTTGTACAATCTAAAATTAAAATTTTAAATTGCTAAAACATGTACCAGTATACATTTCTTATGGAGATTTCTAAGAAATTCTGTTAAAAAGTAAAACAAATTGTATTGTCAAATGCTTATATAGAGCCACTTGAACTACATTATTTTGACTTTACTGTACCTGATGATCACCTCTTTATTGAGCTTCAGCTTTAATTTTTCAGTGTGCAAAAATTAAAGTCATACCTATGGTCTCCATTACATGAAATTAATATGGCATGCTTTTTGATTCTTTAATAAATGCAAATTTATTACTGCTATTATTGGTAGGGAATTTGGTGTTATCCATTTTTTTAAAAATTTGTGAACTTATGAAAGAAAAGTTCAAAGAAAAAAGAGAGGTATGAAAGAAAACAAAACAAGCCTAAAAAATGTAAACACCTAGACTTGAAACACTTTAGCTTTCACTTGTTTCAGTTCATTGTCCTTGCTATGGTAACTTGACCCTGCTTTCATTTTTATCATGTAAAATATGTAAACTATATATTTAACCTTGAATTCTTCATTAATTGTTTGGAGATACTAAATTTTCAGATATATATCTATATCAATATATAGAGATAGATAGATATTTTCCCTCTATTTCATAAATTTTAAGAAAGTACTACGATGGTGGGCAAAGATGTGCATACCTTTAAGTTCAGCATACAGGTGGCTGAAGCAGGCGGATATTTGTGAGATCAAGACCAGCTCGGTCCACATAGTGAGTTCCAGGACTTCTGTGACTACATGGAGACCATGTATCAAAATACACACACAGACATAAACACACACAGACACACGGACATACACAGACAGACATACACACACACACACACACACACACACACATGCATATATATGCCCTGTTCAGAAATGGTGCTTGGCCCTGTTGGACATTCCCCTGGTCCTTTTGGAGCCTCTCACAGTCTGCAAGGAGACTGCCTTCAGGCCTCTTAAGAGCTTCCCTTTAGAACCCTCCTCCACCTGTCCCGGTTAGAATCTCCCCGGACCCTGGTCAGAATCTGCCTTCTGCCCTTGTCCCAGCCTCCCTTTACCCTAGTGGAAGACTGCCCTCTGCTACTGTCAGAAACCTCACTTGACCTGATTTCAGACCAGCTTGGTTACTTTTTGAAGCCCGCTTCTTCCCTGGTTAGTGAGAGACATCCCCTTGGCCATGGTCAGAGATTGTGATCTGTTCTGTGGGAGATCTCGCTAGGCCAAGATCCAGCTTCACTCAGCCCAGGTAGGAGACCCCCGCCCCCCTGCAGCTCTCTTAAGAGTCTTCCTTGACTCTTGCTGAGAGCACTGTCTGCCATGGCTAGAACTCCCATCCACCCTGTACAGAGTCTCCCTGTGTCAGAGGAGCCCTCTGCCCTTATCCTGGCCTCCCTGGCCCCATCAAAGATCTTCTGATCCTAGTCAAAGCCTCTCTAATCAAAGGCTCCCTCTGCCCTGCCCTGGTGGAACCCTCTCTGGATCCTGGTCAGACTTCAAAGGTTGTTGGAAATCTTTCTTAGTCTTGATAGAAGCCTCCCTTGGTCCTTCCAGGGTGCCTGGAAGGGTACCTAGAACACTCTGGTCCCTCCTCACAGAATGGCCTCTTTAGAAGACCATCCTCAGCAGCCATCAGATTATCTCACTTGATCCTGGTTGAAAGCCCACCCCAGGCTTAAGACCTGGACTTAAGCCACTGACAGACATTATCAAAATATCCCTCTGCCCTCATCAGATACTACCATTCTCTGCTCTTTCAGAGATTCCTGGGAAATCTTTGGAACCTTCCTCAGCCCTGTGGGAGCCTTGCTCAGTCTTGGTAGGAGACCTTGGTAGGAGACCTCCCTAGGCACCCTTTAGATCTTCCCTTCACCCTGCTGAAAGAATTCTTTGATCTTGATTAGAAACTACAATCAGTCCCTGTTGGATAACCTTACTTATCCCTGGTGGAAGCTTCCCAAGGACCTGGTCAGAAAAAGCTTTGGTATCTCAGAGTATCCTTCCACTGTCCTAGGCAGATAACTCACTAGGCTAGGCCCCTGGTAGGAGACTGCCTTTAAAACACAGGAAGACTACTTGCAACGCTTTTGGAGCCTCCCTTAGGCCCAGCCAGAGACTACACTTGACCTTTTAAGACTCTCTATAGACCCTGGTAAGGAATAGCACCCTGAAGTCGTCTGTATATCATTCATCCCTGGTTGAAAGATGCCTGAACCCTGGTCTAGAACTGTTTTCACTCTCTTTTCAGTGTCCCTTTCATCTCATCAGTGATGGCCCTCGATTATTTCAGAGACCTCACTTGATCCTGCTGGGGCCCCGTTCTCTATATTGCCAAGAGGCTCTAAGGATCACAGGCCCTTGCTCACTGCTTGCTTCAGTTTGGAAACTATCTTCTTCCCTGGACAGAGAATTCACTCCTCCTGATCAGAGACGGTATGGGTCCCTTGTGTCAGACTTCAATGGCTGGCCCTGCTGAGAGAACTCTTGCCCTTAACCAGCAAGTTCTCTAGTCCATGGTCCCCTGAGCATCTTTTGACATTGATCAAAGAATGTCTTGCTCTCTTCCCACATGGAAAAACTTCACTAATCGGAAAATATAATAGACCATTTTACAGTGACCCTCAGTCCCTTTGAAGCTACTCTCAGCCTTTGTAAGGAAGAAGGTCAGATGCCCTCTTAAGAGTTCCCCTTGAACCTGGTCATAGACAAAAAGTTGGCCTGGCTTGACCATCACTTGGCCCTGGTGGGAAGCTCCCAGGACCTTGGCCCAAGATTGCTTCCCTTTTTCAGGCTTCCTGTGCTCTCATCACTGAAGATTCTCCAATTCCTTCAGAGACCTCTTTTGGTTCCTGATATAGGATATCCATAACATACCTGAGGCATCCTAGATTTGTTATGAAACCTCATTGACTGACCATGCTCACAGCTTCCCTCAAACCTAGTGGAAACATCTCTGCTGGAGACAGAGACCTCCACCAATACTGGTCAGAAAGTGCCCAGGCCCCTTATATCAGCTTCCATTAGCCCTAGTGGAACACTGACCTTGCCCCCTGAGAGAAGTTTTCTAGGCCTTGGTCACAGCCCAGCTTGGCACTGGTAAGAGAGTGTCTTTATCTCTATTCCTACCTTCCTTGTGCCATGGTCAAAATACCCTCCTAGCTTTGGAAGATTCAGAAAGCATTGGTATGAAAAACCCCTTGACACTGGTTAGAGATACCACTCTGCCCCAGTATGAGCATTCCTGTGCACATGTTAGAGGCTCCTTTTGGTTTATTTACATCCTCCTTCTGCCTTGGTTGGAGAACTCCCTGGTCCCAGAACTGGATGGACAATGTTCTCATACACAGAGACCTCCCTTGGCCCATTTGATGACTCCTTCATCCTCAGGAGGCTGCACATAGCCCTCATCAAAGACCCACGTCTGAGAAAACACTATGTACTAGTCTGAGCATCGCTCTTCCACGGTAGTTGACTACACCCTGGGCGCTGATCTGAGATTGATGTCACCCTGTTAGTAGCCTCTATTTGCCTGCACTTGAGACAACAGTTGGACTCCTTCAGAGATGTCTGGTGATAACTGGTCAAAATCCAAACTCTACCCATGTAAGACACTCCATGGACTCTGGTCAGACAACAGCATTGGCCCTGGTTCCAACTTACTAACACCCTGGTGAATGCCTTCTGATCTAGACAATGATTTCTCCAATGCTGGACTCAGCCCACAAGGTCAATTAAATCAGACATCACAAGAACTAGTGTGAGACTACCATTATCCCCATCCAAGAATTCTTTAGGTTCCTATAGAGCCTATCTTAGCTTTGGCAGAGTCCATGCACCACCTGCATACACATACAGGGTTCCATAGACCCCGGTGGGTACACTTATTTGTCATGTTCCTAATTTTCCTTGTCACTAGTTGAAGACTTACTCTTCCGTGGAGAGGATCTAAACCCCTTGCCACATCCCCATTGGCCCTGGTAGGAGACTGCCCTCATCCCTTGTCAGATAGTTCTCTAGACCCTGGACACAGCTGCTCTTGACAGTGGTCAGAGAAATGTCTGTGTCCCTGATCACAATTTCCCCTCTGCCCCAGACAGAGAACACAGTCTACTCCTTGAAACCACCCATTGTCCTGTCCATTGGAAGCTTCTCCAAGCCCTGATGTCTGGGAAAGGCCCTAAGCCATCCTAAGAGCCTGTTTCCTTTCTAGTCATCCTCAGCATTTATACCAAACTCCCTAGTTCCTCCTTAAATGCTTCCACAGACACTGTTGCCAGGTCAGGTGCTCCACTCTGTCCATATTCATGTCCTCTTGGTCCCTGGAGGAGTAAGACTGCATTCAATTCTCTACTTATGGAAGCCTCCTGCCCCAGTTGGACACTGGCCCCCCAGCAGGGCAATGCTCAGAGACTAGCATGGGACCTTGTCACCTTCTTTCCTAGGCCCCAACCCATGCCTCTTTCAACTAGGGTGAGATCCGACCTTGGTTAGAGATTCCACCCTCTCTCTGGGTTACCTTGATAGCTCCCCAGACAATGGAAGGTGATTCTCAGGGCATTTTAAGAGAAAGCCTATGGCCACCATCAGCGTCCTTCCTTGGACTTGCCCATGAAAACGCTTGATTCTCTTCTCCAGTCTCCTGCTGCCCTTGTCAGACATTGCCTTAGGCCTTCTTCCCCTTTCAGACTTCCTCAGCCCCTTTGATGATTCCCTCAACCCTGGTTCAAGTTGTTCCTGGTGCTTTATAGCAGACTGTGTTTGCACTGGTGGGAGACCACCCTGGGCCAGGCCCTGTGTAAGATTGCCCTAGTGACATACTCAGAGAACACCCTTAGCCCTTTTTGGAGCTCCAAGGAGCCTCAGTCCACAGATTTCCTTTGGACTCCATATTTGACTCTGGTCTGAGCATCCCCAGGCTTTGGTTTGAACTCCCTGGATCCTGGTTCAGCAAAAGTCATCATTTTGGCAGCTTTCCTCTACCTTCCATGGTGACAACAATCATATTCCTTCAGAGACCTTCTCTGATCCTGGTCAGCATCTGCCTTTGACAATTCTGAGAAGCTCTAAGGAAACACCATTGGCCATGGCCTTAGTTTCCCTCACATCCTGGTGGAAGCCATCTTGCACTCTGGGCAATGATTTCCCTCAGACTTGGACAGAGTATGCCGAGGTCTGACATCATCCTCCAGAGGCCATTCTGGGGGACTGCCTTCCACCAATGACAGATAATATACTTGTACCCTCTCACAGTTTCCCTTGAGCCTCATCAGGCTATGCTTATTCCCTGGTGCATCCTCCCTCTTCCCTAATCAGAGAGCAGCACATTCTTCATTTGGGTAAACTCTTAGTTCCTTTGACCCATCATCCACAGTCAAAGAAAGTCTTAGGGTCATCTTCAGAGCTTCACTTTAAAGTAGTCAGAGTCTAAGCGCTGTCCTGGCTGCAGTTTCCCTTGGACCTTATCATAGCTCCCCTCTGAGCCTCGCAGAGGCCCCAAATTGGCCCCCATCAAGTTTCCCCTGCCCTCATTTAACATTCCTTCTTTTGTCCCCATTTAGGGACCTAAATTCCTTTTCTTTGCCTCTCTAAGTCCCTCTCAGTTACTCGTTAGTTACCTCACTGGACCAGACCCTGGTAGGGGACTCCCTTAGGAAAAATTTCAGAGGACTCCCTTGGCCTTCTTGATCCTCCTTCAGCCCCAGTCAGAGATTTTCATCAAAATTGTTATGACCAATCTTCCCTTGATACACGGTCAGAAATACTTTCTACTCTGACCTAGTATGAATTTACCTCAGGCCTAGTTAGTGTCTCCCTGGTCCTGGTCCAAGGTATCTCCTGCTGTGTTTACAGCCTCCATCTGCGTCATTGGAGACTTCTTTATGCTTGGCACTGGTTGGACACTACCCAGGGGACACAGAGCACTCCCATAACCTCCAAGGAGCCATGGCCACACATGGAAGGAGGTTAGCCCATGGTGCTCATGAGAGCCTTCTTTGAGACTGTTACTAGACACTAATCTGCCCAAGTCTGAGCATGCCTACGGCCCTGATGAGGAGCTCTCTGGACCGTGGTCTGAGATTTCTTTGCTCTCTTGTCAGCCTCCTTCTGCTCACACAGGAGTGTCTTCAGATTTGTTCAGAGACTTGAGTGGCCCTGCTCATTGTCTCTTTGACCCTTCATAAGAGGATCTCTGAGCACAGGCCTGACAACTCCATTGCACATGGTTGCAGCTTTGCTAGGCCCTGGATGAAGCCTTCCTCTGTGCTGCACGGTGTCTGGGACCATTATGGCAGCCTACTTTGTCACTGGTGGGAAGCTACACTGGTCTCCTGGTCCCCTATTAGAATTTTCTTGGTCCTGGTCACTGTCACCTTTGTCAGCAGTCAGAGAAATTTGTCCCTGATCACACCCTCCTTCTTCCCTAGACAGAGAACACACTCATTGTCCTGTCCATTGTAAGCTTCACCAAGTCCTGACAGGAAAATGCCCTAGGCCGCCTTGTGAGCCTCTGCTCTCCATAGGCTGAATCCACCCTCTGCCCGCCCTGGTAGGAGCCTTGCTGAGTCCTGCCTGCACATCCCCATCAAACACTCCCTCTTCACTGCTCATAGACCTGCTTTCTGACCCTTTTGGAGACTCCCCCTTAGCCCCAGTGTTATCCTGTGTCTATCAAGCTAGAAGGCTGTCCAAGGCACTCCTTAGGCAGAACAGCCCGGATTCTCATGAAAGCTGTGACCCTGAGAAGGGAGACACTTGATCTGTGCAAGCACCAGTCTCCCTATGCTTTCTCTGTGACTAGTATACTCCCTGATCAGAGCTTCACAGGGTCATGTGGCAGGCTGCTATTTGCCATATTACAGTCCTCATTTGGCACCGCCTACTGGCAGCCTTGGTTGGCCCTGGTCAAAGGATGCCTTCCTCCCACCTTATTGATTCCATTTCTCTTCCTCAGATATGATCCCAGGATTCTTGACCTGACTCTGTCAAGGCATCCTAAACCCCTTATTAGCCATCTTTAACATTTATGCAAAACTATACTAGTGCCCCTTTAAATGCTTCCTCTTATACTTGACAGACTATCCCTCTTCACTGTACGGGTACCTTGCTCTGTCCATATAGAAGCCTTCCTGACCTGGTATGAGACTACAGTTCATTTGGCCCTTATGGAAGCCTCTTTCTGCTCCAATTGGACACACTTCATGGGCATTGTTCAGAGACTGGCAAGGGGAAATATCTGTCTTTCCTAGGCTGTAGTACATGCCTCTTTCATTTTGAATTAGATCTGACCTTAGTCCCAGGTCCCAGGTCTCAGCCTCCCTCTGAGTTCCCTTGATACCTCCCTAGGCTATGGGTTATGATTCCCAGGGCTTTTTCCAAGATAGTCCAAGGGTACCATCTGAAACCTACCTTGGTTTTTCCCATAGAACCCCTTGTTTTCCTCCTCTACCCTTTCTCTCCTCTTGTCAAACACATCCCTAAACCCTCATTCCCTTCCAGCTTCCTTCAGACCCTTCGAAGTTTCATTCAGTCCTTGTCAGAGATTTTCTTGGTGCCTTGTAGCAGCCTGACTCTACACTGGCTGAAGTTCACCCTGGCCATTTGAAACATTTCCTTGGGGACATACTTGGAGACTATTCTTGGTCTAGATGGAGCCCCACTCAGACCTTCTTGGAGCTCTCTGCAGTGTCAGTGTGGAGACTGTCTCTGTCCCTGTCCCCCTTAAGAGCCTCTCTGGACCTTGGCTGAACATCCTTGGACCTTGGTTGAAATCTCCTTGGATTTTCAAGGAATGCCATGGTCCTGGCTTCTTTTACATCCTAATGGAAGCCTTCCTCAGCTCTGGACAATGTTCTCCCTCAGTCTGGGACGTAGAGTGTCCAGGTCTCTGACGTTAGCTACCTGGTCTTGCTGAGAGACTGTCCTTCTCCCCTGTCCTCTGCAAGAGAATGTTCTTGGGCATTGTCATACTCTGTCTTTGTCCCTGGTAAGACAATGTCTTGGTCCCTAGTCACATTCTCCCTCTTTCCTATTCGGAGAAATTTACACTCTGCCCTTTTGGACAAACTCTAAGTCCCGTTGACTGCTCCATCATCCTTGGTCGAAGAAGATTTTAGGACCCTCTCAAAAACCTTGTCAAAATCCTCTCTCTGGCCTGACCCAGGTCAGAAAACACTTCTCTCCCTCCTCAATGCCTCCCTTCTTCTTCCTTAGAGATGGATCCTGGCTCCTAGGCCCTAGCCACTGGGTCCTAGCCCTGACCCAAGCTGAACCTCCTTAAAACACTTCAAACTCACCCACAGCACTTAGACAAAACTTCCCTGGGTTTCCCTTAAATGGTTGCACGGACCAAGGACAGAAAGACCTTCTTCTTTGGTCAGGTGCTCCACTCTGTACATTTTGGAACATTCTTGCCCCCTGGTATAATACCACAGTCCACTTGGCATTATTGGAAGCCTTCTTCTGCCTCATTTGGACATCCTCTTTGTCAGTGCTCAGATATTGGCCTGAAACCCCACTCAAAGTCTTCCCTGGGTCCTATACCAGACCTCTTTTAGCATGGTTGAGATATATTCTTGGTTCCAGGTCCCAGGTTCCTTCTGATTTACTTTGATACCTTCCTAGACCAGGGAAGGTGATTCCCAGGGCTTTTTCCACATACAGCCCAAGGGCATCGTCAGAGTCCTCCTTTGGCTCTGCCAAACAGAGCACCTTAATTTCTTGTCCTACTCTTTTTCAGCACCTTTGAAGTTTTCCTCAGTCCTGGTGGAAGCTTCCTCATCCCTAGACAGTGATCTCCTGCTGCCTTTGACAGAGAGCTGTGAGGTCCCTGACTTCCCTCCTCTTCTGCCAGAGAATGCTCTCTGCATCTGTCCCAGCCTCCCTTGACGCTGGTCAGACAATGTCTTAGTGTCTTTTCACATTCCCCATCTTCCCTAGTCAGAGAACATCACACCCGGTGCTTTTGGACAAACACTGTCCCTTCGATCCCTCCCACATCTCCTGTCAAATAAAGTCTTAGTGCCCTCTTAGGAGACTTGTTTGATGCTGCTGGTCAGAGTCTCTGTTCTGTCCTGGGTGCAGTTGCCCTTGGCCCTTTTTGGAGACTCCCTGAACCCTGGTGGGGGGCCCAAATCAGAACTCATTTAAGTTGCCCTTGACCTCATAGAACACTCCTTCTTAGTCCCAGATTGGGGACTGTCCTGGGCCCTTACAGAAGCCTCTCTAAGCCCATGTCAGAGACCATTGGTGCCTTGTAGCAGCCTCTTATTGACTGGTTAGATAACTTGCTGGGCCTGGCCCTGGTGGCAGAATCACCTACGGACAATGTCAGAGGACTCCCTTGGTTCTCTTGGGTCCAGAAATGTTCCTTAGTACTGTTAATTAAGATCTACCCTCCCTTGTCTCTAGTTTGAGGTACACGCCACTCTTCCTTAGTATGAACTTCCCTGGGACTTTGATAGAGTCTCCTGGGTCCTGAGAGATGCCTTTTGCCGTGTGTGCATCATCAATCTGCCATCATTGGCAACTTCCCTGTGCCGGGTGCCAGTTGTACAATACTCTGGGGTCAGAGAGACCTCCTTTGTCACCCTTGGAGCCTCAGTCTCCCCAGGAAGGTGGTTTCCCATGGCACTCATAAGAGCCTCCTTTGACACTGTTCCGAGACTCCAAACTGCCCTTGTCTGAGTTGTGAAAGGATTTTTGGAAGCTGTTCAGAGACTGCTTTTCTTGTCTTTTTAACCTACCTCTATGTACACTGTAGATCACCTTGAGACTTATTATGACACCTTGGTTGATCCTTGTCAAGCTCTATACTTGGACTCTCTGTATGTTACCTTGTTCCTAGCCTCAGATTCTCCACATCCAGGTGCAAGCTCTCCTCTAACCTTGGTAGAGACCTTCCTCAGTCCTCTCAGATGCTGGCTGTGTCCCTAAAGACAGCCTATGTTTGTCCGTATGTGTCTGCAGTTTATCCCTACCAAAAAGTTCTCTAGGCAGTTTTCATAGTCTCCTCTGATACTGGTCAGAGGATCTGTTTGTCCCTGCTCACACCCTCCTTATGCTCACATCAGAGAATACACTTGGTCTTGTTGGACACTCCCTGAGCCCATTTGACCTCTTATTTTGCCCTGGTAGGAAAAGCTCCAGGCCTTCTTAACAGTCTCTTTCTAGAACTCTTTCTGAACTCAACTTTTGCCATTGGCAAGGTTTTATTTGGCCATTTTAGGATCCTCTGTGGGCTTGATTTGGAGACTGCCTTCCATTCTCAACACAGTTTCACTCTGCATTGGTTGCAGACCTCCATAGCTTTCTGTTCTGTGAAATTCTTGGCTTTGATGAAAGAACCTTTGTTCTCTGGCCTTAATCTCTCTTAGTCTTTGTTTTAGACCTCTGTAATCCCTGATCTGAGCTTCCTAATGTTTGGGCAGAGACCATTCTTTGCCCTGTCACAGTCTTTGGTGGACATGCTAGAAGCTTTGGATGGCTCTGGTCAGAAGATTCTTTGGTCTCTTCTCATAGTCTCCCTCTGTTTTCCTGTGATATCACCGTAGGATCTGGACTCCAACCTGTGATGCTTCCCTCAACCCCTTCGAAGTCTTCCTCGTTTCTCTGTAAGACCAACATAGGCTCTCTTAAGATTTACCCTTGACCTTGATCAAATTCTCCATTCTGCCCTGGATGGTACTTTCCTCAACCTTATCTGAGACCACATTCAACCCTTATTGAAATCTCCTTCTTCTTCAGTGAGACAATCATCTTGGCCCTGTTCAGAGACATGCATGGGCACCTATCACAAGCTTCCCCAAGCCTAGTCCATTCTTCTCTCAACTCAGATTAGTGAACACCTTGATCCCAGGTCCAGGACTCCCTCTGTATGTCTTGGAAACATCTCTATACTATGTAGGATGCTTCTCAAAGCTTTGTTCAGAAACAGCCCCTTGTCCTGCAGCATAATCTTTGACCTGTCCATAGTACATATTGGTCCATCTTCCAGGATCCCTATGGTCAGGTCAGAGACTGCCATAGTATGCTTCCACTTATGAAACTCTTTTAGCCTTTGTGAAGTCCCCGTGTGCCATGGTCAGAGGACATGGACCCTCTTAAGTGTTTGTCTTGACTCTGGACTGAGACTATCCTTTGCCATAAAATGAGCTTTCCTAGCCCCTAATCCCAGCCTCCCTTGAATCTGATCTGGTGCAAAACACTACTTTGCCCTAGTATGAGTACCAGCACCCTTTATCTGATCTGGGAGGCTTCCTAGACCTTGGTCTGTTAGCCCTTTTGCTCTCTTTACAGCCTTCCTCTGCCCTGGTCAGAGACCTCCTTATGTCTGCCTGTGGTAGGACACTGCCCTTGGCATAGTCAGAGAGATCTCCCTTGGTGGTTCCCTTGGAATCTCACTCAACCATATCAAGGGGTTGCTCTTGACCCTCATAAGTGCCTCCCATGAACCTGGTCAAAGTTACCACTTTAACCTCCTGTGAGTACCCCTTGGCCCTAGTTGGAGGATCTTGGACCTTGATTAGATACCAACTACACTCTCTTGGAGCCTCCTTCTGCCCTCATAGCAAACTACCCTCAGACTCCTTCAGAGACTCCCTTGACCTTGGTTAAATACCCCTTTGGCCCTCCTAAGAGGTACCCTGAACCCTGGTGGGAGTACTTCATTGGCCCTGATCGCAACTTCCCTGAGACATGGTAGAACTTCTCTTCTGAAGTGGATACAGTCCTCCCTAACCCTGATTAGAGAATGTCTAGGTCCTTTATGACAACCTCCTTTTGCTATGGTAGAAACTGTCCTAGTAGTTCCTCCATCTTCTGCCAGAGAGTACTTTAAGCCATGGTCACAGTGTCCATTAAAAGTGATCAGAGAAAGTCTTGGTCCCTGTTCACACATTCCTACCCTAGTCAGAGACGACACTTAACTCTGCTAGATGCTCCCTTAGTCGTTGATGCCTCACTCAGGCCTAGAAGCAAAAGACCATGGACCCCTTTTCTCCATTTTTAACAGAATTTTTTACAAATTTTTATATGATATAATTTTGATCATATTTAGATCCTTCTTATCTGCCCCACCTTTGATATCCATTGTCAGATTTCATGTACTCTGTATACACCTATCGAGACAAATTTGTGTTCCCAAATGCCCTTCAGTGTAAGTCCATCCACCCGAGCCTAGTTAACCTACCCAGTATCACACCCTTAAAGAAAACCGACTCTCCCTTCCTCCGGCAGCTATCAGTTGCCAATATGCTGCACTTGGGGTTTCTTCCCTACTTCTATTTTATCTGCTTTGAACTTACAAGAGACTTTTGCATGCTGTTACCATGGCTGCAAGTTCATATGAATAACTATCCAACTTTTTGGAAAACTCTTATTCTCTGCATGGGTCTTTATATTAATCACTGAGTTGAATAGCTTTAGTTGTCAACTTGACACCTGTTTGGAAAGAGCCTCATCAGAGGAATTTCCTGCATTGGACTGGCCTGTGGCCATGTCTGTGGAAAATGAGTGTTCTAGATTGTTGAGTGATATGAGAGGGCCCAGTTTGTTATGGTCAGTGTCACCCCTGGGCAGGTTGAGCATAGGCTAGAGGAGCAAGCCATTAAGCAGTGTGCCTCCATGGTCTGTGTTCCAGATCTGACCTGAGTTCCTGCCTCCTCATCCCTTGATGATGGACTCTGAGCTATAAACCAAATTAAACCTTTCCTCCCCAAGTCAGTTTGGGTCGGTGTTTTATCACAGCAATAGAAACCAACTGGAATGGAACTTGGTACCAGGATTGTGGGGTATTTGCTGTGAAAGACCTGGCCATGTTGTTTTGGGGAGGATTGTAGAAGCATTTGGAACTTGGGACTGGAAAAGCTATTGATGGCTCAGAGCTTAGTGAGGTATTGCACTAGAGCTTAGATCAGTTATGCTGAAGAGAAATACGTATGACAAAAGCCTGGCTTATGGCATTTCAAGGGAAGCAAAGACTATCAGGGCTGTTTGTGTGATATTTTGAATTGAGAATCTTTGATTTCTGGTCAGTTGGGGTTGAATATTCAGTTGTGGTTGTTAACAAGAGACCAGAACCACTGAAGTGAAACTTGTTTTAATTGGGACAAGTGATGCTGGTGAGCTGGGGTTGAAAAATTACCTGTGACTAAGAAGAGGCAAGCAGCAATGTAGTGAAATCTTCTGGTAAGTATTTCCTCAGGGTAAACACACAGAAGCTGTGGTCCTGAGGGATACATCACAGAGGCTGAGGTAGGATCCAACAGGGCAGCGGGTACTCTCTGACTAAGGCACTGGGAGGATTTTAAAAGGGACTGGTGAGTTCTCTTATCTGGAACAAAGGATGCTTTGCCAGATCCATGGGTGATCTCCAACTAAAACAAATAAGGGCAATTTCCAAAGAGGGCAGAAGGAGGGTTTGATGACAGCCAAAGACAATCTTTTACCAGGTTTTAAGGAGATTCAAACCAGAGACTAAGAAAGACCCCACACTGGCAGAGGATAGTCTTAGTCCAGCCACAGGGAGGTTTTTAAGAGGGCCTAGAGGAGTCTCCAACTAGGGCTGAGGGAGGCCCCCATGAACAGGTCTTCAACTGGGGACTAAGAAAGTGATCTCCAATGAGGGATTAAGCAAGCTTCTAAAGACCAAAGGTGGACACTCTCCAGAACGCAAGATGGGACCTACTAGTGCAGAGGGCAGATTCTGAGCAGGACCAAAGGAGGCTCTTAAGAGAGACTATTGAGATCTTCAACTATGAAAATTGGAGGCTTCAAAGAAGATGAGAGAGGGCCTAACAGGGACCAGGGCAGCCTCTGACTAAGGCAGAGAGATTCTGTGAGCAGGGACCAAACATTCCCTGGCCACAGCCAAGGGTAGTTTTGGCCAGGACTAGATCTCTTGACTGGGGCTTAGGAAAGCAGTCTGTGATGAAGGAAGAAGGAGTCTTTCATGAGGGCTGATGAGTTTTTGACTATAGCCCAGAATGGTTCTGATCATAGTAGAGAGAAGAATCTGACTGGAGTCAAGGGAGGCTCTTAAGAGGGTCTAAAGAAGTCTCCAACCAGGGAAGGAGACATCAAAGTAGGAGGGTCAAAGAGCAAGACCAAGACACACATTTAAAAAAGTGAAGGATAGTCTCCTTCTGGGGGTTAGTGAGGCTCAATGGGGGCTGAAAGAAGTCTCTGTGTCCTTAAGGCAGTCTCCCATGAGTCTGGCCCAGGGAGGTCTCTGGCCAGGGCAGAGAGAGGATGCTACAAGATACCAAAGAATCTTTGACCCAAGCAAGATTTCCACTGGGGATAAGAAAGGTCTCCAACTCTGGCCTAGGTCAGCGGTCCCTAATGAGAATGGAGAGAAGTTACGATGATAGGCAAAGGTGATCTTTTACTAGTGCTCAAGGAAGCTCCCATCAGTGACCAGGAAGCCTTCCACTCTGGCACAGGGCACTCTCTTAATCCAGGGTCAAGAAAGGCCCTTCAAAAAAGTCTAGGGCAATTTTTGACACGGACTGAGGCAAGCAGGAGGAAGGACCAGTGTGTGTTCTATGAACAGGTTCTCACCACTGATCAGGCCTTATTCTTGGTTTTAATGAATGCTAGGAATCAGGCTGATTTTGTTTGGTCATCACCATAATTACCATTGTACTACCAGAGATCATGCTTCAAAGTCTGTTTAGGGGAAGAAGGGTGGTATGCAATTAAGTTGAACATCATGAAGTATATACAGAGAGAACCAGTGAGACTTGACTTTTTGCCATAGAATCCAAAATTTCCTATTGAAAGAGACTAAAGGATGGGTAGTGCAGGTATGCAGAAGAGAAGGATGGTGAGTTCAGTTTCAGACCATTTTAAGGCATTGGTATGAGTTATACATGGTTCTGTCAACTGAAGTTTGGAAATTTTTTCCTGCTATATTTATTTAGAACTAGTTTTCTAATTTTATGGCTTCATTGTCATTTACTTAACATTCTTACTCAGACTTATAATCACAGATATCTGCAGGATTTCCCTTTTGAGAAACAGGGCAAAGGAGAGGGCTTCCCGAAATCCTTAGTGGAAGGAGAGATCTGACTCTGAGAAGTCACCTTCAAATCACCACATAAACCATGGGGGGTATGTGCTTGCACACATACACTTCATACACACACATAATAATAATTAATGATAATTTTTAAAGCAGAAGAAAAAGACTGAATGGATGGCACTACAGGGCCTTGTATGAACCCCTTCTAGTTGGGTCATGTGTTCAAATAATATTTTAAAAAGACAAAAATTATCGGTGCAATTGGAGGCTGTTGACCTTGACAAGCAGCAGAGAGACTGATTCCTGAAAATAAAAGGTTTTCTTAGAAAATGACTGTATAGCAGGTCATGGTGGACAAAAGAATTCTGAGAAGGCAAAATGAGAAAGGTTATACAAGTTGTATGAGAATGCCAGGGGACCCCATCTCATAGTGAAAGGTAAAACCCCATACCCAAGGCTATTCTCTGACACCTATATATGCCATGGTATATTCCCTGCACCTCTCTCTCTCTCTCTCTCTCTCTCTCTCTCTCTCTCACACACACACACACACACACACACACAATTTTCAAAACACTTTTTATGTGTTTGAGTGCTATGCCTGCATGTATGCAAGTGTACCCATGTCATTGAGTGCCTGAATGGTCTTGAAGAGGGTGTCAGATCCCCTGGAACTGGAGTTATGGACTGTTGTTAGTTGCGTGGGTGCTAGGATTCAAAGCCAGATCTTCTGCAAGACCTGACAGTGATCTTAAACTCTGTGCCATTTTTCCAGCCCAAGTTTTTTATTTTGAGACAGTTGTCCCATAACAAAGGTGTCCTGGATCTCCCTGTGTAGACTAGGCTTTTTCTGTGGATTAATTAAGTCTTTTCTTGTTTTTCTTGTTTTTATTGGAGTATTTAGGAATTCTTGTGCTCAATTTCTTTGTGAAAAAAAAGGCATGTGATACAATCATCAGAAAAGAGCAACTCATTCAAGTCTATGGGTGATATGGGTGATTGAAGTAAGCAATCTGCTTCTCCATTTTTTGTGCTCCCAGAACTTTTTGGAAAGAGGCTCTTAATTACAGGAACCAAAGTTATCTTCTTTACCATTTTTGGACGCAAATAAAGCATTAAGGTAGGGCAGTATGACAATTTTCTCTAGATGTCAAATATGCCCAAATTCTTCTTTAGATATTACTGCACATTAACTGTACAAACAATGGTGAATCTAGGAATACTGGGCACATATTTCAGCATAATAAATGGAATATACAAGCTTACAGGGAACATCTTACATAATGGAAAAAGAAACTCAAGGATTTTCCACAAATTCAGGAAAAAGGAAAGGATATCTACTCTCTCTACTCCTATTCAACACAGTGCTTAAATCTTAGTTGAGCCATAAGACAGGAAAAGGAGATAAATATGATGTGACTAGGAAAGGAAGAAGCCAAAGTATCTTTAGTGCAGATGATGTCATTCTACGTATAAAATACTCTGAAGACACCACTAGAAATCTGAAGCTGACAAATACATTCAAGAAATTAGCATGATACAAAATTAACATGCAAAAAAACCCAGTAGCCTTCCTATATACAAATGATATACCAAGAAAGAAATCAAGGAAACATTCCCATTCATAATTGCCCTGTTTTATGCCACTGGGATAAACACCATGACCAAAAGCAACTTGGGGAGGAAGAATTATTTTCATCTTACAGGGTATAGCCCATCATTGAAGGGAAGCCAAGGCAGGATCTCAAGGCAGAAATCTGGAGAAAGAGATTGAATGAGAGACCATTGAGGAACACTAGTTACTGGCATGTTTCCTGTTTCACATTTAGTTATTTTTGTTATATGGTCCAAGCCTACCTTCCAAGGCATGACACTATTCACTGTGGGCTGAGTCCTCCTACAGCAACCAACAAGGGAAAAGGCCACACACTGATGCTCACAGGTCTCAAGAACCTGAGTCTAGAGGTCACAGGACATGAGGGAGAACCTAACACTAGTTTTCTACTAAAAGATATATCAAATTGATTTTAATGACTTATTGTTTATACCCATGGATGAATGCATCTCACAGCACTTACCAGAGGAGTGTCCTTATGCAACAGATGGTGATCAACACAGAAACCCACAACTGGCCAGTGTGCAGAGCACAAGAGGATTCAGAGTGCTTATCCCTGCACACAACGCCTATGTCAAACTTATGTTCCCTAAGGCTCAGGGATCATTTCAGAAGAAGGGGCACAAAGATAATAAGAGGCAGAGGTGGCAAATGACCACAAGGAAACAGTTTTCAGACAGCAATGATGAAAGCATGCATAAGTCCCATGCATGCAAAATCAAATCAGAAAAATTCCAGCATAGATATGAAGAAGTGGGTAAGAAGTTCCAATCCCACCGAAGGAAATTGTGGCAACAGATGACTGCTGAGAAAGTCACAGAGAGGCTTTTTCAGGCATGAAACTCTTGGTGGGTTAACCAGGTTCCAATGAATGGATCCACACTGAAAGACATTTGGAGACACAAAGTAGACACTATAATAGAGTACATTAAATTGAGTGACAGGCAATATAGGGAGGTGTAGATAAGGGAGAGATCTAAATATCATCAAATTATATTGTATGAAAATCACAAAAATTCAGTAAAAATGTAATAGCTACCCTACCAAAAGCAGAACTTCAATCCAATTCCCATCAAAGTCCCAACACAATTCTTCACAGAAACTGAAAAATAATTAAAGTTCATATGGAAATACAAGACACAGAAGAGCCAAAACAATCCAAAGGAACAAAAAGAAAGGGTTGAAGGTATCACCATCCCTCATTTCAAGTTATACCACAGACCTATAGTAATAAAAACAGCACAATATTGGCATAAAAACGACATATTGATCAATGGAATAGAACTGATTCAAGGGTACTCAATAATTGCCACCTGGTTTTGACAAAGAATCCCCCAAAAAAGTACAAATTGCAAGAAATTGTTAAGAAAATGAGAAAAATAACGTCTTAACAAATGGCTGCATATATACAAATAGAATTAGATCCTTATATCTCACCGTGCAGAAAACCCAACTCCAAGTGGATCAAGGACCTCAACATAAGACCAGTTATGCTGAATTTCTCAGAGGTGAAAAAAGAAAACATGATTCAAACTTATAGTAAAGGAATTTCTAAGTAGGACCTCAGTAGCACAGGTATTATGAACAATTGACAAGTGGGACTTCATGAAACTCAAAAGCTTCTGTACAGTAAAAGATGCCATCAAGTGAAAAGTCAGCACACAGACTAGGAAAACCTCTTTATCAGCTATATAGCTTACAGAAGGTTAATATGTAGAATACACACAGAACAACAACAAAATACCGTAAGCACCAAGAAATAACCCAAATAAAATCAGTGCATGAAATGAAACAAGAATTCTCAAAAGAAGAAATATAAACGGATGATAAATGTCTTTTAAAAAGCTTTTGATATAGACTCCCCATTAAACTGAAGCTCACGATATAGACCAGGCTAGCTGTGATCTCACAGAGATTCTCTTGCCTCCCAAGTGCTTCAATTAAAGGCATGTGTCAGCGCACTCAGTGATAAATATCTTTTTAAATGTTCAGCACCTTTAGATAGTACGGAAATGTAAATTTAAACTACTTTGATATTTTCTCTTACTGAAATCAAAATGACTAAGACAAAACAAACGAAATCAAAACAAAAATAAAACCAATGACAACAAATGCTGGATGTGAAGAAAGAGGAAAATGTATTCACTGTTGGTGAGAGTGTGAACAGGAGCAGTCTTTATTGAAATCAGTGAGGAGGTTCCTCAAAAAGCTAGAAATATATCTACAAGATCCAGCTATAACATTCTTTGGCATATACTCAAAGGACACTATATCCTACTACAGAGATACTTTCTTATTTATGTTCATTTCTGCTTTGCTCAATACAGCTAGAAAAGGGAAACAACTTATTTGTCCATCAATGGATGAATGGATAACCAAAATGTGGTACATTTACACAATGGAATATTATTCATCTGTGAAGAAAAATTAAATTCAGAGGTAGGTGGATGGAGAGAACTGAGGGAGAAATTTTCAATCTCTTTCCCTCTTGCCCATAGCAATATTATTTTAAAACAACATGAAACAAAAGTCAGTTAATATGCATATGTAGATTTAGTCATGAGTCAATGTGTCATTTGGAAATTAATCTTTCTCCTATTGCTACAGGCCACAGTTATTGTGGTTGGTCATTTTCTTTCTTAATTGTCTTTCCTAATATTTAAAAGTTCTATTACAAATACTAGGTTGTTGATAGCTGTGCTGAGGTTGTGTGACATTTGGCAGAAACTGTCTCTTGCTCAGCAGTGTTTAAACTGAGTTGCACATGAGTCTTATGAGTCTTGCCACTACAGCAATCTACAGCTTCAGGGTATGTTGTGTGTGTGTGTGTGTGTGTGTGCACTAGGCCTTCTTCAAAGCTGGCAGTTATACACAACAAAACTATTGTGTCCCAGAATTGTGTCCTAGAAGAGTGTAGAGGTCTCTACTTATGTTAAGACCAGGCTATAGGCACTGTATCTGAGCTCTGTCCAAGATGGAGAGTTTTTAGCTACTGGCAAGGCTCACTGTAGTGGGGTTGGTAGTAAGTTTCAAGTCCTTAAGGCTTGGCTATAATTGTCTCTTCCTCTTTCTTGTCTCTCTTTAGCTGATTATGTTTAAAGTTGATCGTGTCCTTCTCTTATGTCTTCTTCAATACAGGGATCTTTTCTGTTTTTCTGAAAACCAAGCACTATGGTCTCTTACCAGGGCTTTTGATGAATACTTTTAAAACCTGGTATGTCTCTGGAGACAATTTCCATAGGATATCACTCAATTTTTATCCACCCATTCTCTTAAATTCCCTTTTAAACAACGTTTTTCTTATATGAGTGTGCTGGACAGTTTCAGTTATGAACTTGACATACCCGGGAAGAAGGAACTTCAACTGGGGAATTTTATCTATTGAATTGGCCTTTGTGTATGTCAGTGAGACATTTTCTTGATTGTTTAGTGATGTACCAGGGCCTAATGCACCTGCCACACCTGGGCAGGTGGTCCCAGGTTGTGTGGGAATAAAGGATGAGCACAGGCCAGAAGAACAAGTCAGTAAGCAGCATTCCACCTTAGTCTGCGCTTCAGTTCCCACCTCTAGCTTCTTGCCTTTAGTTCCTGCCTTGGCTTCCTTCAAGGATGAAATTTGATTGGGAAGTGTAAGCCAAATAAAGTTTCTTACCAAAGTTGGTTTAGGTCAGAATGTTTTATCATAACACTAGAAAGTTAACTAGAACATTGAGTAAGGAGATTTTGTTTAAATGCATATTTTAATTTCTTAATTCTTTAAGAATTTTATACAATGTATTTTGATCATATTACCCCTCATCTCCTCCCTTTGACTCCTCCTAGATCTTCCCATCACCCTACCCCCACTTAATGTCATCAAGGGAATTTATTAAAAAGTGATTTAAAAGGGGCCAAAGAAATGATGCAGTGGTTAAGAGCACTGGCTGCTCTTTCAGAGGACCTGGGTTCAATTCCCAGCACCCACATGGTGGCTAACCACCATCTGTAACTCCAGTTCCAGGACATCTGATGCCTTCTCTACAGAGATGTTATATAACATGGGTGCACTTACACACTTGCAGGGAATATACACACAAAAATAAAAATAAAATATTTTTAAGAAAGTTATTTTAAAGAATGACTTTGAGACCCAATAACTATATTTGTCATTAATTTTATTAATGTCATAAATTTTATTAATTCAGTCCAAAATAAAAAATATTTTCTTTTTGCTAAAAATTAATTAATTGTTTAATTAATTAGTATAAATGTTTTGTATGCAGTGTATAAGGGCACCACATGTGTGCAATACTCATGGATGCCAAAAGAGGGCATTGGATTCCATGGAAGTGGAAGTAAGAAGGGTTATTAGCTGCCATGTGAACACTGGGAAATGGACCAGGGTCTTTTTCAAGAGCAGACAGTCCTGTCAACCACTGAACCATCACTCCAGCACAAAATATATATATTTTTTCTTTTTCTTTCTCTTTCTTTCTTTCTTTTATTTCTTCATTTCATTTCATTTCTTTCTTTCTTTCTTTCTTTCTTTCTTTCTTTCTTTCTTTCTTTGTATTTTGAGTCAGGGTCTCTCTGTAGCCCCAACTTGCCTGGAACTTGCTATGTAGACCAGACTGACCTTGATGTCATAAACTGTAATTTGAAAATGATAATTTATGTAAACTATCCATATTCTTCTTTCCTACATATATTCATATAGATTTAATTCTCAGAGGCATCATCATTTTACATTTAAAATTGTCCTGTTATTTCAAACAATGATGCTGCTTATTTTCAGATTTTTAATGAGGGAGCTTGAACGGGGCTTTGGTGCTTTGGGTAGGTAAGAGTGCTGTTCAATGATTCCAAAGACAGTACACCATAGAGAAATTCATGTCAGTACCCCACCACTTAGCAGTTGAAATATTTACTGGAACATTTTATTATTTGATTTTATTTTGTGAGATTTTCATACCTGAGTCTGTATTTACATCATTTTCACACTTCTTCTCCAACTCCAACTACTCCTACATCCCCTCATCCCCCTTATTTGCTTCTCAACTTTGTCACCTTTTCTTAGATTATAATTATTATTAAATGTGTATGTGTGCGTGCGTGTGTGTGTGTGTGTGTGTGTGTGTGTGTGTGTGTGTGTGCTGAGTTCATTTAGTGGAGCTCCTGTGTACTGGTGCTTAGGGCTGAGGACTTGTGTTGTGATCCTGAGCCTTTATTGCCTATGCCAGCTCTCCAGCACTCGGGGTTGTAAAACCCATCAGGGAGCTAGTCCCTGGAGAATCCTAATTCCTCCCTCAGCAGTAATTGATTGCTAGTGGTTTTTCATCTAGAAAATGGACCCTATGAAATTTCCCTCATCCACGTTAATATAGCACTAGCATTGTCACTATGCTGGTCTTGTTTAGGCAAGCACACTGTTGAGATTTCATGGGTGTAGTTTCCCTGTGATGTCTAGAATATAGTTTCTAGCAGCAGTCATCCTGGTTGTCTGGCCCTTATAATCTTTTTGCATTCCCCCTCCTTGATATTCTGAGAGCCTCAGGCATTGGGGCTGTATTGTAGGTGTTTCAGTTGGGGCTGAGCATCCCAGGATCACTTACTGTGTGCATTTTGATCAGTTGTGGAACTTTGTAATAATCTCCACCTGTTGCAAAAGAAAGCTTCCTTGATAACTGGTAAAAGCAGCAATTATCTGTGAATATAATAAGTGAGGATAAGTATTTAGAACATTATAAGAAATGACATGGGTTTAAGAAAGTGGTAGTAGAAGTTTCTCCTATATGGTCTATGATCTCTTCACCTATGGGTACTTAGCTATGTTTACATAGTTCAGGCCTGGATTTCCTTCTGTTGAGCAGGTCTTAAATCCATTTAAACAGTTGTTGGTTAGTCCCAAGATAAAATTGCCACTATTGCACCAAATGAGATATTTTGTGGGGTTGGTCGTTGATGTGGTTCATAGGCTTTGCAGTGGGATAGGACCACAGATTTTTTTTTTTCTCACTTGGTATCTTTCATAGCAGTTTTCAATACTATGAGAGCTAGTCTTCAGAGAGGAGGTAACCAGATCAGTTCCAGCTCAATTTCTGTAATTCCTATGTCTGGTGTGTGAGGCCAGTAGTTGACAAATAGTACATTATTAAACTAAAAATTTTCTGTACAGCAAAGATACAAACAGCTGAGTGAAGAAGAAAACAGAGAGGAAAAGAATGTTTGCTGGCTATATATCTTACAGAAGATTAATAACCAAAACATAATAGGCTATGAATCTAAAAAGAGAGTTCTCAGAACACATAAAATGGGTAAGAAATATCTTAACATGTGTTCAACATCCTTAGCAAATTACGGAAACGTAAAGCAAAACTACTTTGAGATTTTACCATATACTCTCCAAGTGGCTAAGGTCCAAAACCAACCAACCAACCAACCAAAAAACAACAAACCTGACTAACAACAAATGCTGGTGATTATGTGGGAAATGGGACCCTCATTCACTGTTGGTGGTATTCCAAACTGGTACAGACACTATGGAAATCAGTGGTGGAGAATTCTCAAAAAGTTAAAAGTAGATCTACCGTATTATCCAGCTGTACCAGTACTTGGCATATACACAAAGAACCTGATATCCTCCTACAGAGGTACTTGCTCAGTCATCTTCATTGCTACTCTTTTCACAATAGCCAGTAAATACAAACAATCTAAATCTCCCTCTACTGATGAGTAGATAATGAAAAGGTGATACATATGCACAATGGAGTTCTGTTCAGTGCTAAAGAAAAATGAAATCATGAATTTTGCAAGTAAATGGATGGAACTAGAAAACATTACACTGAGTGAGGTAACCCTGAACCAGGAAAAATTACTTATATTTCTCTCTTATTTGTGGATACTTGCCCCAAAACTTTAGATATGAATATATAACCCAAAATAATAGAATAAGCCAGGAAAGTGGAAAGGAACCAAGGGAGATGGGGGCAAGGAGTTCTAGAGAGGATAGTAGAGCACAGGTGTTATCTAGAAGGAAATGAGAAAAATGGGGGGGCACTTTAAATGAGGAAGAGGAAGGAAGATAATAATACTGAGGGACCTCCTTTGTGGGAGAGAATTAAATAATAATGATATCTAAAAAAGAGAATTAAATAATAATAAAGATATCTGAAAAAGTCATAATGTATTATTGTGTAAGTTTACTTAAAAATCCACATATAATATAAATGTGTGCATGTATATAACTGAAGGCTAAGAAAAATACCAGTGCTAGACAAAGAAAATCCGTTTTTCAGGTTGTTGGTCTGTGTATTTCAAGAATCTCCTGAAACGATATAGAAAATTTTATTTTGGTTAAGCATTAAGTACTAGTGGCCTGGAAAAGGGAAAAATAATTTAGTGTTCTAGTCTGCTTAGAGGTGATTGATTATCATTATGTGATTCAGATAGATTATAGATTAATATCATGTCCACCATCAATAAAACATGTTTATTACAAATTTTTGATTTATTAGAATATGTTCTGTAGTTATTGGATCATTCATTTAGTCCTTGGTTCTTCCTGAAAAGGAAGTTTAATGTTTGAACTAGAATACCTGAGCTTTAATTACTACTTCATTCCTGACTCCAGGTCTAATTTCCCACATGCCAGATTGCTATACTCTAAATTGTATAAACAGCATATGAGTAGAGACTGTTTTATTATGAAGATTAAACAGTAATGTAAGCTAGAAAAATCTCAATGCTTAAGGTACAGTTATTCTTGTCACTGAGTGTACTCAAAGAACTACCTTCCCCTGCTTGTTTCCAAGTATCAGTGATAACTCCCTACAGTCTGACTTATATCCTCATTGTTCAACTCAATTGGTTCTTGCTAAAGACTCCTATGACCTCTAAACTTTCAAAGAAATTTTAGGAAACTTTCTTTTGCCTTAATATGCAAATTGCCAGAAACTGCATTCAGTTTATTATTCACACTTCCTTGAAATTTTTTTTTAATTTAGCTTTTTTTGTTATCACATTCTCCAAGAACTTTTCCTTCTCTGAGTATTTTTAAGTCTTCTTTGAAGCTGATTCTCCTCTATGGAAATTCTTCAGAATTTCATCTGAACAGCCTATTCTTACTAGCCTTTTTGTTTTGTTTATGTAAAAAATTCCTTCCCACGACTTCAAATAAAATATAGCTTTTTATTGTTTCCAAATGTGTATCTCTGGTTGACACAGTTATTTGGAGACCCAGATGTGTACATTTACCAACTGCTACCCCGCCCCAAATAAAAACAGTGCAGCTAAGATATCCGCAAAGGCTAAATCTGCTCCTCATCTGCCTCTCTCCCCTCTCAGGAAATTGCATTCACATCCACAAACTTACTACAGCCAGAAATGTGAGATGAATCTTTGATTCTATACTTTTAAAAATTTCTTATATCATCTTGTGTTTTTCTAAAGTGATGATATAACATTAATCCATGTATTTGATGTTCAAATACTTTCAAGTATACAAAATTATTCAAAGAAATTTTATTCATGATGTACTAAGATATTTGGATCATGAATATGTTTTATTTGTTTGTAATATATATTTTAAATTTGTGATGAGAACACATAAAGATATCTACCCTCTAAACAAATCTTTCTTCTCAAAGTATATTACGGGTAACAATACACACTCCGTTGCAAAGAAGATCTCTAGAACCTACCTATCTTGAAACATCTTACTAATGCAGACCCTGACAACTGCCCTTCTATATTCCCCTTCTGATTTTGACTATTGTAATATTCTCAGAACTGGGATCATGTAGTGGTCATTGTTGTGTGACTGTGCTATTCTCCAGTTTTTCCTTTTCTCTACTTTGTTGCCTATGGAAATATTTTCTTATTTTTTATAAATCTGAATGATAGTCTAACGTATGTAAATGCAACACTACCTTTCCATCATTCTTTCTTTCCTTCTTTTCTTCCCTCCCTTCTTTCTTTCTCTTCCTTCCTTCCTTCCTTCCTTCCTTCCTTCCTTCCTTCCTTCCTTCCTTCCTTCCTTCCTTTCGTGTGCATGGGGTGAGGATATACAAGTGTGCACGTAGAGGCCAGCAGGCAACTTGCAAGGGTTGGTTCTCTTCTTTTGACATGTGAGTCTCTGGAATTGAAATTAGGTCACCAGCTTTATTTACCTGTTGAGTGAACTCTCTAGTATTACATTTTCTTTATCCATTCATCATTTAATAGAGTTTTTGACTGTTTCTGTATCTTGACTGTTTGGAATGATGCTACAATAAAATTGAAAATTCAGATATATTTTTGAGATTCTGATCTAAATTATTTTGGATATATACCCAGAAATGTGAATGATGGATTTTATGGTAGTTTTAATGCTTACATTAGAGAGGAAACTATTTTCTGTAGTAGCTGTACCATTTAAATTTCCACCAATGATGTATACATATTGAATTTTTTCCACATTATCACCATCTCATATTACTTTTTTCTTGGTTCTGCATGGATGTGGTTTGTATATACATGCTCATTTCCATGTAGATGAATGTGTATGCACATATATGTGGAGAGTGATATTCGACATCTTCTTTGTTGGCTGTCCATATTATTTCTTGAGGCATGGACTTCTTCTGAACCCAAAGCATTAAACTTAGGGAGTCTATCTAGCTAGCAGCTTGTTAAAGAGATCTTTTGCCAGTGTCCCACAAACTCTGCCATTACAGACACTCTATCACTGCTTGCCGGACTTTTTGTGGGTGCAGTTGTTCTGAACTCTGGTCTTTATGCTTGCACAGCAAGCACAATATTGATGGAGCTATCTTTCCCACCCTTCAATTCCTCTTTGAATATTAATTATTCTAACAGGTACAGGATGACATCTCAATGTAGATTTGTGGTTTTTTGTCACCCAATTAATAATGATACTGTTAATATTTTTATATACCTATTCACCATCTTAAAATATTTTTTATTCAATTTTGGCCACTTTTCAATTGGGTTGTTTCTGTTTGTGTTATAGACTTTAGGCCTCTCATATATATTTTGAAAAGCAGTACCTTGTCTGAAAAATTGTTTTGAAAATATTTCCTCTCATTACATAAGTTACTTTTGTATTCTGTTGTTTCCTTTGTTGAGTGGACTGTGTTGAAATTAATACAGTCAAATTTGTCTACTTTTGTTTTTGTATCTTCTTTGTTTTATATGCTTCTGGAATTATATTTAAAAAATCATTATTAAAACTAATATTATGATATTTTCTCCATATTTTTTATTCTAGGTGTTTATGGTTAAGGTATTAAATGTTTACGCTTTCACGAACATTTTGAATTAATTTTTATGTTATGGTGTATGATAGACATTGTTTTAGTTTCTTTTCTGTTTCTGTAATGAAACTCCATGACCAAGGCAACTCATAACAGGAAGAGTTTCTTTGGGTTAGGGTTCAAAGGAGTAGAGTATACAGTGGTGGGTGAAGCATGGTGGGAGAGGCGTCCAGAGCAGAAACCCCAGTGCTCGCTCACACCTTCAGTAAGCACAGCAACTAGAGTGAAATCTGGGAAGGCTTAAGAACTCTCCAAACCCTCTCCTGGTGACATGATTCGTCCAGCAAGTCCACATTCCCTAAGACCTCCCAAAACAGCTCTGATAACCGGGGACAAAATGTTCAAATACTTGGAGTCTATGGGCAACATTTTCACTCAAACTATCACACAGATCAGAATTATTTTCATTTCTTTCCTTCCCTTCCTCTTCTATCCCTCCCTCCCTCCTTTTTTTCCATTACTTACACATAACCATTTGTCCCAGAACCTCCTACTACAAGACTAATTTTTATTCTTTGTACCTTAGTGATATATTTGTTGTTCTTTCTCAAGCCCACATTCATTAGTTGAAGGTTGTTTCTATTTTTCTACAGGTTCATTTTTTTATTTCAATGAAAATGCCACATATGCTTTGGCAAAGATTGCTTTGATCTGCAGTTTAGTTTGAGAATATGAACATATGACAGTATTAAGTCTTCCAGTCCTCAAAATAGGATGTTTTCTCACTTATCCGTGTGCTAGAATTTCCTAAATCTACATATATTTTGCGGGTATAAATATTTCTTACATATGTTTTATATATAATACATACATAGATAAACATATATGAGGATATAAGCATTTCTCTTAAATTTCTTTAGAGATCCGTCCTTTCTCATCTTTTAAATATTTTTATATATTTATTTATATATTTGCACATATGTTTGTTGTGCTGTGCCTGCATCTGTGTATGCATACCTTTTCTCATGCAATGCCTGCGGTGGCCAGAAGAAGGCATTTGATCTCTTGGAACTGGAGTTTTGGATGGTTGTTAGCAGCCATATGGGAACTGAACCCAGTGCAAACAACAGCATCTGCTTTTAACGTTAAGTCATCTCTCCATCCCTCCAGGACACCAAACCCCCTCTCATTTTTGAGATAGCATTTCACTATGCAGTCCTGCCAGTTGGCCTGGAACTCACTATTTAGACCAGGATGGCCTTGAATGTGGAATGATTCTCTCACCTCTGCCTCCTGAGTTTGGGGATTACAGAGCTGGGTCACCATGTTTGGCTTATACATCATTCCTTTTGATGCTACTGTAAAAAGGATACTTTATTTTCCTGTTCTGATATTTGACTCTTGCCTTATTTTTCCATGAAAAGATATAAAGAAAAAATATTCATCCCAGATAGAGCACCAATGATAAAACAAAGAAATGATTCTATCAAGTATAGCTTAGTAAACCAATGAATTTATTGGGGTTACTTACAGGAACATGGGGAGAGGTTACTTATAGCATACTGGGTGACTGTGGCAACTGCATCACCGTGCATGGGTGATGACATATAACATACATCCCTGGTGTTCCTGCCCAACTTGCAGCCACTGAAGTCTCTTCTTTATCAACAGTTATTTACTGTTTATATAACCTCAAGGAGGGGCTTCAAGAGTCCTAATTTTCTGAGCTTCCTGTATCTTGTAGGTTTTGTACAATTCCCGAGTCTCATAAGTTTCATTAACTTCCGGAACCCTGCTAGCTTTTCTGCTTCTTCCAGTAGGAAATGTTTTAATTAAAAGGAGATAGCTAGGCTGGTAATGGTGGTGCACGCCTTTAATCCCAGCACTCTCGAGGAAGATACTAGCAGATCTCTCCAAGACTGAGGCCAGCCTGGTCTACACAGTAAACTCCAGGCCAGTTGGGGCTACAGGGAAACCCTGTCTCAAAAAAAAAAGGAAATGAAATATGGAAATAGTTATTATTTATTGGGTACATAATTAAAACTGATTTTTGTGTCTTTTGTCATGATTTTGTATCCTGCAACTTCACTAAATTTATAAGTGCTGTGTGTGTGTGTGTGTGTGTGTGTGTGTATTTAGGAGGTGTGTCAACAGAAAGAATTTAATGTTTCACTTATGATTTTGATGCTTATATTTATTTATTATTACATAATTTCTTTAAGACTTCCAGCACTGTATTAAATAAAGTGGATATGAGTGTCCATCCTTGTTTTGTTCCCAATCTCAGAGGACAGGGTTTCAGTTTTTCACCATTGAATATAATAACCTTTATAATGTTGAGGTATAATCACTATTTAATTTATTGAGAGTTTTAAAATCACAATGAGGGTTGAATTTTGTATGTTTATGTGCTTTTATTTTTTTGTTTTATTTTATTTCAATTGGAATAATATATTTTAGTATTCCTTGCTGACATCTGGACTACAGACTTGAATGTTAGATACATATTCCTCTTTTCTCTTTTCCTTTGGAGAAGAAACTTTGAGTTTGCTACACTGTGCTACATGAAGAAATTTTCCACCTCTTCTCCTTGTTCTTAGCTTTCCCCAAAGTATTATGAATGTACTCTCAGTCCCGCACTGGAAATTCAGTTTTCTGGTCCCTCCTCAGGGAGCAATCTCAGACCCTTCATCTTTCCTCAACTTCTTGGAGCCATGCTCACTACAGTAAACTACCCTCTCCTTTTCTTTCCTCTTTTCTGTCTTCCAACATGCAGTTAATATTGATATTGTTCATACGCTGAGTGGGTTAACACAGACCTGGTTCTTCAGCAATGTTCTGAAAGCACAGGTACTTTTAAATCAAAATCAAGTTTTTTTTCCCTGTAATAGTTTGAATGGAAAATACCCCACATAGGCATATGTGCTCATGGTGCTATTTTGGGAAATGATGGAAACTTCAAGAAATAAGGTTTAGTTGGAGGAAGTAGGCTACTGGGTGTGTGCCTTTGAAGGGTATTCTTGCTATCAGGTTACTATCTCTCACTCCTCACTTCCTCTTTGTCAGGAGGCAGTTTCTGTTATATACTTCTGTTGTCATGATATTCTGCATTACTGCAGGCCCAGAAACAAGATCTATAGTGACCACAAACTGATCACTCTGAAACTACAGGCAGGGTAAAACAAATCCTGCCACACTGAACTTAGTTCTGTCACATGGATGAGAAAAGTGACTAATACATTCCCCTCAAGGGCAGAAATCAAAGGCCAACATGGCCTTTTCGTTGTTATTGTCAGTTTGCATTTCTGGAACACTGTAACAGCATAATTGGAGTATAAAAATGTCATAATGTTATTTTATATCTTATGTTATATTATTGTTAAATCAGTGTTTCTTTGGAAGAATGAGGGTTGAACTTCCAGTTCGGCCATTTGCTGTCAGAGCTCTTACCACAATTTCAGTAACTATTAACTCACTACTCAATCTTTTAGAGAGATATTAACAATAATTTATGCAAGTCTACCATGTTCTGTTCCTCTGCCTCTCTCTGTCACACATAACCAATATCCTGAGTGTATGACTATTTCTTTTCCTTTAAAAACTCATTTTATGAATAACCAATTACATGTAAACACATATAGAAAAACAATATGTCGATTAATATAAGTTTTTTTGTTTGTTTGTTGTTTTTTTTTGGCAGGGTCTTCCTTACCCCAGTCAGCCTGGAACTCACTATGTAGACCAGGCTGGCCCCAGTCTCATAGAGATCTGCCTGACTCTGCCTCCCAAGTGCTGGGATTAAGGGAATGTGCCACCAAGCCTGGTGTTAGTGTTTTTAACCTTATCCGTGTATGCGTGTTACATGTAGGCTTCTGAAAAAAAAATGTTCTAAAGTTATATTACTAATTTTCACTCACATGTTTTGTATATTATTTTCTTTTTAATGTACATTTTGTTAACTTTTGTGAATTCATACAATACATCTTAATCATATTTAGAGCCCCTCCCATGTCTGCACCTCCTCCATATACCACCACAGGATTTCATGCATGCTGTCATATATGTTAAGGCCTATTGAGTCAAGTTTGTATACCCAGATGCCCCTTGATAAGAGTTCAACCACTGGAGCCTGTTCAGCCTGTCTTGCATCACTTCCTTAAAGAAGATCAACTTATATTATCTCCCATGTAAATTACAGCTCCTTCATTTTTTTCTGTTATAATTTTGCATGTTTTGATCATGTATTACTTCATCTATTCTCTCTTCAGTTAGTGTATGGGATTTTTATTGTTTCTTTTTGCTTTATTATTCTTTTACAAATTGTGCTTACAGTAATGGTTTTGTATACGTCTTCCTTTAAAATCCATATTCATGTTACTTAGTATTCTTATTTGTGTGTTCCAGATCAAGTTATTACTTCTCTCCTCTTTCCCAAACTTACTTAAAATTTTCAGTTTCTTTTCCTATTTTGGTCCCTATAGAGTCAAAACACCAATTTAATTTCTTACCTTCCAGAAATAATTTCATTCATTTTTTGTAACACTTTAATAAGTTTTAGAAAACATAGCATAGCAACGAGTTGAAAGCAAATGGCTCATGGCTACTTTTGAAATCTTATGGTTTTGGACCATTCTTGTCCTCTTTGATTTAGAGTCTTCTATTGTTCACTCCAAGAGGATAAACATTTTTCTGTTTTGAGGCTTTCAAATATGTCATTCTTATCCCTAGAATATCTTCTCATGCTACCTTGTGTCATCCTCTGATTCTTTAATTCTCCATGAATAAGTAACATCCTTGTATTCTTTAATTCAAAGCTAGTAACCTCCACAGAGAAGCTTTTCTGATCATTCTATGAATGCAGATTCTCACCTCGCTGTTTGTCTCTATTACTTCACCTTAGGTTGATTTTTGTCTTTGGAACATTCATCACTCTCCATGTATGTATGTATGTTTGTATGTATGCATGTATGTATCTGTCATCATCATCATCATCATCATTTATCTATCTTTTATGTATCTATATATAATCAATTACTTATTTTCCTTTCTAAGTATGCCATGACTGTCTTATCTACTAGGGTATAAGTTCCCTCGATGCATGTCATAAATGTAAACTATATAATATGTGATATATAATATGCTATATATCATAAGTATAATATGCAGTATTATATACTCAACATTTACTATAGTGTTTGGATCAAATGAAACGTACAATGACTATGTGAGAAATAAGTGAATTTTGGTAGTTCTAATATATAATAGAGATGCTTTATAACATATCTAGTATATTTCATATACATCATAATAGAACTATAGATAAGAACTTTGATATTATGGTTTTGATATCATATTCTATTTAACATGTTTGTTAGGCATTACAGATACCAACTACTTGGAATAATTTTTGTTTCTTGGCTATATCTTGCATCTTCAAACAAAGTATAATATTATAAAGTATATACTATCAACTATATAAGAAAATGTCACCAAGTCTTCTTGGATTGAAGATATTGTGACCTGTTCCTGGTAGCTGCTGTGGAATGAATTAAGGTAAGTAAAGATGGGGAATAGTGTGGGTGTGTTAAAAAATATAAATATGAAGTTGGCCTTTTAAAAGACCAGGTCATTATGCAGATGTACTTACACTGGGAAGTTTTTGTCTATGATAAGCATGATCAAAAGGATACAGTTTATCATGAAAACATTGAATGGTTTTTATTCAAATGTCAGCATGAATATAGTGGTTTCTTACAACTCAAATGTCACCTAAAAAATGAAGAGTAGCACAAATTACTTCTAGAAACAATGTGAATCAAATAATACGTTGACTGTGAGCAATTCAAATGCACTTTAAAAAATTATATAGTTCCAAGTTGGAAAGGATGCTTTGGGGATGGCATGCACTTTTGTCATGTTAAAGAAATTTGTGACACAAGAAAGCATGTCTGTTATGTTAAAGGAACTTAAAAGCCGACAAAAGGCTAAGACACTTCAAATTTCTTTTAAGTTTGAACTTTAATATGAATAGAAATTATGACTTTCTTCATTTCACATGCCTTAATGAAATAAGGTAAAAATAGCTTTCAGGGTGCACATTCTTTTTGAAACAGGGTTTCGTGTAACTCAAACTGGCCTCAAACTTTGTCGCTGATACTGGCATTGAATTGGTCTTTCCGTGGCCATCTCATGAATATGGGGATTATAGCCAAGCATCAGCACACATGGATAGAGATACATTTGCGAGTGCAAAAATAGCTAGTTGTACAGAATCTCATTTGAAACCAATAAGTGCACTGTCTACCTCCAACCATTTTCTTTACATTTCATCTAAACTTTTTGATTTTGACTCATAATTATTGCCTTTAGTGTTCATGTTCCCATGTATAAATTATAGAGTATATTCCTACTCCCTATAATTCAACTATAATTTGATTTAAGAAAAGACATAGAGAAGTATATTATTTTATAAGCTTACTTCAAAATACATGTACAACCTGTGTATGTGTGTGTATGTATATGTAACTAAAGGTCATGTAACAACAAAAAGCAGTGTTAAGCAAAGGAAACCTCCCTTTAAGTTTTTGGTCAGAGGGGATAAAATAGACTTTCAAAACAATATATGCTGGTGCCCTAGCCCTTTGCTGCCTCCTAGAACTTGAAAGAAAGATCCGATTGCTGAGGACCATACTTTTCAGACACAAGATGTGGAGAAACTGAGCTGGTACTGGCTTGGAAGCCACCTCCCCAAAGACTTGCTCACATAGTATCAGAAAGTTCAAAGTAAGCTGTCAAGAGAATAAAGTAATCAATAGTCCTACAAAGCTGTAAAGTCTCTAAATCATAACAATGACCAACCTAGCTATCACCAATGATGCAATAGTGACTTTTATACCTTGAGGGTAACCAACAACTATCTAATTGGACTGAAGACCCAGTCAATGGGAAAAAATCCATGCCTGTACTGTAACATAACCAAATATCGATAGCTGGAGAGGTCATAGATCCTAGGGGAGAACCTACTACTGCCACTTCCCTAGACAAATCTAATTTGTTATTATATTCTAAATACATATCTTTATATTTATAAACAAGTGTACTTTTCATCACTCATCAGAGAAGCTTCTTTTTGCAAGAGATGGGGACTATTATAAAGACTATAATAAAATGGTCAAAATGCAGAGAATAAGCAACCCTGGGGTGCCAATCCCAGTTGATACATCTATAGTGTAACTCCTATGTTTAAGGTTCAGGGAACACTGTGGGGGGTGTCTGGCAGAACAATTTTAAAAGCTAGGGGATCAGATTACCTGCTTCATTTACTGACTATACACATGTGGCTTACAAATATTAGTCTCCCATTCAAATATGTACTCTTAATTTAAGCAAATATACTAGTTGCTACATTTACATTATGGTCTATATATTGTATAAGTATATTTTTTATTTTCCTTGTACACCTGATTCTTGAGGTTAGTCTTCCTCCTCCAGATGAATTTTTCTCCCCTGTTTACTTTTGCTGGTATCTAACATATTCCCATCATACTTTACACCTTCATCCATCACACTACTTTTTCCATGTCATTTGGCCATTAAACACACTTATTTTGTATCTAACTTATTACTAACCTAGTCTACAAAACTACCATTTTTACATCGAATATAAAAATGCCCTGACTATTCTTCTCACATCCATTATGACTTATTTCAAAGCTGTTTTCCACATAGAGTGATATTTCAGAAACACAAATCTTGTCAAAACATTTCAATGATTTCTCTTTAAACTTAGTAAATAAAAACAGAGATGTCCTGAAATGCTTGGTAATTGATACCATCTGTCTCTTCGGTTCTATTAGTAATATGCCCCCTTATATCCCTCTACAACGTAAACACACAGGGTTTTCAGTTTTTTTAATGTGCAGACTTCTGGCATAGGATGATACGATGCTACCCCTGTCATTACTCCAACTAGAAATGTTTCTCCTTCATGGGTTTAATATCACTTATTCTTCAAGTCGGAGTTCAACTTTGACTTCCTTGACAAACATCTCATACTTTTACATTTAAAATGTATTTCTATAGTATAAAGAGCATTGTTCTCACTTTTTAAGTCTTTGCTCACGATCACAATCATTTTCCTAGTGGCTTGTTCCTTGACACATTAAAGGGCATTCGTAGACTCCATAATTCTATGACCTTCCTTTACTTTAGTTCCACATTGGAACACCACTGCCTAATATTTAGGATTTAGTGACTACTAAAGATAATGAATGTTATGGCACAAGTTAATGATGTCTATCTATGTAGAATGCTTGCTTTTTCTCCCTTAAAAAATTTCAATATATCAATCAATAAATGCAATTTTTCTTTTGATAGATACTGAAGCATGAGAACTTATGGGCCTAAAATTATTGACAGATATTTAAATGAAAATCCCTTGCAGTAATTTGGTCCTGTGATCTTAGTACTTTCATTTTTGAAAGTGTTAGACCTTCTGTTGTTAGATTTTTATAAAGTTACATAGATTTTTTTTTGTATGAAAAGTACCACTTTCCTCTGTAAATCATTAGCTATTGGAAATTTTTCTAGGAATATTTTATTCTTTGATGAAGGCTTTTATATCATTTGGGGTTTGAGAGATTTGAAGATTTTAATTGGAAAACATAAATCTTTGAACAGGTTTTTGAAACAGGAAGTAATTTGAGCTGAAAAGAAAACTTCTGGGTTCCATGTTAGAAATAAAGAGAGAGAAATTTAAGAGTCTAGATACAAAACTATTGCTTTTATTTTTTAATGTAAATAAAATTTGAAATGTTTATTTTCATATGTAGGTTAATGTAAACTATTTCAATAGAAATGGTGAAAAAAAGGAAAATTAGAAATATTTTCAAAGTCTGATGAGGAAGCAAATGCCTTTAATCCCAACACTTGAGAGGCAGAGGTAGATGGATCTCTGTGAGTTTTAGACCAGCCTGACCTCAAGAGCAAGTCTCAGACCAGTCAGACCTGCATAGTGAGGCCTTGTCTCAATAGGGGAAAAGAAGGAAATTATACTTAGATTTATCAATATTGAAAGAAGTTCTGAATTTAATAAAAAGGTGCAGTGTTTAGCGACTACTCTGCCTCTAACATCATTTGGGCACAATTCATAATATTCTGGAAACCATTTTTAACACAGATACTGATTTTCTACTTATAAAACCTATGCTTTATTAATAATTATGCAACTAATTATATATGACACTACTAATACAACTGATTTATTTTCTTCAAATTTAATACTTGATTAAGTTGTAAAAAGAAGATTGGCTTATCTTTTCATTGACATTTAATAATTTTGGACTAATTTAGGGAAATTTTAGAACATTGTTATCTAATTACAACATGGGAGGGGATGATTCTAACAACTATAGTATATAATACGTAGATAGAACACAATTTATTTAATAAATTTATTGAACATGAAGAAATGTTTTATTCATTTGGTTATTTATCTAATTTTGAATGTTTGTGAAACAGTTTCATGGGAACTCAGGGTGACCTTAAATTTGATATGTAGCTGATTGTGGCCTTGAACTGCCAATTCGTCTTTCTCCCTCTCAAGTGTGATACCACTACCTGCAAGATTTATTTTTTTTTTGGGTATTTCTTTATAATGGTGACAAGTCTATAGAATATCAAATACTTTTCAATAAAACATATATCACCTTACTTGGATTCCCTCTCTCTTTTGCTTTAACATTTTTGCGTATATGCATAGAAGTTATTATTGCATTTGCTGAATAACTTGAGTCTAAGTTGCAGAAATTTTGAGAATGCACCTCTGTATATATTAAGATTTTCTAAGAAAGTACACTCTACTGTATAATCACAACCCATTCATTCAATTAAGACAGATTAAAATTGATATAATACTGTGAAGTACTTTCTAATACAAAAATCAGACAAATATCTCATTGTTTTTATTTCTGTTTTTCTTAGACAGGGTCTTCCTGTATCCCCAGATGGCCAAAAACTCACTAATTAGAATGGGTTGGCTCTGATCTCACAGAGATCAGTCTGCCTCTGATTTCTCATATGCTGGGATTAAGGACTTGTACCACCATGTCTGGCTAACGTATTTTACAGCTTTAAAAATTCTTGATTGAGGATTATGCATGCTATTTATTTGTCATAGTTTAAGCAACTTTTCATTCTTTAATGACAGTAGAATTTTAAAAATAAGGATTTGAAGACCATCATTCAAATGTGGATCTTTTTTTCTTTCGTACCTAAATTCAGGATATGTAATTTTATAATGCTATATAAAATCAAACTTTAAATGTTAATATTCGAACTCGTTGTTAATTACTCTTTTTATGTTTAAATATTTTTTTCATTTTATTGAAATTTTGCAAATTTCATGCAATATATTTTGATCATAATTGAACATCTGAACCCCCTCTTATAGACCTGTTGCTAGGTTTTATGCAGTCTGTCCTATATAGTAAGGCCTATCATGTCAAGGTTATGTCCCCAAATGTCCTCCAGTGTACATTCACTCACTGAAACCTCCTTAACCTATCTAGTGTCATGCCCTTAAATGAAAACAACTCTCCCTCTTCCAGGACATATTGGTTGCCAATAGTTCCTCAGCTAAGGTTGAGGCTTCGTACCCATTTCCCCACTTCAATACTCAGATTTTGTCTGGTTTGAGTTTGCATGGGTCTTGCTATTACCATTGCTGTGAGTTCATATGAATAACTTCCTAGCTGTCTAAAAGCTGTTTCTTAGTGGTCATCCACTACTTCTGGCTCTTACAATCTTTCCTCACACTTTTCTGCACAGGTTCCTGAGCCTTGGGTGGCAGAGGTTTGATATAGGTGTCCTATTCAAGGGAAAGCACTCTGCAGTCCCTTGTTTTCTGCACTTTGGCCAACTGTGGCTTCTTGGGTTAATCACCCACTTTTGCAAGAGGAAGCTTCACTGGTGAAAGGTAAGAGATTCGTTAATGTTCTCTCTGCCCCCTGTTCCACTATGTTTCCTGACCCTTAGGTATTGAAGATGCATTTTAGATGTGTAATTTAGGGTTGGGCATCTCACAGTAACTTGTTTTCTGCATTTGAACAGTTGTGGAACTAAGTAATAGTCTCCATCTGCTGCAAGAAGAAGCTTCTTTGATGAGAGGTACACTTGCCTATAAATATAAGAAACCATATTTACAATACAGTAAGAAATTATGTTGGTTTAGGGAAATGAAGAAAAGTAGGTTTTTCTCTAAGGCCTACGACCACTCCAGCCATGTGTATTTGGCTATGTCTGCAGTGCCGCATGTGATCCCTTCCAGTGAGCAGGCCTTAAGTTCCATTTGACATCTGTTGCTTACTCTCAAGATAGAAACGTTATGACTTCAAAAATAGAGGGTACTTGCTGCCCCAGACATTGCTGCGGTTTTTAGACTTTATAGCTGGGTGAGATAATTGATTGGTTTTCTTCCTTGGCATTTTGCATAGTATCTTCTGATACTAAGGGAGCTGGTCTTCAGGGAGGAGGCTCCCACCTTAGTTCCAGCTGAATTGCTCCAATCTGGTGTCTGAAGTGTGTCCTATCTTTGGCAATAGTGTCTTACCTTCAAGATCTGGGAGGCATTCAAGGGCTGTGACAAAAGCCTACATTATCTTAGGAGGCAATTTGATTACCCTGACAAACAGCTCAAAGGGAGGATTCTCCTTCCTGGCACTGTACATATGTGTTTCTTTATGTATGTCCTGTTTTGTTTTGGTTCTTTGGTTATTTGTTGACTGGTATAGAAGATTTATCAGGACAATGGGGACAGTATCACTGGGAAGACAAGTAAAGATTTTCTGAACATATACTTTTGTATATGTGCAAAACTGAGTCTGTTCCTCTTTCTGTATGCTCTTATTGGTCATAGTCCAGCTTTATTCATTCACATGAAATAAACTATTCTGACTAGTTAAAACAAATGCAGATATTTTTTTCACTTTCTTTTTTTACACACCATGACTGTTACAAAATTCAAATTGCTGGGGCCAGAAAGACGGCTCAGCGATTAAGAGAACTCTTGCAACAAACTTAGGTTTGATTCCCAGCACGCACATGGTGGCAAACAACCATCTGTAACTCCAGCTCCAGGGGCTCTGAAAGCCGCTTCTGACTTCTTTGGGCAAAGCACAACGTGGATACAGTTACATACATGCAGACAGTATGCACATATAAAAATAATAAAATATCTAAAAAATTAAAATGCATTTATTAAAATTTCAAATCCCCAGTCTAGTGTGCCTTGATATCCTCAGTGCATCCCTTTCTTTTGAGTATACTGTGCACAAATTTATAGAAAATGATTTTTATAGGTTATATTACTACAAAAATTAATTCTTTTAATACAGAGACCTATATCATTTGGCAGCTGCTAAATAAAAAATATTTATTATTTTTATGTTATGTGTATAAGTGTATTGCTTGCCTTTAGGTAAGTGCACCCATGGTCTGTCAACGCCTATGGAGATCAGAAGAGGTCATCCAATCTCCACGAACTGGAATTATTTACAGTTGTTAACTGGCATGTGGGTGCCGGGATTTGAAATCTGGTCCTCTGCAAGAGCAGACAGTGTTCTCAACTTCTGAATAATTTCTCCAGCCCCATAAAACATTCTTGCCATTATGACAGTATTATTTGTCATTTCCTAACATGCAGACATATTCTTCTGTTTACCTCCTCAATCCATTATATGCAGTATACTTTTTACCTTAATGTCTGTTTATATTGTCCCCTCTACCACGTACTTGCACTCCTAATACCTTCTTCCCATTTGTCTCAGCTTAAATTTCATTTCCTCACAGTCCTATTTCCTTATTATTCAATTTTTCTTTATTATATCATTATCAGTTCTGTTAATTGCATATAACTCAGATATTTTAATGTTTCATATTGTTTCTTCATATCTATATGTATATCTATCTATATATATATATATTACAAGGGGTTAAAAACAGGGCTTCATGCATTCAAGGCAAGCACTCTCATGGTTTGACTTAATTAGCTTTTTATTTGAATATAGTCTATCTGGTTTCATGCAGTGAAACTTGTTTGTGAGGAAGTATAAATCCTTTGAAAACTTTATGGCTAAACAGATTTATACCATCTCCTTTTTTCTCCTTGATTTCACCCTTTATATAAAAATATCCACCTTTCCTAAAATAGCATCTTTTCAAAGCCCAGTAAATTTTTGTGTTCATTTTTTTTTCTTGAATGCAAATTACTATTGTAACAATTCAGACTGATTTTATTTCTGAGCCCAATATTGCCATCTACTGTCTTCCTAAATTCATTTCAGGTTGAGAACCAAGAAAATTCCCAATCCCTCCAAACATCAGGATATGCTATTCCCCTGTTATACTTTCATAGAGTATATCTCAGTAAAGTCCTTTAGAATACAATGCAGTTTTCAGGAATTATTTAGTTGCCACAAATCTATATTTAGCAAACTTTTTCATTGTGAGGCTGTGAAGGTGAAAATTACCACAACTTTCCTTTCATTTTTTGTTTATTGGGTAAGTGTAGTAATGGAGGCTGAACCTTGAGCTGCCCACATATATTGTCATAGGTTTCAGGTACTTTAAGCGACCTGTTCAAAAAGGTGCTCCATTTCTTTTGCCTTCTTTGGAAATAAACTGCTGCAAATGTCCCTTCCTTTTATGGCTTTCTCTGTAATATACATTCTGTTTGACTAGTATTTCTGTTACTGATAAAAATATTTTCTCTTCATGCTTTGTTTTGGTCTGGTTGACTCTGTTGAGTTCAGCCTAAAAGAAGAATTTCTTCATCAGCATATACTTAAAATTAAGTCTGTCTTATGAGTTTTGCTGTGTAATAAATAAATTTTCATTTAATCAAAATAAATTTGAGATAAGCAGTAGGTGAATCAGGACTGGAACCTTTTGAATGCAGTTTAAAAGTCCTGAAAAAAATTACATTCTTGGAATTTGTGATTTTAAAATTTATTTTATTTACTTCTTAAGCAGATTGGAATATTTCAGTGGTGAATATCTAAAGAAGATTTTGTTCAGGGAATATGATCAGACCAAATTAAACACTACAATGTTTTATAAAAAAAAAAAAAACTTGAGGAAAAACATGATACCAACCTGGCAGAAGCAGGCCAGGTCATCCATCCACCAAATAACTTGTGTTTTAATATTTTAGACTAGATGTTAGAAAAATATTTCATCTCTTCCTTGTAATCTTAGTTTTCTTTTCCTTGTATCACTTGCTAAAAGCAATACATACTTGAGGATGTTTGAGTACCATAAGCTGTACTATATAGTGGGAGTAGTAAACAGAGCCTAAGAAAATAAAACGTGCCTCAGAAAATTTTTCTTATGAATGTTTAAAAAGGTTATTTAGTTCCCAGAAAAAGTGCATATCTGTGTTTTTGTTTTATTTAATGATTCCAGATAAATTTCCATATCAATATACTCCACATATGCACCATTTTGTGGACCATATAATGTTATATAAAATTATAGTTCAACAAGTGATGCATGTTTATGCATGAATATCTAGAAATATAAAAATGAGCTATCCATTAGTTAAATCAAGTACTGATAACTCTAGAAAAATGGATGCAGTTCAATATTAGGTAATTCTTTTATCTTGGACTACATATGCAACTATTCTGACATAATACCACTTAAATTATACTGAAGGAATTGAATATTCCATAAAAATATAATTAAATGAATTCCCCAAATCCTTTCACAATTCTGCAAATATCATATTCCTACTTAAGTACCGTTTGCAGTGAGTACTTATAATAATAAATTTTATGTATTTATTAATGTTCCTTCATTTTTTCCCTATTCATATTCTCTCTTCTTAATAATTGCTGACAGATTTATAGCCAGGAAAATTCCAACTTATTTTTTTAGCTCTACTGATTCTCTTTATTGAAAATAAGCACCCACAAACACTTAGTCTCTGTTTTTGACCAGTTTTACAAGTCTATAAATGTCTCCATCTGTTGCAGAAAAAGAAGCTTCTTGATGAGTGATGACAGATATACTTGTCTGTAACATTTAATTTAGTTCTTAACACAGGAAAGCCAAAATAAACTATTTTGTTTAACTTGAATCATCAAATATCATAGAAAAAGTATTTTGCATGCCTATATCTACATCAGTATCTAAACATCTCTGGAAACACACACTCAATTTTAATTATAGTTTTAGTTTGTTCTAGTAGTGAGATTATTTGATTTTCTAATATCATATGAATGTATTTGTTATTATGCTCATTAAGTTTGTAACCAGAAAGGAATGTAAAAACATTTAGAAATGGCATTAGATAAGAATTTAATCAAACAGGATATAAGGTAAATTTGAACAAAGAATACTTTAAATTCAAGATTGCAAACCTTTTTTGAGCTTTAAACAATTGACTGAAGAGCTGTCATTTCAATAAAAAGAAAATAAGTGCTATAATTAGATAACAAAATATATCTCAAAATAGGTATTCTCTTTTAAGAGATTTTTAATTAGTATCAAGTAGAATTTTTACTGGGTTATTACTTTTCTGTTAAGGTTGAAGTTCATCAGATTATCTTTTGGCCATTTCTACTACAGGTCATCTCAGCTGGATTTTTTTGGTACAGTGAAGGGCTAGCTATAGAAGAAGGAAATGTAAGTGGGTACTGACTATATGATTTCTGTTGTAAATATATGACTATACTAGTACTTCAATACATTTAAATGAGTAATCATTAGTAGTTTTAAAATATATATATTATTTTATGTGTATGATTGTACTGCCTTTGTGTGTTTAAGTGTACCTATGTCGCGCAGTGTCCATGGAGGTCAGAAAAGGGCATTGGATCCTCTGAAACTGGAGTTACAGACAGTTGTTAGCCACCACATGCGTCCTTTGCAAGAGCAGCCAGTACTCTTAATTGCTGGGCCATCTCTCTAGTGCTATCATGAAAGATCTGTACAGTTAAGAGACAATGATAGACAATATAAATCTGATGAAATCTATGAAATTTACATAGCAAGGTGGATTTACGTAGGACCCTGAATGTGAATTTCATTTTGTGGCAGTTATAGATTGTGTATCATGATTGCCTCAAGTGTTCAAAGACTTGATTGTCTTTGACTTAATAATAGAAATCTGGCATTAACTTTAAGATATGTTTGCTTTTATTATTGGGTATTTTTTTTAGTAATAATGCTATCTTCCAAAAATTGAATGGAAAATAAAACACTGTTTGCATGATTATCATAACAATTGTTATGACATAATTTATAGAACAAAAGCCATTTCAGTTATCACTGCATAGTGGCTAACTTTAAAAAAATATTCAAAGCTCCTTCAAACAATAGTATAAAGCAGAAAAGTTCCTTGCCTGGTTCTCAAGTCATCATTGCTACTTTTTCTCATGTTCCATGATAAATGAGTAAGTGATTTAAATTAAATTAAATCAATAGATGTCCCATCTGGATCTTTATTAAAACTAAATATATTATGACCAATATATTACCAGCTTTACATGTACTTATTTGATTTATATGGAGTATTCAGTGATTCAAATTAAATTTTAATACTCATAAAAGAACTTTTCTCTGAAACACATTTGCTCATGCATGTACTATATGTATATATGTTCGTATTTAAATATTTTCCTTCAATGTCTGCATTTATTATGTTTAATACATTCCTCTTTTCATTTTGTTTTTTAAAAACAGTATCACAGGATGGCCTCATACTCTTAACTCTACCCTCTGAGATCTTAGGTATGCATCTAGTTTTCAGTGTGCTTTTCCTGGACTTTTCGCCCTCCGTGTCATGCTCAACCTATTAAAGTTGCTTTGCAGAGCATCTTTTTGTTGATATTTTAGTATTTCCTAATGTGTTCTCTGACTTTATATATTTCTGCGTTGAATGAATGCAGTCACAGTCATGAAACAGCAATCCCAACCCCATCCCCTATTCCTCAGAATCAAGACTTTATAGCCAATGGTCAAGAAACATTGACTATAAACCTTTATAAAATCACGTGCATGGTAAGAGGTTTTAAAGTGAACATCACATTATTACAGAAATGGAGTAAGTCTAGTGACTTTTCTTTTTGATCATTCCAAAGGAACCTTGGCTGATACATGCTGCAGGAATACTGGCATAGTAAATGAAAGGAAAAATCAGTGTGTAATTCATATTCAGACTTTTTATTCATGGGAAAATGCTTTAACAATTTATAATTAACTGGGACTGATCTTCATGTCTCATTGTTTCTGACCTTGTCCTTCCTCCTCTGTTTCCTACAGTAAGACTGTATATGGGCGGGGGGAACTACTTTCTTCTGAGGAAACTCTACTGACTTGGATGTGTCTTGAACTTTTCTCCTCCTTTGTCTTTAACTCTCATGCTTAAGTCTGCACTAAACTGTCTTGAAACTCCCCATTCCTAAAATTCTTATCGACAATTAAAACCAAAAATCCTAATTTGACTTAAAAAGAGGTCTCTAAAACTTGGGAAAGCTCCCCAGACTCCTGGAGATGACCACATGGAAGCTGTTCTGTTTCCCTGGTCAGAAATCCATTCAAAAATCCCCAGGCTCATCCATACTCTGGCACCTGGATCAGACACAGTAACATATGGCTTCTCCTGGGGTACATTATAAGAGCCAAACCCCAAGATGGTCTAGGCCAGTCAGTTCAGTCTCTTGCCCCCCAAGTAAACAGCCTAAGGACAACTACAGTGCTCAAAATAACTACTTTTAAACTTTATTATGATTATTTTATGTATACACTAAACAACCTCTATACAACTCTAAAAATTAAGCCACAACTCTTTCCAGTGTGTTTTATTAGGCGCTAGACAATAACATAATTTTGTGCAGGTTTCCTTTACAGTCTTTCTTCCTCCCTTCTTCTCCACAGAAAACAAAAGGCTGCCTGGGGCCTGAGCTGCTGTTGTCACAGGCCTCCAGGTCCACAGACTTGGCTTGAGATGCTTCCTCCAATTTCATATTACCTTATTAAAACTTAACACCCATCATCCCATTATTTTTATTGAATATTTTAATTGAGTTTTTGTGTATTTCATACAGAACATTTCAACCAATATTAATCACTCTCATACCCACTTCCTCACTGGCATCCTCGCACAGCTGCTCCCCTATCCCCTCAGAATTCAAACACTTTTTCATTTGTGCTAAGGCTTATTTTGTCAAGTTAGTGTTCTTGGACAATCCTCAGTGCAAGTTCTTCCACTGAGCTCTAGTCAGCCTATCCAGGGACCCTAGCTTTAAGAAGATTAGCTCTTACTCAACCAACAGTAATCAGCTGCCAGTACTTCTTCAGCTAACATTGGGGTCCCTACTGCCTATTTCCCCAGTTCCATTTTGTCTGCTTGAGTTTGCATGAATCTAGAGTATGCTCAAACCATTGCTGTAGGTTCATATGAGCAGGGTCCCAGGAGCTTGTAGAATTTTATTTCTTTATGGTCATATACCTCCTCCTCCCTGGCTCTTACAATCTTTGTAGAACTCTTTCAAATTGGTCCCTGAGCCCTGACTGAGTGAAGCTTAATATGGGACCCACACACTGCAGATTCCTAATTTCCACTCTTTGGCCCTTTGTGACATTTGTGTTCCTGGCCCTCTGTTGCATAAGGGAACTTCATTAATAAGAGTTGAGATATTCATTAGTGTCTCCTTGTTTTATGTTGTGTAAGTCTTAGGTGTAGAGTTTGCATTTGTAGATGTGCTGCTCAGGCTTGGGAAATTCACAGACAATGTCTGTGTGTGACCAGCTGTGGTACTCTGTAGTAGTCTCCAACTGGTGTAAAAGAAGCTTCTTTGATGAGCAGTGACTGGGATAGTTGACTGTAAATATAAGGATATATACATATATATTGCACTGAGTAAGAACCTACATTAGCCTAAGTGACAGTCTTTAAGATCTGTGACCTCTTTCGCCATGTGTATTTGCCTGTGATTATAGTACCACACATGAGTTTCCTCACACTGAGTGGTCTTTAAGTCCAATTAAGTAACCTTTAATTACTCTCAAGATAAAAGTGCCTCTGTTGCACCAGTATGCTGTGCCAGTCATTGGTGTGGTTATTTGGCCATGAAGCTGGTGTGGGGTAGCAGATTGCATACTGTGCTCCAGGGTTATGAGAGCTAGCTTTCAGGGGAAGTGGCTTCCAGGTCAGTTCCAGCTCCATTGCTCCAAATCTGGTCTCCGATGTATGTCCGGTCTTCAGCAATAAGGAGTTACTTATGTTTTCAGAGTCAATCAATACTAGGAAAATAGCTCATGTAATTTTGGGAGTCTCTTGGACCACCCTGACCAACAACTCAAAGAAAATTTTCTCCTGTCTGACACAGTTTCTTGTTTTGCAGCCTTCAGCTATGCACATGGACTCATGCAGAAATACTGTATGTGGAATTTGTCATTAAGTTGTTAGACTAATATGATTCCCTCTGGTGTTTTATACTAGCTTGGCATTATTTATCTCTCTCTTTTTGTTTCCCTGTCTACCCTTCCCTCCATGTTTTTCCCATTAATGTGTCTGCACTTTCCTCATTTCTTTCTTGACAATACAAGACTCCGATGGCCCCACCTGTCTTGAGCTCCTTCTTTCTCTTTATCCCCATAATTCCTATAACCCTCCATCATCCTTCCCATTTAAACACCCCCATTTTATCTATTCCTCCCTTAGTAATGCCTGTCTCTTATTCTCCTCCCTCAGGTTCCTTCTTTCCCTTTATCTCCCCAGTTCCTTTCCATTTTCCTGTTCCTGCAGTTACATCAGGATATATACTAACATATAAAGATTTGGTACTAGGATCCACAAGTGAGGGAGAACGTGTGCAATTTGGTTTTCTGAGTCTGTGTCACTTCACAGAGCATAAAAGTTTCTAGTCCCATCCATTTACCTTTAAATTTTATGATTCCATCTTTCTTTACCACTGAGTAGAGCTCCACTGTGTAAATGCACCACATTTTCATTATCCAGTCACCATTTGAGGAGCACCTAGGTTGGTTGCTTCTATCTCGTAACTGTTGTGAAAAGAGCAGCAACAAAAATGGATGTACAATATCTCTGCAGTAGGATGAGTCCATTGGGTATATGGCAAGGAGTGGTATAACAAGGTCAAACAGTGGATTCATATTTTAGTTTTTTAAGAGTTCTCCATACTGCTTTCCATAGGGGTTGTATGCATTTACAATCCCACCAGCAGTGAATGAGTTCTTCTTATCCTACATCCTTTCCAACATTTGGTATCATTTGTTTTTTGAATATTAGTGAATCTGACTGGGGTAAGATAAAATCTTAAAGTGGTTTTAATTTGTACTTCCCTATTTACTATTTTGAACAATTTTAAGATGTTTCTTAGCTATCTTTATTTCTTCTTTTGAGAACTCTCTGCTCAGATCATTATCCCATCTTTTAATTGGGTCACTTGTTTTCTTGATTCTTTGTTTTTTGAGTTCTCTATTCTGGAGGTGAAACCTCTGTCAGTTGTGTCACTGGAGAAGATTTCCTCCCACTCTGTGGGTTTTCTCTTCACTTCTTCCTTCATTGTTTATTTTGTTGTACAAAAGCCTTTTAGTTTAATGAATTCCCACTTGTTAACTAATGATCTTAATTCATGAGCAACTGATGTCTGATTTAAAAAGCCCTTTCCTACACCTATGTCTCGTAGGTTGCTGCGATGTGTTCTTCTCAGTTTCAGAGTTTCAGGTTTCACATTGAGATCTTTGATCCATTTGGAGTTGACTTTTGTTCAAGGTGAAACATAAGGATCTATATTCATTCTTCTACTGGTGGAGATCCAGTTTTGCCAGCACCATTTGCCAAAGATGCTATCTTTCCTCCAATGAGTGTTCTTGGCCCTTCTGTCAAAATCAGGTGGCTGAAATTGCTTATACTCATGTTTGGATCTTCAGTTGTGCTCCATTGATCTACTTGTCTACCTTTGGATCAATACCATGCTGCTTTTAGGACTATAGCTTGATAATACATATTGATACATATGTATAGTACATATACATATAATACATATAGTAATCCACACTGTATTGCTCTTTGTGCTCCAGGTTGTTTTGGTTATCTGTATTATTTTGTGCTTCCATATTAATTTTAGTATTTTTTTCTAATTCTGTAAAAAATGTCATAGGGATTTTGATTGAAATTGCATCTAATCTATATATTGCTTTTGGTAGGATGGTCATTTTATCAATATTAATTCTTTTAATCCATGAGCATGGAAAGTCCTTCCATCTTCTAGGATCTTCAGTCTGTTTCTTTAAAGATTTAAAATTTTCATTGTAGAGATATTTAATGTCTTTTTGCCAGGCTTATTGCAAGATATTTTTATTTTTATTTTTGAGGATCTTGTGAACATGATGGTTTCCATGTAATTTTTCATCAATTTCTAGTTCTTGGTATATAGAAAAGCTACTGATTTTTGTAAGTTAGTTTTATAAGCTGCCACTTTAATGAAAGTGTTAATCATTCCCAGAAGTTTGCTGGTGAAATTTTTGACATCTCTTAGGTATAATATCATATCATTTGCTAAAAGGGATACTTTGACCTCTTCATTTCCAATTAATTATTTCATTTCCTTTTCCTGTGTTACTGCTCTAGCAAGTTTCCAGCACTATATTGAAAAAAAAAAAGAATAGAGATAATGGACAGCCTTGTTGGGTTCCTGATTTTAATGGAAATGTTTCAAGTTTTTCTCCTTTAAAATGATGTTGGTTATGGGTTTTTTCTTTTAGCTTTAATTATGTTGAGGTATGTTCCCTGTATTCCAATTCCCTCTAGGACTTTTAACATAAATGCATGTTGAATTTTATCAAAGATCTTTCCTATATCTATTGAGATGATCATATGATTTTTCTCTTTGAGTCCATTCTTATGGTTTATGACATTTATTGACTTGCATATATTGAACCACCCCTTCATTGCTAGAATAAAGCTGACTTGATCAGGGTGTACAATTTTTAGTTGTGTGTTATATGCAGTTTGCAAGTAGTTTTACACCTTTGTTCATTAAGAGTATGGATCTATAGTTTTCTTTCTTTACCTGGTCTTGGTATGAGTGATGCTGGCTTCATAGGAGGAGTTTCAGGGTTCTTCCTGTGTTTCTATCTTTTTGAACAATTTAAGCAATATTCATTGTAGATCTTATTTCAATGTCTGGTAGAATTCTGCTACAAATTCTTCTTGGCCTGGCCTTTTTCTGTTGGAAGATTTTGTATTAGTGTTTCAATTTACTTATATGTTATGGGTCTATTTGAGCTGTTGATCCCTTCTTGGTTTATCTTTTGTGATTTCCATGATTTTAGTTGTATATGCATTTATTTTAGGTTTTCAATTTTAATAAAGTATGTTTTATAGTATTCCCTTATAATGTTCTGGATCTTTTTGCTGTCTGTTGTGATGTTTCCCCTTTTATCTCTAATTTTGTTGATTTGGAGTTGCTCTTTCTTTTGGTTAATGGGCTGAGTTGATTTATCTTATTTATCAGTTCAAAGAAACAGTTTTGGAATTCATTGATTCTTTGTATTTTTGTTGGTATTGCTTCTATTTCACTATTTTCTGCTATGATTTTTGTTATCTATTCTTGTGTGCTGGATTTCTGTATCATTTGTTTCAAGAGTCTTTATTTGCCATGTTAAGTCATTTAATTGTACTCTTTCTGATTTTTCAATGTAGACATTTAGAGTTATAATCTTCCCTTTTAGGACTTCTTTATTGTAGGGCCCTGTCTACGTTCATTGATCGGCGGAGGGCTGCTGATTGAATGATACACATAAAACAGAGACACAGACACACACACTTGGTAGGAGGAAAGGAGAATGACTGACTTTATTGAGAGGCATTAAGCCTTATATACCCTGAGGGTGGGGCTTTGCAGGAGGTTAAAAGTTCAGATTCTCAGGAGACATTCTAGCCACATGACACACACCTGATGTAAACTGAGGAAGTCTGTAAAGGTCAAGTTGTTTACTTTGGAACTGCAACTGACAACATCCAGCTAGTTTAAAGGTCAAGTTGTTTACTTGAGCTTTGTAACTGACAAGATCCTGCTAGCTCTTGGCTGAGAGCCTATAGCACTAAGAGAGAAGGGCATGCAGGGGGCCAGACCCTACACTTTTTAAGTGTTCCAGTGGTTTTGTTATGTTGTATTATCCTTTTCCTTTAATTCCAGAATACTTTCTTTTGATTTTATTCAAATTTTTGTTTTTTGAACAAAAACTTAAGACAATGAATTTAAATAATAAAACATAGTATATTCTAGACATTTCATTGTTTTTCTTAAAGATAGTTTAATATTATAAATTTTGACTCCTATAGTTCTACTGTGATGCTTTAATGTTTATATTAATTTTAGAATTTTATATTTCCTCCAAACTTGCTAAAAAAAGAATCAATCTCTGCATTAGTGAAGTTTCTCTCCTTGGCCACATAAAACACACACACACACACACACAGAGAAGTTTTTAGTTATTTATGGAACACGTGAAGTATGTCCTGCCATTTTGATTTAGCTGCTCCTTTGTTCATACTGTGATTAGCAGAAAAGCTAAATAATGAGAAAAGATTTATTTTAGTAGCACAAAAGAAGAAGCATGAAGTCACAACTAGACTCATTTTCTTGGGTCAACTTTCTTCAGGGAACAATATTACCCATTTCACATAAAGAAAAGAATATGCATCCAAACATTTCCTCATGAAGAATATGCCATTCAAACAAATAAAAGAAAAGAGAAGTAGAAAGGGAGGAAGAAAAGATAGAACAGTAAGAGAAAGTCAGAAGTTTGTCCCAGAAAAACTCAAATTAAATGTGTATACATAGTATATACAAAACCTTGCACATAGAATTGGCTCAGTAAGGTGAAAAAATGTTCTCTGTAAATAGGTAGTTATTGATAGTATGCTACACTTTATGCATCGACATGGAAATCATAATGAAAATAGGATCAGAAGTTGCCATATTGCTAGTGTGAGCATTAGGCAGAAGATGGGCCACATACCACTAGTACAAAAGCAAAATAGTACTTAAAAAAGAGATCTTGTGGGGGAGTTATGCAGTGTTCTTTACGTTTTTGCTTAAACAAATCCAGTTCACCACAAGTTAAGCATGAAATGACAAGCAAGTTTAGCTGCATGATAGAGAAGAGAGAAGCACAGCATGCATTTATAATGAATGCTTATCTCGTATATTTTGTCATACAAACTCAACAGAAAAATCCAAGTTAAATATTGTAGTATATAACAACAAAGCACACAAAATAGTCTCAGTTTGATATTGATTGTTTTTAAGAGTAAAATCCATCCTGTGCCCTCTTAATTCTCTGCTGTAATTTATTTATTAATAGCTAGAATATTCACTTACTTAAAAAAACATATTAAATACCTGTATCATGAAATTACATTCTTGTTAACAATAAGACATACTGTGTAAGAAAATAACTCATGTGTGAAATGTATCTGAAATGCATTTTTCCTTACAACTGTCAAAATATTCACTCACACTAAAATATAATCTTCTCAATGCTCCCCCTCCCCCCAAAAATGTTAAGGACAGACAGGGTCAGGCTTGAGCAAGGAGCGTGTTAGGAAAATTTTAGCTATTGTAATGATCACACAGTGATTAACAATGGCTTAAGACAGAACCAACAACTTTTCAAAATGATGCTTTCTATTCAAGGTTACAATTTAAAGTCAAATTCAGCCACTTTTGGTTCATTGCAGTGAGACCAAAATAATATCATTCACAGATTCATGTAAATACTAGACTCCAGGTCTTTTATTATTATTAGATGGCTTTCCATTAGTTTCTGCAATGCCTGGCTACCTTATTAAAATTTACATTTGCTCTGCAACTACTGCAAGAAGTAGTCATAAAGCATGAAGAATTTCTCAGTACCTCACTGTGGATTGTTTACTGTGGACACAAGGCCATGACCATCTGTTCTTTTCTCAGCTCTCAGAAAGCAGCTGCCATCCCTCCCACATACCTTCTCAAAATATACTCACAGATAAGAAATTTTATCTACTGAAAGATACTGTCATAATGTTTGTTGTAGAGCATTCATACACACACACAAATACACACACACACACACACACACACATATATATATATTATAAAGACAACAAAAAACTAACTCCAATTCTTATAACCAATACTCTTGATTTTCTGCTTTCACAAAATAAATATGCTATTTGGCCAAGACTGCAAATGTGTTTTGTTTTTGTTTTCGTTTTTCCTTTTCACAGATACAAGTTGCCATGCAAAATAAATTACAGATGTCAAAACATACATGTAATGAAACTATTAAAGGCAGGTCCTTAAAAGTATTCATATAAACAAATATAATGCAGGCCAGGCAATGACACATGAAGAATACCATGATATCACATCTGAACACATGATGGGTTGCCCAGCCAATAATTAAACTGGCAAAAAAGAATTCTGAAATTGGTTTACATATTATAATAGCATGAAACATGTTAATTTTCAATTTTGTTCACCTGCTCATTGTGGACTGAAACAGAGAAATTGAGTAGGACCAGAGTTTTGCATGGCAACTTGAATATAGACATTGCAAACCTCCAGCATTGATCAGCAATTGCTTTGGCCATAAAGTAATCTTCAGCAGTGTACTGAGTAAAAGCTATAAGCCCCCCTGTTTGATCTAATATGTCCTTCCTCATCAAACAGGATGTTCCTGTCACACACTTGAAGCCAGTTACATTGGCAGAAATATAAGATCTTGGATGTGAAGTTCCAAAATATACCTATTCTATCATGGCAGCAAAGCTTTGTCTGTCTGTTACATAGGGCAGCCCATGATCCAAGCCCATTTTTCTGTTATTTGATTGACCAAGTCAGTTATTGTGTCTGGAATTACTCTTATTCCACTATCACAAATCCATATGAGATCATATTTCACAACTTCACAGCCTGGCATCAAATAATTAATTTTAGAATGAATGCCAACATTTTTGCCACCAATAAATAATCTAGCATCAACATTTGGGTATTTTCCAAGAAGCTTCGTACACACATCAATGGCTGGATCATCACGATCCTGTATACAAAAGAGTACTTCATATTTGGGAGAATCCAGTTCAAAGAATGTTTGCAAATTGTTGATCAGGTTAGGGTTCATCTCTTTCAGTGACTTCTGAAGAGCCACGCTGGGAAGCATGCTATAAGGCTGTTTGTCTGTCACCTTCTTGTTGAGGTGTAGTGTGTAGATGTTGGACATGAAATTCCACAGCACCATGAAAATGGTGAACCCAAATAAGGCCATTCCTCTGGGGCCAGGTCCAGTAGTGCCATTCCCCAGCCTGCCAGGCCAGCCTACTCTGGCAGCCACATGGACAGTGCTGCCAGAGGAGTACAGGGTGGGTGCCTATTGTGGGGCATGGGTAGTGAGGAGGAGAGGAAGGACTGGATTGGGTGAAGGCCGAGGAATACTTTTATTTCTTTCTTAATTTCTCCTTTGACCCATTCATCATTCGGGAATGTGTTGTTTAATCTCCGTGAGTTCATATAGTTACTAGGGCTTCTTCCAATGTTGATTTTAAGCTTTATTGCATTGTAGTCTGATAGAAAGCATGGGCTTATTTTAAATTTTTGTATTTGTTGAGTTTTGTTTTGTACCCCAGTATATGGTCAATTTTGGAAAAAGTTTAATGGGATACCAAATTGAAAATATATTCTTTGGTGCTTGGGTGAAATATTCAGTAGATGCCTGGTGTGGGTCCATTTGATGTATGGTATTTTTTAACTCAGATGTTTCTATATTGATTTTCTGCCTGACTGACCTGTCTAACGGAGGCAGTGGGGTTTTGAAGTCCCCTAGTAATAGTGAGCTGGGCTTATTCTGTCTCTTAACATCCTATAGTATGGTTTTAATGTAGTTGGGTGCACCAGAGTTTGGTGCAGGTATGTTCATGACTGTAATTTCTTCTTGGTTAACTGTTCCTCCAATAAGAATGACATAACCCCCCTTATCTTTTCTGATTAATTTTAGTTTAAAATCTACTTTGCACGATATTTGAATTTCAACTACTGCTTGTTCCTTAGTGCCATTTGCTTGGAATATTTTTTTTCCATCCTTTTCCCTCAAGATAGTGCCTCTCCCTGAAGGTGAGAAGGGTTCCGTGCAGGCAACAAAAGGATGGATTTTGTCTCTTAATCCATTCTACTCCCCTTTGACTGGGGGAGTTCAGTCCATCGATATTTAAAGTTAGTATTGAAAATGTGCATTAGTTCCCATCATTTTAATTTCTGTTTGCATTCTTGGTCTTTTTGTTTCCACATTTATACTTTCATTTCATTTCTTTCTGTTGCCCCTTAGGTATAGTCATTCCTTTTTTCAGCTCTTTTTATTGCTTCAAGTATTCTCTGGAGGGCTAGTTTCCTGGACATGAATTCTTTCAGCCTATTCATGTCATGGTAGATTTTTCTTTCTTCTTCAATTATAATAGTTTTGCTGGATAAAGTATTCTGGGTTGGCGTCTATGATCATTTATTACCTAGAATACTTTGGTCCAGGCACTTCTGGATTTCATAGTTTGCACTGAAAAATCAACTGTAGTTCTGATGGGTTTTCCTTTATATGGAACATGATTTTTTCTTTTGCAGTTTTCAGTACACTCTCTTCATTCTGTGCATTTAGTGTTTTCACTATGATATTTTGTGTGATTCTGGTATGAATTTCAAGTCTTCCTTTGCTGAGTTGAAGACTGAATTTTGTATTCTTGACGTGCCTTGGTTGTTTTCTTGTTAGGGATGAAAAGAGGGTTGGTCTAGACTTCAGGTTTTCTCTTTTGATGTTATTTTGGAGGGACTCAGGAGTTCCCACGGAGGTCCAAGTAATGCACCAATCAGATATGCTCAGCCTTTTTTTTTCTAAGGTCTGGGACCCTATTAGCCAGCAGGCACAGCACAATACAGGAAGCTTGCTAGGTGGAACCTGGAGTCAGGTGTGCTCAGGCAGGCAGGAAATGTCTGGACTACTGGTAGAGGGCGGCAAAGTCCAACCCTGCATCAGTGGGAGGGGCTTCAGCTGGTCTCAATGTGGGGAGATGGGCATGGCACAATTTGGGAAGCTCACCACCACACAGAGGCCAGATTCAGGCACTCTCAGGCAGTCTGCAAATGTCTGGACCCCTGATACAGGGCTACAGACACCAGCCCTGTAGCAGTGGGAGAAAAATTTGAAATTCTTAACACGTGTCAGAGTCCTATCTTTATACATTCACTGAAAAAAATTCTTGCGTACCAGTGGGTATATTACAAACTCATTTTAAAGTTAAAAAGTTTATAATTATGTTAGAAAGACCTTGATTTAAAACTGTATTTTGTATCCTTACATATAAATACATGTTATGAAAACAGCAGTTAAAATAAACGTCAAAATTTGTGTTGTGGTAGTATGTTGGATAACAGAATGTTTCAGTAATGGAAGTGTATGGCAACTGAAAATCAGTAATTATGAAAAACCCTTTGAGTTTGTGAAGAAAAAGTTGGAGTGCAAATATTTAATAATAAATATTATTCTTTTAATATTAATTCTTATAAAACTGTATCAAATTGGAATAACAAGTTAACATGTTAATTTCATAAGTTGCAAACTTATAAATACTAGTCCTCACATTAGTGTATGACACCATTATAACATCCAATGTTTTGTGAAGTAATCTATTTATTTTAAAGTACTCTATCTAGTTTTATTTTTAAGCTTAAGTAATACGTGAAGGGAATAGGAAGAATATAGAAGAGAAAACAGAGAAAAATTAACCTAGTGAAATTATTTCTTTTGGCACCTTTATATTCTCTTTTCCCAGATGAATAGATATTTTTTTTCCTTTGGGTGAGTTAGGCTTCAAACTGTCTAAAGGTACCAGGTGATTTCTGCTGATCATATTCAGCCTCAGAATTCTATGATGTTACAAATAGTGGTTTGACAGTATTTTTCTCTTATTTTAAAATGGTATCTTATATTTCAGATTAAGCAAATGCAATTAAGTTTTTAGACAGTTGTTATGCATCGTGCATGTTACTATCATCCTATAAGAATTATTTTAGTTTTTACTTTGTTATACCTCTGTATAATTATCATCATCTTTATTTCCTTTAAAACAATGGAAGAATAAATTTAGTAAAGTATATAATATTCTCAAAACTGTATAGCTAGTAATTCAGAAGTCATACCTACTAGCTTTAATTCAGAGGCATTATATCATAATTTAAAAATTAATTATCAAGCTGTTTTCTTACAGTTAAAATGCCTCTCTAAGTACCTGTAAGTACTAGGCAAAGTGACTTTCTATTGTTAGTGAGCAAATGAACCCAGTGGCTCATATAAATTTAATAGATTTATTTTCTAATACATAAAATAGATGATGTAAAAAATTTCCTATATTTCACCCAAGTTAAATTATTTCCAACTGTTTACAGTTTGGGGTTCATCTATTATAATTTATTCTTCACTCCCACTCGTTTCTTCTGAAATAACTTCAAAACAAATCATAGACATTATATTTCACACACAAATACTTTAGTGCATTAAAAGTATTTCATTCCCAAATTAACAATTTGTACCCATTAAAATGTCTCTTCATATTTGTTTTGCTTGACTTTGGTATTACTTTAAAATGTGATGTATTTACAAAAGGGAGTTCTACTCAAAAGGAAAGAAAAATGAGGTCATGATATTTGCAGGTAAATGGATGGAAACAGAAGCTGTTATTTGTAAGTGAAGTAATACAGACTCAGAAAAGCAAGTGAAGCTATGTTCTCTCTCATTTGTAGATCATAGATCCAAATCCTTATATGTGTGTATAAATCCTGATGTAACAATAGAACTCAGGAAAATGGAAAGCAACCATGGTGGAAAAGGGGAAGGGGGAACTAAAGAGAGCTGGATAGTAAGAGACATGTTTTCAAGGAGGAAATGGGGAAAATGGGGTATTCAACAGGAAAGATAAGAAGAAGAGTTACACAGGAACCATGGGGATAAAGGGGAAGAATGTTCTAGAGAGGTGGCGGGAATAATAGGAGAATAAAGTTCTATAACAAAAAACACAATGCCAGACAGGAGAAAACCTCTTCAAGTTGTGGTTAGATTACTCTAAGAGAATCCCAGTACAACACAGGCTGTTACTATAGCCCTTGATTGCCTCCCAGAACTTGAAAGTAAGACCATATTGCTGAACATAGGACAGATTTTAGGCACAGGCCTTGAAGCAATGTATCTGGTACTGACCTGTAGGCCTTCTCTTTGAACACTAACTCTCATGGTATCAGAGGATGTTATTCAACCTGCAAAGGGAGAGAATCAGTCTATGGTTCAACCCAGCTATAAGTCTGAAAACCACAACCATGACCTATATGTCAAACTATCTTTATTGGTGTAATAGTAGCAGCTTTTTCTTGGGGGCCATCAAAAGATGTCTATTTGGAGTTAAAACCCACTCAGTGGAAAATAACTCATATGTGGTAATCTAAATGAGACCAAATGCACGTGACCAGACAGGTCATAGATCCTAGTGAAAAACCTAAATCTTCCATATCCCTATACAAATTGTAATTTCTTACTATATACTAAGTATGTTTCCTCATATTTACCGAGAAGTATACCTCTCACCAATCATCAGAGAAGCTTCTTTTTGAAAAAGATAGAGACAATTACAGTTTTCCATAACTGGTCAAATGCAGAGATTGTCTGTTTGATGTCCATCCCTATATGACACACCTTCAATGGAACCTCTACATCTAATTTTCAGTGAACGCAGTGAAAAAAGAGGCTGAGAAAATATTAATGTATCTCTCAACTCTTAGCAGCAAAAGCCCTCATACAACAGATAATGGTTAGCACAGAAAGTCAAAATGTAGAGAATAAGAGGCTGCAAAGTGTATATCCTTAGATAGGAAACCTATATTAAACCTCAGCCTTCAAGGTTCAGAGAACATTGTGGAAGAGTGAGTGGAAAGACTGTAAGAACCAGGAGTGGTGGATGATGACAGGGAAATAGTTTTCCAGGCAATTTGAAACTTACTCATATAAACATATAGCATTCACAAGACCCATGCAAATGCAAAATAGAAAGTAGCCTCTACCTGAGTTGTGGGACTATTGGCAGCTGATCACTGCTGAGTCAGGGGGAGTGGGTCTTCTTTCAGGGAGTGACTCACATAGTAGATGAATTCACTCCAAGGGACATCTGGGGACACAAACAACTTGATAGGCCTTAACATATATGACAGAATGCATGAAATCTGACTAGGGGTGTAATATATGGGTTGCACCTAAGAGAGGATTTCTAAATATAATTAGACATATGAAATGCACACAATGCAATTAAAAACAACAATAAAATGACAAAGCAAAAGTTAAAATGTAAGTTGAGCAATATTGTTTGTTGTTCGCACATAACTTTTGTGTGGTTATTAATTGGTCTTATTCAGTGTTTAACACAGGGGACACAGTGGATCAAGAAGAAGGAGAAAGCAAAACAGACAGTTGGTGGAACAATCAGAGCATACAACATTTAAACTTAAATTTGCTATATTAAGTGATCAGTGTCCCTGGTAACATAAAAATTGCAATATGATTACTTATCACAAATCACCATAATATATGAAAATGTTCATAGTTTGTTGAGATTCAGGAGTCCCACAAAACTTCCATTTATAAAATGCAACATTTTCAAAGGACATCAAAGCAAAGCACAGTAAAATGAAGTACGCCTGCATAATCCTTTTGTGATGTTCTTGAATTTGATTTGCTACTTTCTTAGCTTTTTTCTTTTATTTTGGTGTATGTATTTGCTGGGATCGCCGGCAGGTAGGGCGGTGGCGAAGCTGGTCCAGCTGGCCTCCTCCAGGGGCTGAGCAGGATGGTGAGTGTCGCGACCTGGCCCCTCTCCACTCTGGAGGGAAAAAAAAAAACACGCCGAGTCGGCAGTCTGTCTAGCAGGATCTCGTTTATTAACTGTTACAAAGTAACTTATATAGGGTAGGGGTGGGGCAAAAAGGGAGTGAAGGACCAATCGATCTCTGTCACGTAACCTGCAGCCAGGCAAAGTCCATTCTGATAAGCTGTCAGACTCGGGTGAGGCTCTGACAGCTCCATTCTAAATGGTTGGTGACGGTTGGTTGTGACAGTTGGAAACCGTTAGAAGTCTGGCTGTGGCAAGCCTGCACTAAGGCTGAGTCACGATCGTCCACGTCAATCTGCAGCTCCCAGTGCATCGTGTGAGTGTGAGGACACCTGATCAGTGTCGCGCAGTCTGGCCTCGAACTCACAGATCCTCCTGCCTCTGCCTCCATCAGCTTATCCTACTGGTGTACGCCACCATCACCGGCCCCCAGCAGCCTGCGAGAGGCCCGGAGTGGGGGCTGGCCGGCGTCCTGCCCTGCCTGGAGCTGCTGAGCCACGCTGCGGCCTGGGTGCTGGAAAGCGGCCACCATTTTTGCCTGGGGGCCACGTAGCACCACAGACTTGGCGTCCCGGGAGAGGGCGTTGGCCAGGGTAGCTGCCTGGGAGGAGGCAATCATTGGCGGCGCCTGCCACGCCTCCATCTCCCAAACTGACAGCCACAGCCTGTGCAGTTGGCCCCATGGGGAACTGCAAACCCGCCCTTAAAGGGCGGCCTGGAGCTGCAGCGGCCCTGGAGGCCCAACATGTATTCATAAGAGAATTGGGATTTTTCCCTCTTTAAACTCTTTGGTTTTGCTATAAGTGTGATACTGACTTCACTGAATGACTCTTCCACTTTCTTTTCCTCCTCCCTCTTCTACTTCTTCTAAGTATACCTTAAGAACTTGAAAAATCCACCAGTGAAGCCATCTTGTGTTGGACTCTTAGTTTTGAGTGATTTTTATATTATTGACTCCACCTCTTAGCATAAATTTATATTCAATTTTCTAGGAATATATCCATTCTGCTTAGGTTATCTAATTTATTGTGGTAAATTCATAATAATATTTTTAATAATTACTTTTTATTTGGTAAAGTTTGTGGTAGTCAACTTTTTCATTCATATTTTAGTTCTTTATCCAATATTTTGTTGTAAATCACTTTAGCTAAATTTTCAGTTTGTTGATAAAGTAACCAAAACTTTGGATATTTTTAATTCATTTCTGTATTTTATCTCATTGTCTACATTCCAATTATTTTTTCTTTCCACAGATTTAAGTTCAATTTACTCTTATTTGCTAACTCCTTATGGTATAATTTTTTATTTGAAGTCTTTTCTCCTTTTATAATTGAGAAATTCATGCATGCATATAATGTATTTTGATAAAACTCACCTAAGATCCCTCTTCTCCACTTCTTTCCTATTCTCCCTCACCAGTTTTGCCTCCCCAATTAATGCACTTAGAAAAAAAACTCACTGAGTGCACTTAGTGCTACCAATCTGTTCATGGATGAAGATCATCTCTAGAGTATGAGTAGCTTCCCAGGGATCATGTCCCTAAAGACAGCACTGTCTTTTCCCAGTAGACTTTGATTGTCAATAGCTTGTAAACTAAGGTTGAGATTTGATGAACTTCTCCCTTACCAGTGTCACTGTTTCGACTGATTTGATCTTGTGCATGTAGTCACAGCCCCTGTGAGTTCATATGTACATCTTTTTTCAGTGTAGAGATAGACAATTTTATTACAGAAAAAGTGAGGTATTCTCATATTATTATTTAAATCGAATGTTTGTTAAATTTTTACAAATTTCATACAAATATATCTTGATCATATTTAGATCCTTTCCTAGAGTTTAACTATGTACATCAGGTTGGCCTTGAACTGATCCTCATGACTATGTCAACTGAGTGGTGGTGTTAATGGTGTGCCTCACCATGGCTGGCTTTGAACATATTATTTTTAAATTCTTGATTATGTTTGTGTATGTGTGTCTGTGTGTAAGCTATGTACATGTGAGTATAGGTGTTGCTGGAGGCCAAAAACATGGGATCTCCTGGGAACTGGAGTTACAGGTGGCTGTGAGCCTCCCAACTGGGTATTGGGAATTGATCTTGGGTCCTCCACAAGAGTAATAGATGTTCTTAATCCTTGAGATCTCTCTCCAGATCCCAAAAATGTTCCTCCATTTTAAGGTATGCACTTATGATTCAAACTTTATTCCATGAGCACTGTTTGCACTGAAGAACATAATTTTGTGTATTTCCTATTTTCTCCATTTCTCTCAAATTATTTTCTAATTTCCTTGTTGGGGGATCTTTTGACTCATTTATTAAGAAAGTATCATTTATTGTACATATTTTTATAAATTTCCTTCTTTTTATTCCAATATTGATTACTAGCATAATTATGTTGAAAGGGTTTTATATGACTTCAATTACAATATTGTTTCATAATGCTTAACATATCATCTGCTTGCAAAATATGTGATATATACTTGATTAGAATTGAACGGTATGGTATATAATGTATATTTTCTGTAACTGGTTCATAGTGCTTTTCAGATCCTACATTTATTTACTGATAATCTTTCCAGTTCTATGTATTGGTTAAAGAAAGGTATGAACATTTCTTACTGCTATTGTTATTGTCCAGAGGTCTTGATTGGGTTTGTTTTCTCTGCAATTAAAGAATTAAAGGCAGATAATATTTTAGACAGCAGAAAGCAATAGGTAACAATCTATAAAAGTTAAAAGAGAGAGAGAGAAAACAAAAGAAGAGAGAGAGAGAGAGAGAGAGAGAGAGAGAGAGAGAGACTGACTCTCCACAAGTAGGGAAAGGAATTAGAAACTAAAAATCCAAAGCCCCAAAGTGCTTTTAAGAGCTTTGTTCATTATGGGGCAGGTCCCCCTCCCATAATTTTGGATTGGTCAACATAAAGAAGAGAGAGCCCATGGGTCACAGCTTCAAGCTGAATAAGGTATGTCTAAGTCTGGCCTTAGTGTTATCTAAATTAGTTTGGATCAGTCAACAGGAAATTGTGCCTTGCTGACTGGCAGATGGGGAGAGACCATAGGGTTTTGTCACAGAACAAGAAACTGGAAGTGTGTCAATTTTCCTTCTTGTCTGCTTATCATGGTGCTAGGAACCAAACTTGGGTCTTCTGGAAGAGCAATATGTGCTCTTAAGTGCTGAACCATCTCTCCATTCCAGTGTTTTTCTTATAGGCCACAGTTTTCTGATATTAGTATGATCACTAAAACATTGAGTTACTACTTGAATATAATTTCCCTTTTACTTTCACTTTATTTTGAACATAGTAGACAGTAAATAGTTCTGATGTATGTTTTGCATATTGAATATTTCTTTACTGGAATAGTTGGTAACAATTGCATTTTAGTTCTTATAAAAGTGGGACTTCTGCTTTACTATTTGTTTTATATGATCATATACTTTATTAGTGTATTTCCAACTTCATTTCCTTATTGCTTTAAACATTCTAAAATACATCTTCTCAGTAACTAAATGAGCTTTACTTCTAGCAACTTATATTTGTAAAAACCTAGTTTAAATAATCCTGTGAAATGTTGCCATGTAGACATGACATGGCTGGCATACACGTGAACTCACAGCAGGTGTGGTTACCTGTACTTCAATACAGTTAAAAGTTCCAGCATGGAGGAGGGGTGAGTATCCGGATACCTCACCCATACCTGAAGAGCTATTGCCACTTGATGGATTTGGGAGCAGGAAAGTCAAATTTTGGGGAGTGTGTGACACCTGGTAGGGCTTCCCATGACTCAGTAATGATCCCATATGAGTGTTTATAATGGTAGCACTAATTGAACACAGTTCATTTATATTTATAATAGTTAGTTGTACCTATAGGTACTTGAGTGCAATCCTGATCACTTGGGTAAAGAACACCTGTAAGCCACCATGTCCCTGAAGAAAACTAACTCTCCTTCTTTCAGCAGCATTTGAGTGCCTGTAGCTTGTTACCTCGGTTTGGAGCTTTGTGAGTCATCCCTCCACCCATGCTGTAATGTGGTCTCATGCAGCTTTTGTGCAGGCATCTATATTACTGAAAGGCAATGTTCATAAGTCTTTTCTGAGCAATCCTTCTGGTCTCCTAGCTGTTTCAATCTTTCTGCCACGCCTTCCACAATGTTCCCTGAGCTTTGGGTATAGAACTGTGTTACAGATATCCCATACAGGGATGGGCACTCCACAATCACCTTTTCTCTGCATTTGACCAGTTGTTCTCTGTGAGAGCCTCATTTGCTGCAAAATATCAATAAAGCAATAATAATTATGATGAAGGCATGGATTTGAGAAGTGGTTATGGGAGAGTGGATATGAGAGGAATAGAAGGGCGAGGAAAGAAAGTGGTATTCATGTATGAAGTTCTCAAAAATGAACAAAAAATAAAAATGAGGGCATGAAGTTGGGGGGGAACCCTGGAGGGCTTGGGTAGGGAAAGGGGATGTATATACTCAAGATACTTTGTGCTCATGTATAAAGATTTCAAAGAATAAATAAAAACTACTATAGAAAAGAAAAAAACAAAGAAAATTGCATATTTTTTTACAAATTGGCTTTGTGCTATAAAACAAAATAAGGATTTACTCAAACAGTTATCCCACTCTCTAAGAGTTCAGTTCTTTCTTGAACTGAATGTAGATTTCAGCAATAGATAAGCATTTCTAAACTTGATTTCACTTGTGTCCATCTTTGTGCATGTTTGTAATCTGAATACTTTCTAAGTCATGAAATATATGCTGATTAATTGGGTGCCATAATTTTCCAAAGAAATTTATCTCTCCAGATCTTCTTCCTTTCGATTTTATTTGTTCATATATTTCTCCATCTCCCCCTCCCCTTCTCTCTCCCCCTCCCCTCCCCCTCCCTTTCCATCTCCCTTTCCATCTCCCTTCCATTGTACCTTTTTGTTTTCGCTAGGCAACAAGAGTTTGTTCAACTTTTAATACTTTTGAGGGATGAGTTTTCTATACTTAAGTTCCTACTTGATATTTCTAAATTACGAAGGAGAAAAGCAACTGCCTATGTTATCATCCCTTAGTCAAGCCCCAGACAAGTTAGAACACACAAAACACAATTATTAGATAGCATGTTATACTCATTTTCCTTTGTAGACAATAACTAAAGTTCAGCACTGTTTTGTATTGAAAATTTGGTCTCCAGTGTGGTGATTCTGAGAGGTGATAGTATATTTAAGAGAGTAATCCTAGTTCAAGGTAGTTACATTATGGTGGTCCTGCTCCCCAAATGGGATAATGCTTCTCTTGAGCAGTGAGTTAGTTCTCATGTGATCAAGCTGCTATAGAGTGGGGCAACTCCATCTATTTGACCACTTATGAACATAGGTGATTTTTTTTGTAATGAATTCTATGATACAAACAGGAAACTGAAACCATTCTTTTGGTCTTCCAGAGCTGTGGTTTAAATAAACCTCTTTTTGATACTCAGTCTCTGATATTGGAAAAAGGAAACATAAATCAACTATGCCAGTGTGCTGTGCTAAGAATGTCAATTGACCCTTCAAAATCATTATAGAAAAGTGGAGATGCAAGGGTTAAGGACAAAGAAATATACCACGCATTTTTCTTACGGTTTTTATGTTGTCTTTTTAATAATTCATGTTTTATCTTGCTGTTTTCAGTATTTGATTATTTTCTAGAATTGGAATAAAGTAGGTTTTGGTAGTTTGATTTGATTTATCAGTTTCCTTCTGGAGAAGCATATGCTTGGAGCTACTTAAGATGCTATGTTAGCTGGTTTCACTCCAGTGGAATTTTAATTTTTATTGCATTGTATTTACAGATAATTTGGGAAGAATTGGTAAATCAAAACTACTGATTCTTTTCAGTCAATAAAATGGCATACCTCTATTTATGTCTAATTTATCCTGGTAATAGTTTGTCAATATACCGTGCTTTAATATATTTTACTGGAATCAACTTTAATAATTTAAAATTTTTACTCTATAGAACATGACACTGTATATAATTTAGCTTTCATATTATTTTTACTAATATGTAGAAATAAAACTGATTTTAAGACATTCGAGCTTTATAATCTTACCAGCTTATCAATTTCCATAACATACTTTTTATTCTCTATTATTTTCAGTGATGATGGCTTCTGAAACTAACAGACAGTTTAAATTATTTATTGTTAAAATGGCTAGAACTTCCTTTCAGCTTTAGATTACCTATTCTTTTTAAGTTGGCTATATTTACTTATTTGAATTTTTATAGAATTTTTTGTGAGAAAAGTATTATATTAATGTTCATCAGTGGGGTTAGGTGTATATTTTGAGGCATGAATTCATTGTTGAAAGTGATTTTTCCAAGCAAACATATATTTCATATTCTGTAGAATTAAGTTTCTTAATTTGTACAGAATTTATAGAATTTTCATCTGTTTCATTCCTGGTACTGAGAATTTTTGTCTTCAAAATGATGAACATATAAAGTTCATCAGTTTTCTGACTTCACAAAGCAAGCCTTTGGTTTTATTATTTTCTATTTTGGATTTACAATTTTTTATTAATTCTTTGAGAATTTCATACATGCATACAATGTATTTTGATCATATTCACCCCTCAGCATTCCCCAACTTCTCCCAAGACCATTCCCTATCTCTTTAGTCTTCCCAACTTTCTGTCCTTTTTTCAAAGCCCATAGAGTCAAGCTTGTGCCACCCCAATACTCCTGGGTGTGGAGCCTACCACTGAAGTATGTTTGTGCTACCAGCAGCCACACCTTAAAGACAGCTAACTCCCTCATAACCTATCGACTGTCAGTAGCTTCTTAGTTACAGATGGAGGACTCATGACCATTTTCCATTCCATCTTGTGTAGGTAGCAACAGAGATAACTTTTGTTGAAGTTTCTTTTTTTTATTTTTATTTTTAAACATATATTGTTTGTATTAATTCTTTGGGAATTACATAATGCAACTAATATATTTTGATCACATTCATCCCTTGCTCTTACCATTAACTCCTCCTTGATTCATTTCAAACCCTTCTACCATTTCTTAACTTTGCATCCTTTCTTTTATAGCCCCCTGACTCCAGTTTGGACTGCACACATACTCAGGGATGTGGAGCCGTACATTGGATTTTGCTCAGCCATACTGTAAAAGAAAACTGACTTTTTCTCCCATCGACTCCACAAACTGCCCATAAAGCTTCACGTAGGCTTGGGGGCGCCTGAGCTCCTCCCACATTCTTGCTGAAATATTTTAAATTTTCTTGAGGCTGAAGTTGCAATGGTTAAATTTTAGATTTTTTCCCCACTTTTTGGTTATAGGCAATCAGTGCTAGAAATTTCTCCTGAAATGCTAATTTGTTGAAATTCCACAAATTTTGATATTTCTCTTAAAAATTATAATTCAGTTCAGACTAATTTGTAATCTCCATTTTTAATATATTGACTTGCTTAGGATATTTTATTAGCTTTACTGGGATATGATGAAATTTAACATATGATTATGTTCTTAACATGAAGTTTAATTCCACTGCTTTCTGAGAACACTATGTGTGACTTGAATATTTTATTTTATTGAAAGTGGGTTTATGGTTTAAATATGATGTAACATGCTAAATTTTCTTCATTCCATTTGAGAAAACATATTTTACTTTTGTTGAAAGTAGTGGCCTACATATACAACCCAACTAGGCTAATTTCACTGCAAGTAAGTCTTACTCAGACTATCAAAATATTGAGAGTCTTACAATCTCAGATTTAGACTTGTCTGTTTAATTTTTTTGTTTTTCTTTATGTGTTCTGAGTTTTGTTTGGTATGTAGACAAACTTTGTGAAAATATTTTGTCTCTTAATGAACCAATTGTTTATTTTTCTAAAATAATAATTTGTGTACCTGACCTCTACTTCCTGTATTGTATTTGCTCAAGTGATTGAAAGGTTTATTATCTTTATCATTTTTCTGGGGTCATCTTTAAATGCTGCTTCAGTTATGTGTTTTGTCAACCATTGTTTCTTGCTTTGCCTGTATTTTAGTTCTTTCAAGAGTTAAAACATCTTATCTCTGAAATATGATCTTTGTTACAACTGTCTTTTCATATTTTCTTTACTCTTCTGACTATATAGAATGTTGATTTGGTTCTAGAGCACAAAGTATAATATAGTTCAGAAAATTCTAGCTTAAATTCTATTCCCAACTGGTTCCTTCCTTATATGTAAATGCAATGGATTTTTATTTTTGAGTTTATACTTTCCCTTTTCCGTTTGAAAATGTAATCAAAACAATCATCATAGTTTAAAGACAAGGTCTCCTTATACAGCTCAGCTTGGTCTTGAACTTGCTATGTGTCCCTGGAAGACCTCAAACTCATGATCTTTGTGATTTCACTTCTTAAATTCTGGGATTATAGCCACTCTACCTGGAAATTATTAGTGTTAGTTGCATTTTAATTTAACCATCAAGTTTCAAAGCATCATATTTATACTCTTAAGATATTATAAATTTAAAAGAATAAATGTGACTTAATCTAAAAAACAGACTTTTCTGTTACATTATATGAACTCTTTTTTTTGATCTTTTAAAAAAGTTTATTTATTGTTTTTATTTTATGTGCTATGAGTGTGTTGCCTGTATGTATGTAAATGTACTCATGTCATACAAGGCCCATAGAGGTCAGAAGAGGGTATCAGATCCCCTGTAAGTGGAGTTACAAGGCAGTTGTTACCCACTATGTGGGTGTTGGAAACTCAATCTAGGTCCTCTGAAAGAGCAGCTCTTACCCACTGAGCAATCTCGCCAGTCTCCATTATCTCAACTCTTTAAATCAAAGAATTTCTTTTTTTTTTTGCTTGAGAAGTATGAATTATTCTCTAGTCCCATAGGAACACAAAAGCAATAAAAAGTGATCTGTACATTTCTGAATCTTTGAAGAATTTGATATTTTTAATATGCTAATAGTTTTCATCAATTGTATTATTTACATATATGTAATTTAATAATTAAATTACTTTTCACACTATTAACATTTTCACCTCAAATCTCTGTCTTGTGCATTTTCACTGGGTTCCAGCATGAAACAGGTTAAGCCCTTCTAGGAGAAATGTGTGTGGCAGAAAAAGCAAAGGAAATTCTAATTTGCCAACATATCTTATAGATCACTCTCCACAGGACCCTGATTACCCTCAAAAGTAGGTATAATTTCAGTTTCATCTCCTTCGAGTAAGTACCTCAGTTGTCATTCTCTCTTGTTTGACAGCTTCATCGCCCTGTTTTAAAGCTATACGTTTGGTAAAAGGCAGATCAGCTGGGTTGGTGTTTTATGTTTAAAGCAGCTTGTTAATAGGTAAGTCTTCACAGGGTAAGAAGAAAGCTTACTGTGCTCTATTCACAAATAAGTAGTTATACATCCCTGGAATACTTCAGTTTCAGCATTAAAAATAAATATTATCATGCAGTGAGTGCCTTGAACCAAGTAACATGCAACAATTTTTCTACTTTGAGTAATGTTGTCCATTTTCTCACCTTGACACACTACTTGGTAGCTAGCATATTGATTTAAGATGTGTGTCAGGAAAAGAATAGAGAAGGAGCCTAAAAGTCCACGACACATAATGGCAAAACCTTGAAATGACATCCAAGGCTTAGATTTTCTAAGTAAAAATTAAACTGTCTCAAGCCAATAGAAGATGAGAACTAGGAGAAAAGTCTCATAATTTTTCATTAACTTCAAAGTATATTCTATGTGCACTGAATTTTAAATTTTGTAAAGTAACAAATTATGATTGCTTTTATTTTACTATCTTATCTCAAGCACCTGCCAATACTGTAATTCACTTTGATAGGTATTATTATACTAATTTTGCAGATGAAAAATGAGATAAAAGGTAAGATAATTCATTCAAAAATCAGGGTTCAGGGGTGGAGAGATGGCTCTACAGTTAAATAGCATTTTTTGCTCTTATATGGGACCTGAGTTCAGTTCTCAGTGCCAATATCAGATAGCTTGCTACCTACCACCTGTAACTCCAGCCAAAGGGGATCTGATGCCTTTGGCCTCTGTATACACCTGCACTCATGTGTGTATTCATACACATCCAAACAATAATACACACACTATATATATATATATATATATATATATATATATATATATATATATATATATATAGAGAGAGAGAGAGAGAGAGAGAGAGAGAGAGAGAGAGATGTAGCACCCTGGCTACGTTTGTTGACTGAGTCCTGATCGGCGGAGGGCTGCGGATTGAATGACACACATAAGACAGATACCCAGACACACACACTAGGTAGGAGGAAAGGAGAATGACTGACTTTATTGAGAGGCAGCAAGCCTTATATATCCTGAGGCGGGGCTTTGCAGGAGGTTAAAAGTTCAGGTTCTCAGAAGACATCCAGCCACATGACACACACCTGATGTAAACTGAGGAAGTCTGCGGTCAAATCAATAAATGTCAAGTTGTTTACTTCAGAACTGCAACTGACAAGATCTGGCTAGCTCTTGGCCAAGAGCCTAGCACTAAGAGAGAAGGGAATGCTGGGGGGGGGGGGGGCACTGACCAGACAGATAGACAGATAGATAGAATTGTTGGGCAGTCAAATACACTCATTGATGGAGATAGATGAAAACCAATTAATATAAGCCATACATTAGTGATAAGTGTTGCATTTTATTTCATTATCAACTTGTCAATCAAGATTTGTTATTAAGCATCATAGTCAGAATATATAGTTGAATTCAAACCGAATTTTCTCAAGTATAAGTTTTGTAATTTTCAGTTGAAATGACAAATGTTTCCTATAGGATCAAGTATTTGAACACTTTCAGTTTATCGCTCTGTGTTTTCTGTGGCATGTTTTTGAAGATGTAAGCTCTCAGCTCAGGCTGACTGCTGCTATGTGTCCCCCACCGTCATGGAATATTCCTTTGGAATTTTAAGCCCAAGTAAATTCTTCCTTCTGTAATTGTTTTATCACAACAACAGAAGCCAAATTAAAACAGAACTTGGTACTGGAGAGTGGATAGTTGTGAAGAACCTGACTGTATTGGTTTTTACGAATAATGTAGAAGACTCTGGGACTTTGGTCTAGAAATGTGATTGAATGCTGTAAGCAGAGGCTAGACTCTAGTAGAGTCCCAAATTACAATGTTTCAGAGGGGAAGAGAAGCAAGACTTAAACAGCAACTGGGCTAGAGTCCAATAATGTGATATTTCTGGGACAGAATATGGCTGCCCAATTCCTAAGAACTTGACTAAGGATGAATTTAAAGTAAGGAACTAATTTCATTGGCAGAAGAAATTTCAAAACACAGCCTAACATTAAATCTGTGGAATAGTTATTAATGGTGATGCTAATGGAGATATACAACGAAAAACACCAGGTAGTACTGAAAGAAGTACAAAATGTACATTTTAGTGAAAGAATTCTAGGCAGCTTAATGTTGCAGCCAAGGAATGTCCTGGAAACAGGGCTGTGTAATTGTCAAGGAGATTAGAGCCTTTACGGAGAGGCCTCCTGATCTATATTTAAACAGTGGAAAGAATGCAAGCCCTTCCCTACTAAGCTTCCAACTTGTGAAAGAGAGTCTAAGAAATTTTCTGCTCCTAAAAAGCAGTTACTTCAACATAGAAATGATGGTCTTAATGTGGACAAAGTGAACCAAGGTCCATTTCAATCTGGCAACTAAACCTGACAATTTTGTCTATGTGGTGTTCAGCATGAAAGAATCAAGAAGTGAGGGGATTATCAATTCTTCCATGGTTTCAGAGAGCCACTGAGGTCAGAGAAAGTAAGGCAGGAGAGTCCCTGTGAGAACATGGCCCTGAGAGGTCAAGAAGGTCAGAGAGACCACTGTCTGAAGCTGTGAATATGAAACCTGGGGTGTGGTGGAGACCTTAAGATCTTGGAGATGGCAGAACTGTGAGGCATCTGTCAAGGAGCACGGCATACAAAGTAGAACCATCGCAAGAACGATATGAATTGAAGGCAGTAAAGCTGCCTTCATTTTAATTGTTAAAATGATCCTTTCTAATTATTTTTCTTTCTAAAATTTATACTAAATTACTACTAATACTTGCATTATTTTGTTTACACATTTTCCTTTGTCTTTATTATTAATCTCATTCATTCATTTATTCCTATGAGTATGTTAAACGTTACTTTAAAACTTTCATTATTTTCCACATTTTGCCTTTAAATTTGTACACACTTTTCTTCCCTTTTTCTTTTAAAAAATTTTTTCTATTCTTTATGTGCATGAGTGTTTGCATGTATAAGTGCACCCATGCCCTGCATTGCCTGCAGATTTCAGAAGAGGGCATCGTTTCTCCTGGAACTGGAGTTAGGAATGGTTGTTAGCCACCATGTGGGTGCTGAGAACTGGACCTGAGCCTTCCACAAGAACAGCCAGTGTTCCATACCGCTGAGAAATCTCTACAGCTTCACCTCTTTCTTTTAGTACCTCTTTTTTTTTTCTAGCAAGACTAAAGGAACTGGGCTTCTTTTTCACTCACACATTTCTTAGCCATTGTTTGAAGACTACTTTCAGGAACATTAATTCTTAAGTAATTTTGGCTTATTGTATGGGTTGCATATCAGGCTTCAAATGCATAGAAAGATTGCAGGGAAAAATTCAGTTTTAAATATTTGTAAGCCAGGTGACTGTACATATAGTTCCATATTTGTTATTTCAGTTATGTTGATGTGCTGGAATGTGACTCAGTGGTAGAACACTTCCCTAGCATGTGTGAAACCCTGGGTTGAATCTTTAGCACTGAAACAAAATTGTGATACAGTCATGTTGAACATCTTTCAAATTTAGTAACTCAGTCTGTTGGGTCTTGTCAAAATTTCTGCCCAGAATTTTGTGGTCAGTGTTCTTGAGCCTCCTAGGACATACTACTTCAAAGAATTTTCCTCTGGCAAAAATTGTTAGCAGCTTTTGTCAACGTATCTTTGGAGATAAGTGCAGAAGGAACATCTCAGATCTTGGCTTTAGTGAGTAAGACTTGCTTCATAGAGCAGGAAGTCATTGTTTATGTTTGCTAACTGGTAGGTCTACTTAAGACTTACAAGATATTTTGTCTTTTTGACCTAAAAGCATATTTTCATCATTTACATTAATGAAATAAAGTATATTACAACAGTACTTTGTAGTAATTCAAAAGAATGATATTACAATACCATATGCAATTTGAAGAGCAAGCTTTCTGCTCTCTTCCAATTCCCATCTCAACACTGCTAAATTATCTTTAGAAAGTTTCCAAGCCATTTCCTTTTTACCTTTGTCTATCTCTTACTCTTCACTGGACTCATTCTTGGATTTGTGTTCTCTGTTTAGCACTCAAACTTGACTCCTGATATTTGTAGTCAGCACAGTGACACTGATTTCGATTTTGAAAACCTATCATTCATCTTATAAAAAAAAAAGATTTCTAGCATTTAGCTTCTCTTTTAGGTAACTGTGGTCCAGCATCCTAGCCCAAGCTCTAATAAATTCAACCAAATTGCATGATTTTCAACCTCACCTTCTTAAGAGTAGAAAGGGATCAGATTATTCCTATGTGCCACTACTGCCCCTTAAATAAACCTCTTTTATTCGTTAAGTAATACTTTACTAATTTATTTTACTATGCACCTGATAATCATGGATTTCTTGGAGGTAAGGAAACTATATTCAAGTAATTCTTAATTATTATTTCTTAATTATTACTCCCTCCCCCGTGGACTGTATAGATTAAGAAAGAGAATGCAAGAAATATAACCACAGAATACCCTGAACCTATTCTGATTTTCACCACAAGATGGAAGCATAAGGATTTAGATAATAAAGAAGGAAAAATAAATAAAACACTTGAAACCTAGTGTATGAGAATTGAATGATTTTAAATTTTACTCTTTTAAATAAACCTTTGACAAGAAATTATGATTCATTGATTGAGACACAAAAAGATGCAGAGTTTAAATTTTCTGGGCTCAAGCTCCCTGTCTTTTCAGGTAAATTTTTAGCAGAGATTGATATGATTTTATATAAGATTCTTTTAATAGGAGGGATCTCCGTAAATGGTGTTTAATGCTTCATTTTTATTACATGGAATTCTAAAATAGAAATAAATATCTTTAAAATTTTCTCATAAAATGATACACTTTAACTTATAACCTATTTTTTAGAAATGTGAAAAATAGCCTTTTCAAAAAGTTATTTTTATGATCTAGATAAAAGCTTTAAAAATAAAGAAAATATAAATTGATACTTTTCTTTTCATATATAACATTAGACAAATATTTATGTTTGCCCAATTGCAGTCATTGAATAAAAGTGCACAAGTAAATAACATTTGAACCTAGAATTCCACAGATCATTGACATTAATTTTTAGTGACAGCATTCATTGTTTGATAATATCTTCCACTGCTTATTAGTATATTTAATACATTTTTATAATGCAGTTTTATTTTCTTATTGACTTTTAATGAATTTCATACAATGCATTTTGGTCATATTTAGATATTTAGATCCCTTTCCCTATCTGTCTGCCCCTCATATACTGCCCCGCCCAATTTCATATGCATATGTGTGTGTGTGTCTGTACATATATGTGTTTATATTTATATTTCTATACATAATTTATAGAGTCAAATATGTGTCCCCAAATAATGCCCTTCAGTATGATTCCATCCACTGAAGTCTAGTCAATCTACCAAAAATTAATTTCACACTTAAATGAGACTGACTTTCCATCTCCATGCTGTCATTGGCTGGCAACAGTTTCTCAGGTAGAGTTGGGGTGTCTTACACACTTCCCCATGCAACGCTGGTATTATTTCTGCCTTGAGCTTACATAGGACATGTGCATGTTGCCAACATTACTATGATTTTATATATGTAACTAACCAGTTATTTGGAAAATTCTGTTTCCTGGTGGTCATCCACCATTTTTTGCTATTAGAATCTTTACACTCCCTCTTGCACAATGATCTCTGGGACTTGGTAGGTAGAAGCTTGAAACAGATACCCTATTAAAGGATAGACACTCTGCAGCCTCTTATTCTCTGAACATTGGTCATTTGGGGGTTTCTCTGTTAATCACTATGTGCTTCCTAAGAAAGCTTCTCTTGTGAGCGTGGAAAGAAGCAATAAACTATGGATATAACATTAAGTCACCAGGAATCAATTAAATACTATACCTATTTAGAGAATGATAGGAATAGACTCTCCCCTATGGCCTGTAATCTATTGATTCTCAGGTTCCTAGGCTTGTTTATTAATATCAGGAATGGGTTCCATCTTATGAAGCAAATATTGAATCCAATTAGAGGGTGATTGGTTACTCCCATAATATTCCTGCCACTATTGCACCAGTGCACATAGTATTCCTGCCACTCTTGTGCCAGTGTACTTATCTGGACAGTTCTCTTGATGTTATTGCTCACAGGATTCAGAGCTAGTAAGACGATGACTAATCTCTTCTGGTAGCATGCATAACACCATGAAAAGTAGTCAGTAGAGATGAGACTTTGAAGTCAATATAAGCTTCATTTTTCCTTGATTGTTCTACAGCTCATGTATTTAGTATCCTCTGCAATAGGGTTTTATTATCAAGTTCTAGAAGGTAACCAAGAGAAGGGACAATGGTCAGTATTGTTTGTGGGTCTATGAGACTCCTGATCAACAGTTTCTAGAGAATTATTCACTTCTGGCATTGAGGTTTTTGTTTCTTAACCTATGATATCTAGAAAGGGGAATGTCTTCATGTTATAGGATAACTCCTTTTAAAAATATTTTAAGTATTATTATTTTTAATTTTACATGTATGAGTGTACTATCTGCATTATGCAAATGCACCCATGTCATACAATACCTGAAGAGGTCTGAAGAGCGTATTGAATCCCGTGGAACTGGAATTACAGACAGTTGGTATCTGCCACACGGGTGCTGGGAACTGAACCTAGGTCCTTTGAAAGAGCAGCCAGTGCTCTTAACAGCTGAGCATTCCTTCCAACCCAGGGTAATTCCTTTAAATCTCTTTTTGTGCTGTATATGTGTAGTCTTTAAGCAGCTTCTATAGTAGTAGGTTTCAAAATGACTTTTCCTAAGGCCTTTGGTTTTACTTATCCCCCCATACTCCCTCCTCTGCCCTACCCTCCCATTCTCCAGTGTATTTAACTCTTTCTAATCTAATGTTCCCCTTTCCCCTTTCATATCACTGCATTCTACGACCCCTCCTATAAAGCCATCCTCTCATCCATGGTTGTTTATTATTCTCTTGATCCCTGTGAGTTTTCAAATTGAAACATGCATAACTAAGATTTTAAAGCTGGAATCCAGCTATGAGAGAGAACATGTGACATTTTTCCATCTGAGTCTGGATTACCTCCCTCAAGATGGTTGTTTCTAGGTCCATCCAGCTACCTGCAAATTTCCTAATTTTATCTTTATTAAGAGCTGAATAATATTCCATTTTGTACACATCCAAAATTTTATTATCTAGTCACCAGTTGATGGACATCTAGGATGCTTTCAATTTCTGAGGAATATGAAAAGGGCAGCATTTAACATGGATAAACATGTATGGGGGGGACATCTTTTGTGTATATGCTCAAGAGTGGCATGGTTGAATTTTATGATACATCAATTTTGAACTTTTGGAGGAATCTCCACACTGATTTACATAGTGGTTCAACACGTCTTCACTCCACCCAGAAGTGTACAAGAGTTTCTCTTTCTCCACCTACTTACCAGTGTTTGTCCTTATTTGTTATTTGGATTTGTTTGCAATCTGAATGGGGTAAGATAACATCTCAAAGTGGTTTTAAACTGCATTCACCTGATGACTAAAGATGTTGGACACTTTAAAAAGTATTTATCAGCTATATGCCTTTTATCTTTAGAGAACTCCCTATTCAGATTCTTGCCCCACTTTTGAATTAGTTTGTGTGTGTGTGTGTGTGTGTGTGTGTGTGTGTGTGTTGATGTTTAATTTTTCCATTGTTTGTATATTCTAGATACCCTCTTTCAGAGAGATATCTCTTAAAAGTTTTTTTTCACATTCTTTAGGTTGCCTCTTCCCTTGAATGATGGTGTCCTTTGATGTACAGATACTTTTTAGCTTCTGCTAGAGGAGTCCTGTTCAGAAATTCCTTCCCTGTGTCTATAAGTCTAATTGTACCCTACTTTCTCCTCTATCAGATTCATGGTATCTGTTCTTATGTTGAGGTCCTTGATCCATTTGGAGTTGCATTTTGTGCAGGGCAAGTGATAGGAATCTAGTTTTATTCATTTTCATGGAACTATTCAGTTTGACTAACACCATCTGTTGAACATTCTGTTTTTTCTCCAGTGTGTACTTCTGGATCCTTTGTCAAAAATCAGGTGGCTATAAATGTGTGGATTTAAATCTGGTTCCTCAGTTCTATTCCACTGATCAATGTGTCTGTTTTAAACTAGTACCATGCTGTTTTTATTACTCTCAAAATGTGTACAGAACCAAAATCCAACGCTGAATAGCCAAATCCTTGATTAAAAAGAATAAAGCCCAAAGCAACAAACTGCCAGACCTCAAGCACACTACATAGCTTATATCACCCAGTAAATAAAGTGACTGTTACAAAATGCCTAAAGATATTAAGGGCTGGCAAGAGTATACAGAAATAGAAACAGAGGAACACTATTAATGGGGATGCAGTTTAGTATAGCCATTTTGGAAAACAGTGTAGGATTCCTTAAAAAATGTATTTAAACATAGTACTATTGTATGGTTCAACATTGCCATCATTGGGTATGTCGCCAAAAGAAAGAAAAATCAACATATTGAAGAGACATTATTAATAATAGCCAGGAAATGCAAAAACAAGTCTAACAGCATAAGTAGATAAAGAAAATATACTGCCTACACTCAAAGAAGGGTGTGTATTCCATTGAAAGGATGGCATTGTCTCATTTGTTGTAACATGGATTGACCTGGGCATAGTTACATTAAATGACATGAAGTAGGCATACAAAAATAAGTACTTCATGATTTACTTGCATATGGGACCAAAAATAGTGATTTCATAAAAATAGACAATACAATGGTGGCTATCTTAGACTAGGGGAATTTTGAGGAAAGGTTGATCATGTGTTCTTAGTTATAGTTTGATAATAGTAAGAATGTTGGTGCACTACTGCATATTAGGTTGAATATCACTTAAAGTGTACTGCATATTTCAAAAATTAAGAAGAAAGTTTTTTGTTTGCTTTCACCACAATAAAGATAGGCACTTGGCTAGGTAGATACATTGCTTCTTATTTGTCAAACTTACCCATGTAATATTCATTTTTATATCAATTCAAAACAATTTGAATTCAGATTTTATATTAAATACATATTCTTAACTCTCCTAAGATATTTAGGCAACCACAGATCTGCAAGCTTGCTCAGACCTGCCATTATGAGTTCCCTTTCCCACACTTCCCTGCTCCCTTTCATCTCGGTTTTGCTAGGACCCTTACCCCAAATCTGAGAGTTTCCTACACCTACTACGGTAAGTTCCCTTTCCCACAACTTCCTGTACCTTGCAATGTCAGCTCTGCTACGACCCTTGTATGCCACCAGGTCTGTGAGTTTTTCCATACATGTCATGGTGGTCAGTTCTTTCCTCACAACTCCCTGCAACCTGTCACCTCAGCTCTAATATGACCCTTATGTGCTCCCAGATCTGTAGGTACTCCCAGCTGTTCCATGATGATTTCACTGTCCCACACTTCCACGAGCCCCTGAAGTTTGACAAACATGCCAAAAAATACACACTGGGGAAAAGACAGATTCATCAGAAATAATATTGAGAAAACTGAATGCCAACACATAGAAGAATGAAATCAGGCACATATCTGTCACCACGCACAAAAATCAACTCCAAATGAATTGAAGTCTTCACTGTGAAACCTGAAGTCCTTAAAGTATTATGTATTCACACAGGAACTGAAGCCAATAATTGACAAATGGAACCTAATTAAACTGAAAAAAAGTTTTGTGCAACAAAGGAAATAACAATCAATGAAGTGGAAGCTCATAGACTGGCAGACTGGGAGAGAATCTTTCCCAGATATATATTTGAAAGAGAATTAATATCCAGAATACACAAAGAACTCAAGAAACAAAGATTTAAGAAAACAAATGAGCCAATCATAAAATGGGTACAGATCTGAACAGAGAGTTCTCAAATGAAGAAATAAAAATGGCTGAGAAATATCTTTTAAAATCTTTAATATACATAGCAATTAGGGAAATGCAAATTAAAAGTACTTTAAAATCTCATTTTATCCCATTACAAATGGCTGCAATCAAGGAAAGAATTGACATTAAAGGAAAAGGGAAGCTGTCATATGTGCTGGTTGGATTGCACCTGCAAATCTGAAGAATTCTCTCAACACTGAAATTAGATAAACTATGTGACCCAGAAATAATACTCCTTGATATAAATCAAAGGACTCAGCATCCTACTACAAAGATAAAAGTATGACTCAGTTATGATTATCATCATTCAGTTCACAATAGGTAGGAAATAGAAACAATCAAAATGTCTAAGTGATAATCTTATTTATGTATGATTTTATTTACTTACTAAAATTTATTTGAGAATTAATATATGTATACAATGTAATATAATCATATCTATCTCCCATTGCCTCTCTCCAAATGTTCTGAATCTTTCCCAACCCATCACTTCCCAAGTTCATGTCCTCTTCTTTCCCTTCCTCCTCCTCTTCTTTTTTATAATCCACTAAGTCCAACTAGTGCTGCCAAAATGCAAATAGGTATGGGGCCATCAACTCAAGAATGGGCAATCTATCAGTGTCCACACCCCCAAAGAAGATACTAGCTATCCATTGTCAATAGTTCCTCAGTTAAGGATAAGACCTTAAGAACTCCTCCTCCATCTATGTTGGAATTTGAGCAGCATGACCTTACACAGGCCTTGTGCAAACAATTTTCTTACTGTAATCTTGAATTCAATTTGCATTTATTTTATTTATGATATTCACATCTATGTTGATCAGTGAAATTAATCATAATTTTCTTTTTTGTTACATCTTTATCTAGTTTTGATATCAAGGCCACAAAGGCTTCATAAAGTAAGTGTGATATTTTTATTGGTTCTTTGGAAATTTCATACAATGTAATTTGATCATATTCAGACGTTCACCCTACTCTGCTCAGACTCATACCATCTCTCTACCCTTTGTCATGTCATGTGCCAAATAGATTCAGTTGTCAACATGGTAATCCTAGGAATCTGAGAAAAGAGAACCTCAATTCAGCAATTTTCTTCTATCTTATCAGCCTATGAGCTCAGACAGGCCTGTGACCATGTCTGTAAGACATTTGCTTGATTGTTGAGTGATGTGGAAACGTCCAGCCCACTGAGAGTAGTGCCACTCCTGGGCAGAGGGTACTGGGTTGTATAAGAAAGCAGAATAACAACACTAGGCTCTCTTCAGATCAAAAGATGGGCCCAATACCTGGCACTGTTATCCTGGCCCCAAACCTTTGGCTAGATAGATTATAGGCCATAAGGGAAAGCCTACTAACATTATCGTGCTAAATGGGCATAGTATTAAACCAACTCTTAATGAATTGTTGTTAGACCAATAGATTAATGTGTCTTTCAACTCTCACCAGAGAAGCTTTTTCTTGTAGCTGATAATAAATTAACACAAAGACCCACAACTGACCAACATGCAGAGAATCCGAATATTCTTCAACCCTAAATGGGGCATCTGTAGCTCCCCTACCTTCCCAAAGCTCAGGAATCATTGGGAAAGAGGAAGTGGAAAAGTTGTAAAATCCAGAGTTTGTGGCCAAAGAAAAGGGAAACAGTGTTTTCCAGATAGCAGGGCTGTTATAAATATGAACTCGCAGTAATTATGACAGTATTTACAAGATGTACTCAAGCTGAAGCTAGACAATATGAAGCACAGAAAAGGGGAGGTGGGGAAGAAGTCCCGATCCTAGATGAAGAACTAAGGGTATTTGATAGTGGCTTGGGGATGGAGAGTCAGTTTTCTTTAAGATTGTGGTGACACATAGAATTATCAGGCTTAAAAGGATGAACTCACACCCCAGAGCATCTGAGAACCCAAATTAGACTTGATAGGCCTTAAAATAGTAATAGTAGATTTTATAAAGTCATGGGGGAGTCATGGGGGGTAATATACTGTGTATATTATCACAGTAAATTGTATGAAATTCTCAAAGAATCAATAAAATTATTTTTAATGGGTCCATCTCTAAGAAGGAAATATATTTCACTTTTGATTATTATTAGGATGCCTAAATAATAACCAAAGTATCAAAAGAGCTGAAAAATAATCACCTTTAAATAAAAGAATCAGAGAATCTGTAAGTTAGATTCCTAACATCTTGAAGGGTTTTACATTTGCTAATTACTAAGGCAGATCAAATTAGAGGACGTCATATGGCTACTTAGTTTGATACTGTTAGTCTTCATAGCTGTGAAAAAGATTGCTTAATAATGAAAAATGTGAACAAAGTTATGAATAATGAATAGGTAGGAAAAGGAACTTAGTTTAAATATAATAAATTAAAATATACTGCTGAAATTATACAAATAAATCTTAAAAGAGAATCACAAAATGGCAAAAAATGTAAAATGAAATGTTGAAAAAAGTTCTCTCTGGGTCTTTAATTATTGCATAAATGACACTTACGTGCATAGAAGCAGGGTCAATTGAACTTGTAGGTTCTTTTCCTCCCTATGGTTGATAGTGTATGATGTTTACTAGAGCTTTCGTCCCTTTGTGGGCTTTCCCTCTTTGAATACTGAGAGATTCTGCTGGCCAGATTAAGCTTTGAAGCCTGTGAATTAGGCAGATTCTCTTATACTGATGAGGATCCCCCAGCATGGATCTCAGTGTCTCCTAAGTATAGCCAGGGCTGTCTCCGAAGTGAATTGGAACTATGAGAAGCAGCTACAGCACTGAGATATGCTAAGGCAGCAGACCTGTTTTCATATTCTGCTGTGTAAGGCAAATAAGTTGAACTACCTGCTGACGTCAGGATGGCTCAGGCCTTTCAAATTCTAGAGTCATTCTCAGTGCAGTGTTCCTGGTACTGAAGGGCCGGGGTGCATTCTCCTATGCATTTCATTACCTGAGCTGATTCTCATGTTACATGCTCTTTGGAGATTATCTGAAACAGACCTTTTTAGTGTTCACAACTGCCTTCCAGGAATGGTTCTTGCCTTACGATGGTGGCACATAATTTCAGGTTCCCTGTGTTGTGGTTAGTTCCTATTCCTCAAGTCCGAGGTTTACTCAGTCTCAAACAATAGATCTTTTAGCCCTTGTCTCACAATTCATATAGAGCAAGAAATCCATACTCCTCTTCACTTCTGACACAGCTGCCATCAGAATCACTGTCTGACCAAAACTTGCAGTAAAATTAAAATCTTGTGTTGAAGACGTGACCTGAGGGTAGGCTGCAAGTCTCTTTTTAAGAGAGCTGACTGATCTATGATTTGAATGAGCCTTTTGATTTCTACAGCTCCACTAGGGAGCTACATAACTGGAGTCGTGTTTGGCATGGCTTCTTTTCTGTGTTTGCCTTTCTCTGTGTTACTGGTTTCTTTTCTTACATTTTGGCTGTGAATTTCTCAAGTTCTTTTTTCTCTTGCTTTTATTGCAATAGAAACTTTTTTGCTCATTCTTAATCCTCTTCTCAGGATCAAACTAAGGCAGATTTTAGTCCACAATGCCACAATATTTTTGAATGAGGAAAGGAACTGGGATGAGAAATAGTAAATGTAAGGGACTAGGAGAAAAAAAGAATAGGGCAAATATACACATGAAATCATTAACAATATTCATGTAAAATGTTTATAATATAAATGCTTTAAAGTCACAGTTTTAGGTGGGAAACAACAGAAGCTATTGTATGTTTAAGAGAGACCCTCTAAAAAATACATGTAGACAAAGTAAATTGTAGAAAATGATGTCTTACAAGTGTTACGTTTAAAAATGGTATAACATAAGGGGTGACAATACTATCCTAAGAGTCAGAGATCGACAAAAACCCCAGTGCTAGGCAGGGGACAATTCCCTTCCAGTTGTTGGTCAAGGGAGTCTAAGAGGCTATATAAATTATAGAGGTTATATAAATTATTGCTATTGCCCTACATTGCTACCACAACCTATTGTTGAAGACACCACATACTTAATACACAGATTTCAAAGAAATTAAACTGAAACTGACCTTGAAGCCTCCTCCCTGAGTACTAGCTTTCATAGTGTTGAAAGATGCTACGTGGGCTGCTAAGAGAGAAAAGCAATGGTCATTCTTACCTAGCTGTATAGCCTACAAACTGTGGAAACGATGGACCTGGCAACATATTCCTAGTGGTGCGATAGTTGCACTTATATCTTGGGAGCAACCAAGAGCTGTGCAGTAGAACCTAACTCCTGCTCAATAGGTAGAAATTCATGTCTAGTACCGCAAACCCAGCCAACTACTACCTGTGGTTGGTAAGGTCATAGATCATAAAGGAGAGGCTACTGCTACCATTTTCATTCCCTGCTAAGTGGTCAGTTCTAAACACACATACACACAGGCAACACTAGATGGACTCAGTAGGATATATGTATAATGATTTAAGAAGAAGGTTTCATGCATTTAAGAGGAAGTGGGGGGACATGGGAGGAGTTGGAGCAGGGAGAATTATGGGTCAAATTGATGTTAATACAGTAATCTTGTATTAAACTATTATAAAAATAAAAATTCAGTTAGAATAAGAACATAGCTCTGGCCCCGACACTCCCTAGCATCCTACTATCTTAGCTCTCAGACTTTCTCTGGCCACAGAGATTCTATCAGATTCTGTTTCTTTATTCTCTCCAGCCTTGGCAGAGTGAGTGACTCTTCATAATCTCAATTCTCAGCAGAGACTTGGTTCTGGTATTCTTAGCTTCGCCAGATTTGTGGTCCTGACCTCTGTCCCTGAGACCTCCCTGCACCCCAACCTATGAGCAATGAATCCACAGCCCTGGAAACTCACTCCTATAACCTATCAGTCAACGTATTTACTTAGTAGCTCCTTCCTACCCAGCTGACTCACGTCCCTATGCAGTCAATCCTGACAGAATCTCTGAAAAGTTGCACCTCTCTCTAGCTGAATTGCAACTACTTCTCGCACCCCAGTTGCACAACAACACAACATGGTCCCCAAACTGAACACCTAGCACTTCTCAGCTGGGCAATAACCTGAAAAGTTCAGAAAACAACAAACAAGATGCAAACAGTCTAGAAGTGGGAGACCCATACTAAAAAACACTACTGTGCTAATACAGATGCCCAGATCTCAGAACAAACCCAACAGATAACATGGTTACTGAAGAATTCAACAAGCTCCTCATAATGTTTCTTGAGAATGACAACAAAATAAATGCATATGACAATGATTTGAAAATAGCAATTATAAATATGTTCAAGGAACTCAAAGAAGATAAGAATAAACCAAATGAAGACCATGAAAATGCAAAGAGTTGAATGAAATAACTAAAACTTTTCAAAACATGATAAACCAAAATTCAGTAAAGAGAATCTCTGAAGAAAATAGAAACTGGAATAAAACTTGAAATAACAAAATTCAGGAACTCAAGCAAGAAGCATGGAGGAAAGGAAATGGAGGATATGGAACAGAAAATATCACGTATTGAAAATAAGCTTGGAGGATTGGATCACTCAATCAAAGAAAATTTCAAATCTAAAATCAGCCAGGAATGGAGTATACAAGAACCCTGGGGAACTGTGAAAAGACCAAACCTCTCAATCATGGCCATAGAGAAAGGAGAAGAAATCCAAGTCAGTGAGACAGAAAGTATTTTAAATAAAATCATAGAAGAAATGTTCCCCAACCTAGGGAAATAGACACCTATCAAGGTACAAGAGACATACAGAACATTGAGAAGACAGGCCAAGAAAAGACTCCCTCCTCCATCATATAGTGGTCTTTCTCGTTCTATTTCAAATTGGCTTATTGAGCTTTCAATTCCAACTTCATTTCAGGTTGAGGTTTCTTCAGTATTTCTCTTTATTTTGTGAATTCACTGTTCATGTCCTGAATTGTCTTTGCCCCACAGACCAGCAGATGAAAGAGTTTTCTCAATTGAGGGTCCCTCTTCCCAGGTAACAAGTTTATGTTAAGTTGAGAGAAAATTAACCAGCACAATTGCACCCCTGTTGTGTTGACACAAAACACATTACTATTGAACTATAAGCTTTCCTTCCTTGTTTATCCTCAAGACCTTATGGATTAATACCATAATGTAAAAAGTACAACTTTAAAGTATCAAAGTCGCTAAAAAATTCAAACGCTTTAAATGCTTAATCTCTCTTAACTGTGGGCTCCTGTGAAATTCAAAACAAATTAAGTGCTGTCTTATTTCAAAAGGGAAAAATAGAGCACACTTAAGCAAAACCAAAGTTCAGCAAAGTAGTTCAAGGCTAGACATCTTGCATTCTTTCACAATCCAAAGGGCTTCACAATCCAAAGGGCTTGAGCAGCTCAATTTCTCTGGCTCTGCCATCCACAGCACACACATCTTGTCTCATGGGTTCTGGCTAGGTCCTCTCCATGCCTGCCGCTGCCCTTGGTGATTGTTACATGGTCCTATCATCTCCAAAATGCTGGGTTCTCCATTGCAAATGAGGCTGAACCTTCACCAAAGTCCTCTTCTGGCCTTCCACTATGCCAAGCCTTAGATCCTGTCTGTGACTCCTTCATGCTTTCAAAACCAGTAACATAGGAGACGTTTACACAATATCTAGTCCTGCTTCCAGCTTGAGATGGAACCTTGGGTACCCACTGGATCACAGCTTTTGTGTGCTGACCCTAAGGAAATATTTCCCAGAACATTTCACCATCCATCATCAGATTTATCAGTGGAGAAGAAAAGATTTCACTTCCAAAATTTTTAAATTTGACACGAATGTCCTGATAATCCATGCGTCTTTTCTACCATGGTCTTTTATACCGGTTGTCTGTCATCAGAAGGTAACACCCACATTTAAGGTATATCTTTCAGCTTCAAGTAATTCAGTAAAAAAAACTCTCTTTTAAGTTAATTCCAGAACCAGTCAAGTTTGACAACCAAGATTAGACATCACAGTTATGAAACTTTGAGGAAGAGATCAGAATGGAGGTATATATTTGGGAATCATTGGTATTCTCGTGATTAAAATCTGTGGGTGAGGTTACCAAAGGTGAGAGTGTGAATAACTGAGAAAGCCACATAAGCTTGTGACCAAATAGAAAAGAGGAGGTAGCAAGGGATTAGTGGTGAGAAGGGAATGCTAGAAATGTCGAACAATTTGGGTGAAATAATTTTGAAGAATCACAGAACAAAAGCTATTTCAGGGAAAAAAGGAATCTCTTTTATTGTTCTACAGTTGATGCACACAGTGTCTACAGCAATCTGGAAGCTGAAAATGATTGTGGCATCCACCAGCTATAAGCTTCCTTTGATGAAGTGAAGAAGTGTGATTTTCAGTTTAGCTTCTCTTGGCTTAAGACTCCTCAGAAAAATAATCTTTTCTCCACACAAATGCACACAGCTAAGGCCCAAATCTCTTTCCAGTACCTTTAAGTTTGACCTTCTGATATTGCATCGAAGTGTCATCCTTGTGATTTTGCTCACAGAACACGTTTTCACTGCTTTCCTTTCTATCCTTGTCATAATAGACACTAAATTAATATGCCTTTACTTATTGATCATTAAAATGTTCTTCCTTAGTATAAATATAAAATTTATTTAAAATGCATATAATGGAGAAAAATCTGAGAAAACTTATTCAGGTTTCATCAACTGAACACAACTGATTTAATGACTTTTTGTAGTTTATCTCAAAATTTTCTGCTTCTTTGAATAGATTTTATTTCTAATGATTTTATTCTGCTGAAATAGATTATTTTATCATGAAATAGTCAAGATTTTTGGATATTAGAATATCTTTTATTAATTCTTTGATAATACCATCCATTTATGCCCTGTATCTTAATCACACATACCTCCAGCTTTCTCTCCCTTTCTCTCTGGTCATGGCCCAATGTGTCCCTTTGCCATGTTCATGTCCTTTTGGTTGATTTTTTTTTGGAAATTTTAAACACTGAATCCCATGCTAGCCTAGAAAGAAAAATCTAATACACAATTGTCATGATTTCTCATGTTGGAATCACTGGAGATATAGTATTATTTTTCATTCTTATATTTCTTATTTTCAAATTAGTTTATCTCAAGTTCAAAGTAGTACTTGATTTCATCCCTTTTATTCATGCTAACCACATACCATAAGGCCTTACTATTAGCTACATAGTTAGACTAATTTACTTTTTTGCTAAATTGTCATAGTATTATTTTATGCAACTTGACACTTTAATTTTGTAACCCAGATATTGCCCTAAAACATACCCAAAGTTTCTAATATCCTATTTTAAAAGGCTGCCTTTGTTCTGTGATCTGTGTGGGTTTGAGTATGTGATATTTGTGTGCATGAGTATTGGTTTTTGTTTGAGAATCTGGGTGCATATGTGCCACAGCACACATGTGGAATTCAGTGGAAAATCTAGGGTGTTAGTTTTCACCTTTCACATTGTTTAAGAGAGGTTCTATGTTCTTCCTGTCTGCATACTCTCTCCTTCCTCTTCATCTCTTTCTCCTCTCCCCCCCCCCGTCTTCTTTCCTTCCTGCACATTCCTCCTCTCCTTCCTCTCCTCTCTCCCTTCATTTCTGTCTCTCCCCTCTTATATTTTCTCTTCTGTTTTGTTTCTTCACATTGCTTTACATCCTTTCTCTATTCCTCCCTGCCTTCTTCCCTTCCTCTTTTGTTCCCTCCTTGTGTCGTCGGCTTGGTCCTTCTACCATTGTTTATTTTTCCTCATTACATATACTTGCAAAGGTAATTTTAAAAACATTTTTTGTGTTTAGTTACAATGTGTACAATTTAATTTTTACTACTATATGGAAGCTCATTTTTGGCATTTAAGAAGTTTCTGTTCACCTTTATCCAGCCTAAGTTTCAATTATTCATAAGAGGAAATTAGTTTCTGAATACAAAAAAGTTATAAAGAATCACATAAGCAATCATTTTGTCATAAAAGATTAGCTTCAGAGGGCAGTTTTTAGTGTAAGTTGAAGTTTTAGCAAACAGCAAATAATGATTCAGTAGCTAGAAAATCATATATTGCTGGAATGACATTTACAAAATGGACATAATTTCGACTAAAGACTTTTTATATAACCTTGCAACCAAGAAGCTACTGTTTAAAATGTAAACAACCTCACTGAGCTATGTGCTTCTCGTGTGAACTGGGCAACTGACCTTAATCCCTGAGGAACCCTTTTTGCCCTACACCCAAGGTAATGGATGAATATATGTATAAATGCTTTACATATCAAAGCAATGAAATTGGTGTGCTTGTTTCACTGAAAGCAAAGAAAAAGAAATTCAAGAAGTGTGTTTGTAGTTGTGTATGTGGTATTCTAGGCTTAGGGTTCAAAGGGCAAGACTCTCTAATATGGGTGTGTCCTGACTTCTAATTCCCTGTTACCTGTTGTAGATATGGTTTTAGTAAAGAACGAGCAAGCCTATTCCTAGAGAACCAAGTTCAACCTAGTTCTGAGAGACATGTGAAGAAGGTTTTTTGTTTGACAGTTTCAGTATGTTCTTGGCCTTTTGAACACTCAAAGTCTGGCTGTTCCTTTTTTAATCATCACTGTAATATACTGTGGCTTAGAAACACCACAATCTACTAGTGACAACACAAAACCAGATATAAATTATAGGTTCCATTCTATGCTCATTCAAATTTTTTTATAATCTTGGGAATGTAATTTTAACAATTTGTGGTTTAATATAAAACCACATGTTTGGACTGTTTCAGGAAAAATAGTAAAATTTGTATGACTGTATTTTCCAAATTAAAATATATTATGAAAATGAAAGGAAAATTTTATGTCCAATATTTTTACGTTTTATATATTTGGAGTTGAGTCAGCCTATCTAGAGATCTTAAGTCAGGCATACTCTCCTTCACCCATTAGTAATCAGTCTCCAGTAGTTCTGAGACTAGGGCTGGCCCACCAATCATTTCTCTCACTCCACTCTGGGCCCTTGGCTAATTGAGTTGGCATGGGTCCTGTGCGTGATGTCATCATTGCCACAATTTTATATGTGCAAGCTTCCAGTAGCCTGAAAGACTCTGCTTCCCCATGTTCATGAACCAACCCAAGCTCTTACACTCTTTCCACCCCCTCTTCCACAATGGTTCCTGAGCTGTGGGTGAATGAGGATTAATATAGGAATCATATCCTGGGAAAAGTACTCTGCTGTCTCTAATTCTTTAAACCATGGACAGTTGTGACCTTCTGTGTACCTCACACTCTGTTGTATAAGGAAGTTTCGCTGGTGAGATTTGAGAGGTGCACTTCTTTTCTTTCTATCCCTTGTTCCACTGTGTTCACAAGCCTTAGGTGTAGAGGTTCAACTGTGAATATGTCACCTAGGAGTTGGCATCTCTCAGATGTATGTTTTCTGTTTCTCACCATTTGTGGAATTCTGTAGTAGCTTCCCTCTGTTACAAAAAGAAGCTTCTTTGATGACTGGTGTCTGTCCATATTTAGCATGTAGTAAGAAATGTCACTTATCTAGAGATATGACAGAGATAGGGTTTTCACTAAGATCTATGTCCTCTCCAACTATGTGTATTTGGCTGAATTTAGAGTGCCAGCCATGAGTTCACTTCCACTGAGAGGACTTTACATCCAATTAGGTAGCTGTTGATTACTCCACAAATAAAACTGTAGCTGTTGCACCAATAGAGGTAGTGTGCTGTGCCAGTTGTTATGGATATTAGGCTTTTGGACTGGGTCAGATCATTGATTTGACTTTCTCCCTTAGCAGTTTGCATGTTATCATCTAGCATTATGATGATAAACTTCAAGTAGAAAGCTTCCAGGTCAGGTCCCACTCCATTCCTCCAAGTCCTGTATCCCAAGTATGCCCTGTCTTCAGCAGTAGGGTTTTATCTTCTAGTTCTGGAAGATAACCAAGATTTGGGGAAATATCCTGTGTTATTTTTGGAGTCTCTTGGACCACTCTCACCAACCACTCAAAGGGAGGTTTCCTCTGTCTGGCACTGTGATCTTTTCCAAACAGCCCTTAGGTATGCATATGCACTAATGTTTAGATACTGTACGTGCATTTCTCAAGGGGGGTTGGGAACATCACATGTCTTTCAGTGTTCCCTAGTCCCCCAAGATTCATTCAGCTCTAATTATTTTCCTCACATCCTTCCTCCTTCCTCCATTCCCAATCACAGTGCCCCTGTTATCCCCACCCTGTCTTCAATAACATCCACCTACCGCCTACCCCCTCTCCTAACTTCTCCCCCAACCACTGCATACAGCCTTTCTCTCTCTCCTGTCCTCCCTGCTGACCACTCCCACTTTTCCAACCTCTTCCTGGTAGCATCTGTTCCACACTATCCTCTACTTTTGGGTTCTTTTTTTGGGTTCTTTACTTTCTTATATCATTTACATTTTCCTGGCTACTTGTACAACATCAGGATATATACACACACATAAGGGATCAGTGCTACAATCTGCAAAAAAGGGAGCCCATGCATTGCTTGTTTCTATGAGTTTGTGTTATTCACTTAGTGTATGAGTGTTTGGCCTATATGTGTATAAGTGCATTACATGTGTGCAATGCCCTGAGAGGTCAGAAGAAGGCATGAGATCCCCTGGGAACTGAAGTTATGAACAGTTAGCTGCCATGTGGTTACAGGGAACCAAACCAAGGTCATATGCAAGAACAGCCAGTAATGTTAACCTGAGCTGTTTATCCAGCCCTCATTCTTATGACTTTGAATATTGCTTCAAACCATTGTCATACAGGGAATTAACTGAGGAAGACATTTTGAGTGTTAAGATGTTTAACCACTGTGGTTCTGTATATGAAGAAGACAATGGAATTTATATTTTCTGAGTCTGAATGAAAAGAAATGAACTACAGCAACAAAAACTTTTGTCTTGATATTAATTGTGGAAAGAAATATTATATTGTCTTGTTAAAGACAATTTTTTCAATAGTTTTGCTTTATATTTGTGTTTCAAGGTGTGGCCAATATAGCTAACACTCATACACATAAAATATAAGTAAAGAATTAAATAATAAAAGGTTATAAGAATAGACATCTACCAAGTAAATCAATTAAATTCAGGCATATTTTTCCCTTTATTTTGCCATCACTATGAAGTGAGAGCACTGACCTTAGTTTAAGATGTAAATTTGAACAAAAAGTGAAAGTAAAAAGGGATGCATGACACCAAACATATGAATGTTAATTCTATTAACTTATTGAACTAAATAAGCTGATAAATCAGTTACTCAGCCAAATAAGAATGTGTAGACATACACAAGACAAAAATAGCTTAACTAGAATTAGAATAAAATCACTATAGGTGGGATTAAACTTCATTCATTAATCATTTTACATCCAAAACAAGAGCTTAGCTCTTTTGTGAACCCATACTTATATTACAGAATTTAGGAGTAAGCTTGAAATTCTGCTTTGTACCGTGCAAGAAGCATTCCATTTCCTTTATGGTTGAGAGACATCTGAGACATAGGAGGGATTTTTTTCTTTGATACAGTGATGAATTATAAAAAATCCTTGATAATCTTTTCCATGTTGATGTCTTTTAGTTTGTTTTTAATTATATTACTTATTCACAAAGTGAAAAACATGACAAATTGAGTAGGCCACTAGATATTGCAAGTTGGTCCATCACGTGACTACTTCTTCAAATTGATTTTACCTTTAATATATATTTTTCAAAAATATTCTTTCTTGCTGTATGATTTCTAATCTGCTGTAGTTCAGGCTTATGAAAGTAATTGAAAAATAAATATGTTATAATATTCACCGTTGCATTTCTTTTTTTTTAAACAACTAATAGGAGGTAACTAAAAAGCAAATGGTGACTCATTATCTTGTGATCTAGCATTTGAAAACAGGCTCAGGAAGTTTCATCTCCTTGTCAGTTGATTCGTTTTTCCTGTTCTGTCCCTAGGAAATTTATCTGAACAAGATTTTATCATGCTGAATGTTTTGAGGATAAAGTGGACCCATTCACAGTGCAAAAATATAGGTAAGGTGTTCTAATTCTTTTCAGGTGCCTTCCTTTCACAACAATACAAAGTTTGCACGTTTATGTATAGATAGAATGACAAGATTTATATGTGAACTTCTGTGCTGTAAATACTTTATTTTACCTGGAGAAATAAATTGAGATGTAATTAAAGTGTGGCAGATTAACACTGTATTCCTTGGTTCCTTTATATCCTTAAAAATCAGAGGGGTTAGTATTTCCTTCAGCAGTCAGGACCTCCTCTCTACAATAGCTTATATAAATACACATCACATATCATTGTCAAAGGAAAAAAATCAGTGAGTATCCACGGTATGGTAGATGATGGTTTTCTAACATGCAGTCTTCCTTGTTTGCTAGGAAGTATCAGCACAGCAATTAGCAATTTCTGAATGATATGTCTTTCAGTTGCAAAAAACACTGATGTTAAAAAGCCCAGATACATTTTTTTTCTATATTGTTACTGCCTGGCTATTTAAAGAGCTTCTTAGGAGCCATTTTGAATCTAATTTCATGATAAATGTGATAGTTTTCCTTGAACTTAAATTACAGTCCAAATATTATTTCTATCAGCACTGTTCTAGAGAAGAGGAAGAAGTGTAGATGAGGTTTTAAGATGTATACTTTGAATGAAGGGGGTATTTTATACTTACATATAGAGTCAGTATGGCCTATTCTTTGAGATACAATTTTAAAGAAAATTATTTCTCCATTATTTACATCCCTGACCAAATTCACAATTACAAGGAGGAAACGAGTGGATCAAATATTTCTCAAATAAAATATAACCATAAATTTCCCTACATCATTTTCTTCTGATTCCTGTCATTGTAAGTGATTCTCATAGTCTTGACTCCTCCATTCTCTAATTTCTACCATATCTTCTGGTGTGAAAAATTGTTGCTTCAAGTCAGAATGCTATATCACTTCTAAGGAGGAGAGCCATATGGAATGTATAAATGAAAAGGAAACAGAACAAGATGAAAAACTGGAAGAGCAAATTTGGTAACATGTTGATGTTTATTAGCCCCACCAGTTATTGGATAATAGTCATTAAATACATATTTTCACTGTCTATAATGTACTGGGCTCTTTACTAGATATCTATTGTATAACAATAAATCAGCTGTAATAATGACATTAACAACAATAATAAAGTTTTTAAGGTGAGATAAATATAGTGATTAGTAGCTTAAGTTTTTCATGTGGTTTTCATACCACTTATTTTAAAGATTTATGCTTATTTTATGCATTAGACTGCTTGCCTGAGTTTTATGTGAACCATGCGTATTCAAATGCCTGCAGATGCCAGAGGGAAGAGTTGGAGCCCCTGGAACTGGAGTTACAGACAGTTGTGAGATGCTATATGACATATGCCCCACGAGTATATATTATATACACATATGTATAAATAATAGCTGGGTCATTTGGGGCTTTTTGAAGCATTTTGACACTGTCTTTCACACTGGCTGCAGGAGTTTGCACTCTCACCAGCAGTGGATAAGAGCTCTCTTTTTTCCACATCCTCACGAACAGAAGACCTTGTGCTTTTGTTTGTTCATTTGCTTTCTCATTTTTGCAATTCTGAGAGGTAAAAGATGAAATCTCAACGTGATTTTAACCTGTATTTCTTTCATTATTAAAAATGTTCATGATTTTTTAAACTATTTCTCAGTCATTTGTTTTTCATTCTTAGAGAATTTCCTGTTTAGCATCTTGCCGTCTTCTTTGTAGGATATGACATATTTCTCTTCATTGTCAACAGTTTGCAATGTAAGTGCGTATGTGTGTAATTGACTACATGTCATGCTACTGTTATTTTACATAAACGTTTTAATGATGATCAGATCTGTTAAATTTCATGTCATTCTTCATTTCTTGATACCTAAACCTCAGGTTTTAAAGTAAAAATTAATTACTTTCAATATGTCAGTTATTGAATGGCATGACTAAGATATGAAGCTTTAGTAAATTTTCTCAGAAATAGTAAGAAATTCAAATCATTCAAAAGTAAAGAGGCTTTGTGAAGTTAACAAACTAAATACTATATACAAGACGAACTTCATGTCAAAATGTTCTTTTTTATACAGTGTTGGGCATTCATAATTAAATCTGCATTTGGAGGATACTTTTCAATATGTACTTATCATGTATTTCAGATTTTAAGAAATCTTTTTCCCCCCAGAAAAAATACATCGTTTGCCATCTGATGCACTAATGGTTGCAGTGCATTTTATAGTCCAAATAACAACAATTCATTTTGCTTTCCAGATCTTTTTTTTTCTGTTAAACATCTAACAGTGATAAATAAAGTTGTAAGAATTGTTTTAAGACTGGAGAGATGGTTCAGTGGTTAAGAGCACTTGCTATTATTGCAGAAGACCCAGGTTTGGATCCTAGCACCCACATGGCAGCTAACAACCATGTTTAATTCCAGTACCAGGGGAAACTGACACCCTCATCAGACCTCTGTGGGCTGCACTGCAGTGGTCCACTTACATACAGGCAATATAGTCATACACATAAGATAAAAAAATAAAATATTTTAAAAGAATTATTTTAAAAGAAACTCTATTAAGAATAAATCTGAAACACTTTTTAAAAGAAACCACTTATTGAGCATATTACGTATGTGAGCATTATATTGATTGCTGGTTTTTTTGAGTGATATATGTTACCATGTATCTTGTAGCACATTGGAGGTATGGATATATGGAGGTAACTCCAATCAGTTGCAAAACAGCAATGCAATAAAGTGAAAGGGACAAAGTACAAGAAAACTGACAAAAGTCTGGTGAATATTTGGAAGAAAATTCTTAACAGAAGTTATCACTTCCGGTGAATGGAGAGATAGCTCAGTGGTTGCGTGTTTGCTATTCTTGCAGAGGACCTGTGTCCAGTTCTCTAAATATACATCAGACAGCTCCAGGATATCGGATTCTTCTGGCTCCAGCAAGCACCTGTACTCAAGTCACATATTCACCCACCCACCCAACAAACATATAATTGAAAATAATAAAAATAAATACAGAAAAAGTCACTTCTATTTTACTATAAATGAATGGATGTACTATGGCACACACCAATTCTTTTGATAGCTTAGAATGAGGCTTGAGTTTAACAAAAAAAAATCTTTGAAGAGAGAAGATAAACAACTTCCAATTCAACATGTGGTGGTTGTGCAAGGAAGGAAGCTTTGATTACTTGTGTGTGTGTGTGTGTGTGTGTGTGTTTTGTGTGTGTGCATACACTTTTCTCAGTTAGGAAATCACTTAACTCTGCTGTGCTCTCACATTAGTTAAGCTACTTAATCTTCTAAACCCATAATTCTTTTAATGTTTGTTTCTTAAGAATTTGAATATAGCATAATAGTTCATAAGTGAAAACACATTATAAAATAGGAAACTAATATAGAACATAGGCATTATATTATAGAACCTATGAAAACCTTTCCAGCACTTAAATTGTAAGTCACATATCCAATAAATAACTTCCAAAGTGGTGTTAAAATTACTATATTGTTTCATAACTTTATTCACTATTAGCTAAAATGTATATGCTTGTCACCAAAACTTAAACCATTTCTTTATATTGATATTTGATATGTTTTGGCTACTTTTTAGCATTGGAATATATTAATGGACTTGCAAAATTTATGTACACATTTTTCCTTGACATATTGCATTGTTTTTTCATACAACTTGAATTACACAAACATAACCACATGTACTCAAATGCTTATATATTATGATTTTACAGCATCCAAAAGATACTAATGTCAAACCTTCAAAACAGAATATTTTTATTTACATAATTTTATAGTGTTATTTGCCCCATATATAACCCTCTGAATGTTATATCTCATAGAAAATAAATAAAAAAATAAATAGAGTTTCTTTGCAAAGTCCAATATCCAGGCTAATAACATGAAATATTTTATAGATGATTTATGGTACTAATACAATTTCAAGTAACATTTTTAACTGTACTTATTCATTTGTTTTTGTTAATGCCCATTGTTGGTGGTCTCAAAACTCTATGGCTGGGTGGAAAACTATTAAATGCATGGACTTAAGCGTGGATAATGAATTCTTCTCAGAGTTCTCTTCTTTTAAAACTATTTAAAACATACTTTCATGCTGTCATTGTACATTGCATGGTTTATGGAAATATATTTTAATAGTTTTATTCTGGTAAGCAGTCCACAAAGATTACAATGGAAGGACTTCCCCTCTTTGACTTTACAGAATTGGTTTCCCTCTGTTTTCTCATTCTGTGTCTTTGTATCCTTTCTTTTTTCCTCTCTTTCCTTTGCATATTTAAACAGCCTTTTACTAAAATAAATCCAATTTTCAGAGGTGTTGTAGGATATCAGTTGTGAATTATGAACACCTAAAAATTGTTGCCAAGTTTCTAATATTATTCCCATAATAAAGACTTAAAAGTTGTAGCTTTTGAACTAGTAAAATGACAAGAATACTTTTAGTCCAATAAAATTCAATAGTAGAATATCAACTTAGAGATGTACAAGGTATATTATTTTGACCAAAATGGTCATTTAACAAACAAGGACTATATTTTATCATGAAAACAAACTTAAAAAGAAAATTACTGAATAGTGCTAGAAAACAAACACTTAGAGAAAGGTAAACAGATCCATTTAAAGTATAAATTTTCCAGCTTATGCTTTTGATGTCTCATGAAGCAGCCCATTCTGTCATGTAACTCAGACCATATTGAAGAACTCTTGAAATGGCAATGGAATTTATTTCACTGGCAGACAATAATGGTTAAGTAACAATAGAAGAAATATTTTCTCAAAATCAACTTAAAAATTAAATGTAGTAATCAGCAGAGAAATGAAATTATTGGTTCATTTACTATGACTGGTACAGCATCACAAAACACTGAGAAATCTTCAAAGAAGATTCTAAGTAAATACCTACTATACAGTGTTAAGTCCGAGGACTCTTAAGCAGTTTTTTCAGTCCTAGCAAAGATTTATTGCAGAAGAGTCATGGGTAAGCAATTCTACAAAGTAATTTAAAAAATATGGCAGGAACAAAGAAATATAACATTTGCCCTTGTTATGATTTCTGCTTTCCCAGGGGAAACTTGTAGAAAACTTGAATTATTTTACAGAGCATAATTCTAATTCAGGGCAATGGGGTTATTTTCTCACTGACCAAACTATCTTCATGTAAATTTGAAAATTCAGTATGCATAACATTTTTCCTCCAGTGATGGCCATTTAATGTTGGTATAAAAATCAAATATAAGGAAATGTGGCAATTACAAATTATAGGAAAGGTGAATAAGAACACATCAAAAATTGAATATAAGAAATCTATGAGAACTTGGAAAATTCTGATTGGAAAGTTTGAAATAAAAATGTTACTGTTGGAAAATTAAAATAAAATGTTTCTGTCATTCAAGAAATAGAAAATTTTATTCTCTTTAGTGATGTACATTACATATGTAATTTTCTTTAGAAAACTCCAAATAGGGCTGGCAAGAGGCTCTTCCAGAGGATCTGAGTTCAATTCTCAGCAACCAAGTTTGGAAGCTCACAACCTCTGGCCTGTAACTCCAGCTTCTGGGTATCTGCACGCATGTGCACATATCCACAGACAGATACAAACAAACACATAATTATAAATAGAACAGTAAATTAAATAAATGAATAGAAATCCAAAATCTCTTTGGTCTAAGACCATATGAATTCCAGAATGGTGCTCATATAGTCTCGTATAATTTGGGAGAGAAACATGAATAATTGAAAAACTAAGTGATGTTCTTGCTATTCCACTTTCCACATTTAAGATACACTAGATTTCCCCAGTGTGGGTATCACTCCATGCAACTATTTAGCATTTTGAATAGTGGCTCTGGTTTAGGGACACAAGTTGCGATTTAAGAATATTTTAGAACATGTTAAATAGGAAAGGAAACCACTAACAACTTAGTTCAGGAATTTATCATGGTTTGGATTTTTTTTTAAAGATGGGATCTCTCTCTGCAAACCCAACTGGCCTTGTAGAGTAGGCTGGCTTCTGTCTTGCAAATATCACTCTGCCTCTACCTCCCAACTGCTGAGACTGAAAGTGTCCCCCGCCACATGAAGATGAGAAATTTATCATGTATCATGTATCATGTTAGAACTGAGCAGTCATATCTACTTTAAGAAAATAATTTTCTTGGCTAGAGAGATGACTCAATTGTTAAGAGCACTTCTTGCTCTTGCAGAGGACCCAGGTTTGATTCCCAGCATCCACATCGTGGCTAAGAACCATTTTAACTCCAGTTCCATGGGATCTAACACCCTCTTATGTTCTTCACGGGCATTGCACGACATGGGTGCACCAACATACTTGCAAGAAATAAACTCATACACAAAATAAAAAGAAAATAATTTTCAGAAATTTATTTCATTGTCCTCTTTAGAACTAGAACTAGATAGAGTCAATAAAATATTGACTTTTTCCTCCCCAGTTTAATCCTGGTTTCATTTTATAGTATTAAATGGCAAACTGTCTGCTCTAGATTCATTTAACATCTCAACAAAGAACCAGTCTTCTTTCCTTTTATCCAAATTTAAATGCTTTATTAACTCCATCTTTTAATGAGTGAGAAACATATAAAATCAATTATAAAAGCTTCACACTATATGCAGTTTTGAGAGATCTCGTGAGAGAGTATTTAGCCTTTCTTGGGGAAATATGAATAAAAATATGGTAGCAGGAAATATGTGTATTTAAGCAACAATGTTTTAGAATGCATCATCTAGGGTGATGGGAAGCAAAAGAATCTAAAGAAATGGAAAATTATTAAAAATAATACAGAAATCATAATTTGGAGATAGCTCAAAATAAAATTTGAGACAGTTCCATGATTGCAGTTTAACTTCCTGCTTTGTATTCATTTCATGCCAATTGCATTAAAAGTCTTCAAGAAAAAGCCAGAATCATCAGTTCCAGTTAGTGCACAAGTTTTATCCAGCTTATATTTATAAATGACATTTATCAGTTGATGCAGTTAACCTACCAAAAGTACGTTAAGCCTAGACTCAGCTTTAGCTTTACATAATATGCCAGACTGATGGAATCCACTTACCTATTATTCATATTTATGCAAATGTCAGGGCACAATGTTGTTAAGGAAGATTTTTCAGGGAATGAATTTAAGTTATCTCAAATCCTTCAAGTTTTAGAAAAATAATTGTTGCAGGTATTTAACTCTGAATCTAAAATTTAGATATAGATGAAAAAAGATGTTTAACTTTATTTGAACTTATTAAAATTCTATAACATGATGGAAAAGAATGTCTGATATCAAAAATTTTCTTGCTATGATGAAACAAACTGATGATAACATGGCACAAATTATCACAAAAGGCATTTCTTTTCACCTAGTTTCTTTTGCCAGTGATGAAGATTTAAGTTATGTAAAATGACTATTAGTTGTTTATTAATTGGCTCTGTAGGGACTGTAGATGCAATGAAGGATGAGCAGAGATGTACAAATTTTTGTCACTTTGAGAAATTTGTAAGTATAATAGGCAGATCACTTACAATTAAAATCACATTTGCCTATCTCTTTGATGATCTACTTGCAACTTCTCACTCCCTCCAAAAAAAGAACAAACTTGCAAAAGTCCTTATCACCAAAAATTATAACCAAGAACTAATGTAATATAAAATTCTAGGTATGATAAAAGTGGAATGATATGACATACATCATTTTCTGATTTGGATAATTAAAAATAACCACCGTATGGAAAGGACATTCCAAATCAGACATCAGTTGCTCAGGAATTAATGTCAACAACTGACAAGTGGGACCTCATTAAACTAAGCACTTCTGCACAGTGAGAGAAACAACCAAGAAAATGAAGAGGAAATTCACAGACTGGGAGAATATCTTCACCAGCTACATATCTGACAGAAGATTAATATCTAGAATACACAAAGAACTCAAAAAAATAAGGACTCATGAAAACAGAATAAATGACTCAAAAGATGGATGCACATGAACAGAGAGTTCTCAAAATAAGAAATAAAAATGTCCAAAAACCATCTTTATAGTGTTCAACATCCTTAGTAGTTAGGGAACTGTAACTCAAAACTACTTTAAGATTTCACCTTACCTCAGTCAGACTAGCTAAGATCAAAAGAACAAATGACACAAAATACTGGCAAGGATGTGGGGAAAGGTGATCATTCATTTGCTGTTAGTTGGATTTCAAACTCATGAAACTACTTTGGAAATCAGTGTGGAGAATTCTTTAAAAACTAAAAATGAAACCACAATGTGATCTGATTGTACCACTCCTTGGCATGTACCCCAAAGACTTATTATACTGTAGAAGTGCTTGTACATCCATTTTCGTTGCTTCTCTCTTCACAATAGTAAAAAAAAATGGAAAGAGCTTAAATATCTCTCAACTGACAAATGGATGATGAAAATGTGATACAGTTTCACAATGGAGATTTACTCAGCTGTAAAGAATGACGAAATCATGAAATTTGCAGGTAAATGAATGGAGCAAGAAACTGTTATACTAACCGAAGTAACACAGACTCAGAAAAATAAGTGACATCTGTTCTTTCTCATTTGTAGATCTTAGTATTAAATCTTTATATATGAGTATATATCCTGATGTAACTGCAGGAGCCAGGAAAATGGAAAGGAAACATGGAGATAAAGGGAAAGAAAGAGCCTGAGAGAGGGATAGTAGGAGACAGATGTTGCCAAGGGAGAAATGGAAAATGGGAATTTGAACTGGGATGGAAAGAAGGAAGGCTAGACAAGGAATGATGGGAGTAAAAGAAAGGAGCCAAAGAGAAGGGGGGTAAGAAGACAGGAATTATTAAGAGAAAATGTGGGTAATTTAACCGGGGAGGAGGAAGAAGGGTTAGACAGGGAGAGAGACATGAGAGATAAATAATGCTTAGGTGGTATGAGAAGAAGGGGGAAATGCATTAGTTCAAAAGCCTACTCAGAAATACATTTACAATATCTGTACATGAGTGCATGTATAGTATAGCTGAAGGCTGTGTAACAAAAACACAGTGGCAGACAGGAGAATCCTCCCTTTGATTTATTGGTCAGTGTAGTCCAAGTGACTCCCAAAATAACACAGGCTATTGCCACAGTCCTTGATCACCTCCCAGAACTTGAAGGTAAGGCCCTGTTGCTGAACACAGGACACACTTCAGACATAGTACTTAGAGCAGTGGACCTTGAACTGACCTAGAAGCCATTTCCCTGAAGACTTACGCTCATATTTTTAGAGGACACCATGTAAGCTGCTAAGGAAGAAAATCAATCAGTGTTTCACCTTGGCTTTAAAAGCCTACAACTGCAACAATGACCAGCACAGAAACTACATTGGTATTATAGTGGTCCTTTTATCCCTTTTATTTCGTGGGTAATCAGCAGCTATCTAATTGGACTTAAAGCCCACTCAACAGTGTGGAACTCATGTGTGGCAGTGTAAAGATAGCCAAATATAAATGGATGGAGAGGTCACAGAGCCTAGAGAAAACCCTGTATCTGTCACACCCCCAACAAATGTAATTTCTTACTAAATGCAAAATATGTATCCTTATATTTAAAGACAAGTGTGCTAGTCACCATTCACCAAACAAGTTTCTTTTTGCAACACATGGAGGCTATTACAGAATTCTTCAACTGATAACACACAGAGAAAAAACATCTGTGTGATGTCCAGTCCTAAGCCACATCTACAATGGAACCTGTACACGGAATAGACAGAATCCTAAGGAACTCAACTCTCACCAGCAAAGCTTACTCACACAACAGAGAGAGACGGCCCCAAATGGCCAACGTGTAGAGAATAAGAGACTGGAGAGTGTGTGTCCATGAGCCTATAGAGGACCCAGAGACCACTGCAGAAGAGGTGGCAAGAAAGAGTGTTAGAGCCAGGGGTGCTGCATGACTATAAGGAAACGTAAGGAAACAATCTTTTGTGCTTTGGGGAACTTGCTCATGTGAACTTACAACAATAGTGACAGAATGCACAAGATATTCCTGTGCTTTAGGTATAGGGGTTGTGTTATAGATGTCTTATTTGGGACTTGGTATTGCACAGTCACTTTTGCTCTGTATTTTCACCACTTACACATTTACTATTCTCCATTTTCTTCATTAAGTCCAATTAGACAGTTGTTCGTTATCACCAAGATAAAAGTGTGAGTATTGCATCACTGGGGTAATCTTGCAATACCAGATTTGTTGAGGTTTGTGGGATTTACAGCTGGGTAGGGCTGTTGATTGCTTTTCTCCCATAACAGTCTTCATAGCAATTTCTGAAACAATGAGACCTAGTATTCAGGGCGAATTCCATGTAATTTCCAGATTGATTCTGTGAAGTCGTGTATCTAAACTATGCAGTATCTTCAAGTTCTGGTAATTAGCCAAGGGCAATGGCAATGGCTTATATTTTGGGAGTTTCTTTGATTGCCTTGATCAACGGCTTAAAGGTTTCCTTAGATGGTCTACAGTTTAAGGACACATTTTCACTCCATATGGTATAATTTCATTTGAAGCACACATATTATTAAGTATGATTGTAAAATAATCTTTATACCTATTGTTTTTCAAAAATTCTTTTTGTTATTTATCTGTCCGTACTCGCTCTCCCTCTGTATTACCCTCTCTCACCCATCTGTAGCTAAAGACCTCCCCCTTTATTTCCTATTTCCTCGTTAATAGTATCTATGTCCTACATTGATCATCTCTGGAGGTCCTTACCACCTCGTTCCCCTCATGGTCACTTTCCTTTCCTGGCTTCTGTGGTTACTGAAAGTTATATGCTCACTTCTAAAGATTTGTAGCTAGGAATAACATATAATAGAGAACATTCAGCATTTGTTTTTCTGGGTCTGTGTTACCTCACTCAGTATAAATGTTTTCCAGTTCCATGTATATACCTGAAAATTTCATCCCAAGTCCATGGATCTTTGTATTTCTAATGTCTTCCTCAATTTCTTTCTTCAGAGATATAAAATTTTCATTGTAGGGGACTATAATGCCTTTTTAGGATTTTTTCTTTAATTTCAGGAGGAGAGTTATTGTGACTAAAGTGTTTCCATAATCTCTTTCTCAGCATGCATCTTGTTGATATTCAGAAAGGATATTTATTTTTAAGTTAATTTTGTATCCTGTTACTTTGATGAAAAGTTACTCAGTTGTAAGAGTTTTATGGTGGAAGTTTTGTGACCTGTTATATAAAATAGTATATCATATGCAAAAAGGGGAAATTTGCCATTTTTTTCTCATTAGTTGCACTTTAATTTCCTTTTCCTGCCTCATTGCTCTAGAATTTACTGTCTTAATCATTGTATTGAAAAGGAGTGGGATAATGGACAGCCCTGTAACATTCCTGGAAATTAAACTTTTAATGTTTCACTTTTTCCTACATTTAAAATTTTCTTTTCATGTCTCTTATTTAACCTGAATTCCTCCTTTCTCCTTTCTTTAATGTCATTTTATTCCCTCATAACTAATTGAATTCATTCATTACATTAAACATGATATTCACCATGATCATATTACTTTCATTTTAAGTATGCCAGGATGGTGCAACATACATAAATCAACCATATAGTACAGCACACAAATATTTCTAGGGATAGAAATGACATGATAATTTTAGTACATGTAGAAAATCCTTTGTTTTAAACCATGATAATTATATGATTAAAAACTCTGAAGAAATTAGGAATACAAGGAGCATGTTTCAACACCCTAAAAGTTGTATATGGTAAATCTATAGTCAACATTATACTAAATGTATATAGCCTGGAAAAATTAACTTCAAAATCAGGAATGACTTTCTTTTAACAGTATCTTTTTTCATGTACCAAATATTAATTAGTGTTAGCAAAAAGAGAACAGAACTGTTAGAATCAAAATGTTATAGTCTTGACATGCCCATGTTTTTATTTTAATCATTAGAAATGGAAACGAAACTCTAGGAGTTGCTATAATCTTGTCCATTTCTTTTTTCATGTAAAATACAAATATCGTTTAATTCATTTTTAATCCCAGGTAGCTGTATTTTAAGACACCTTTATACTCAGTTAATCAAGAAACACCGATACTCAAGGTATAAAAACATCAGGAATATTGTTGTTAATAAGATTGATGTCTTTTGTGTAATTTGGATAAGAGTTAATACAAATCTTTCAGTATCTATAGTTATAATAGATAGGGTTAAAAATATTTTTTAAACACATGATCATGTTATGAAGCCTTTTATAGTGTTTAATTTTCTTTATAAAGAGCAATCAAACTGACTTTCCATTTTCTTTTTCAACATAAATGTGGAGGGCCTACAGCTGATACTTATCTTTGCTGTAATCACTTACTTAATCAATGTATTTTAAATGTGGCCTTGGTTTAAAACTTTCTTTTTTCTGTTACTGTTAATTACATGAAATGCCTTTCATGTAGGAACATGGAATTTTGGGTTGCCTAAATCTGTGTTCCCAAACCATCATCACTCATATTTGGTTTGAAAAGTATTATTCCTTATCCACTCAAAAAATAAGGAAAGAAAAAAAGTCTTATCTTTCCATTTGTCTTCAATATACTGCTTGAAATTTTAGTCAGACAAATAAGGCAAGAAAATAGAAATAATGTGATTCAATTAGAACAAGAAGAATTCAAACAATCCTTATTCTCAATCAATATTATCTCTTACCATAAAATTACCATAAAAATTCCACCAGATTCTTTAGCTAGAATTGTTTACACATTTTCATCAATTCATATTTCATACTGGAAACAATTATAACATAAATTTGGTGAACTTGTTCTCATTATTTATTTCATTTTAATATGGGGCATGTTATCCCCTAAAATAAAATGTATTTTTGGTGGTAAATGAGGCCATGTTCTCTGTGAGCAGATATTTATCATTTTCCAAATGACGATAATTTTATTTCTATTGCTTTGAATTTGATTTCCTGGGTAATATACTTTTAAAGAAATGTATAAAAGCTCAATAAAAGATTTCTAAAAATTGTATAAATGCACAAAAACTCAATAAAAATTCTTTTAAAATATTTCTGACAAAAACTTGTTACTAAGTAGAAGAACCAGTTATTTATTTAGGTGCTTTTACTAAATAATGTGAATCATATTTTCAACTAGCCAAGTACTTGAACCAGGATTTTTTGTTGTATTTTAAAAGATTGCCAATAGACTTCTTTGAAAAATTAATTGGGATTGTTCCTTGAGAATTTCACACATGTATAAAATGCATATTGATCCGTCTGACCCCCGTAATACTTTATCTCTTATCTCTCTCCCACCCTGGTGTACATGCTTCCTATTCCTTAAAAATCCATTTCTCATATTCATGTCTATTTCTTTTGTTTTGTGACTCAATGAGTTTTACCATGCTCATCTCTGTGACCATGAATTTGAGTTTGTCATTTGCAGACTGGTGGGCTCAGCAGTAGTTATGCACCTGAAGACAATCCCCACTCTCCCAAAATCTACCAATGCCAATTAGTTCAACATTTAAGTGTAGGGTCCGAAGATCCTCTCCCTATTTCATGACAGAGCATTGACAGGGCAAATCTTGTGTGGACCCAGTACAGGTTGCCTCAACTTTTGTATGTTCACAATTGTAATGGTTGTGTCAAATCAATAGTATGGAAATTAAAGCCCTTCATAGTACCTTCTAGTCTGTATTACTTCCTGCACCCTTTTCCAAAATGTTCCTTGAATTTTATAGGAGATGCTGTCAATCTCTTATTTAGTGCTGAACCTTCAACTGTCCTTTATTCTTAGCATCTGGGCCATTACAAGTCTCTGGGTTTGCCCCTGTTCACTTAAAAAAAAGGTTTATATAATTAAGGCTGAGAGTGATTTTTTATGAGTACAAACACAGAAATTTAGAAGACAGTTTGATGTTATATAAATTTAGTTAAACAACAGGAATAATTCCCTCACCCCCAGGCCCATGACCTCCACAGACATGGGTTGTTCACCAAGCTTACAGTAATAGTCATGGTTTCCCTCATGTGGGACAGGCTGCAAATCCAATCATAGGACAATTGGCTCTCACAATATCAGTTTTTCAATATTGTATATATTGGTACCTCTGCTTGACAGGTTGATTTTGTCATTCATAGGGTTCACAGATGAGTTAGTTGGTTGATTTCTTTTTTTACTCTGTAAACTTCATAGTATCTATTGGCACTATGAAATGATCCAGAATGGATGAAGCTTCTAGCTTGGTTCTAGTTACTTTCTATATTGCAACTGAAGTCTGTAGTGTTTCATTATACTGTCTTATACTGTAATTCTGGTGGGCAACCAAGGGGATTGAAAAGAGCCTATATTCTTTTAAGGACCTCTGGGGACTCCATGACCAAGAACTTCTATAGTGTTATGTTATACCTGGTACTAGGAATTTTGCTTCCTAACTCATTGCCTCTAGGAACAGCACTTATTAGCCATGCAGATGATATCCCTTCAATCTCTCTTTTAATTTTCACAGGTTATAAAATAGTAATTTTTCCCTATGGCTTTTTCATACATCATTAATTTTGGCTAATTCTCCACCAACTCCCTCATTGTCACAAACCTTCGTATGTCTTTTCTCTTAAACCCTTCTGTTGCCACAATTCTCCCCTCTACGTTCCTTTTACATGTGTTCTCCTATCCTAATCCTTTAAGAAATTAATTCTTCAATGATGTCTTCTTCCTAGGCTTCGAAAATTACTCCAAGTAATTTTCTAAAGACAAAACTAAATAAGTAAAGCTAGGAGCCACCTATGAAGTAGAATATGATTCATTTGTCCTTCTAGGCCTGAGTGGCTCCACTCAGTATATTGTTTTTCTAGTTTTATAATATCATTTACTTCTAAGTTTTATAATATTTTCTTTTTTAAAATGTAGTTATCCTTTTTATTGAGTTTTGCACATTTCATACAACAGTTATTAAGAAAATTTAGACCCCTTTCCCCATCCATCCTCCCAGTCCCCACCAGACCTCATATATTTGTTCATACGTGTTAAGTACTATGCAGTCAAGCATTTGTACCTAGATGTCCTTTAGTGTAAATTCATCCATTTTGGTTTGGTCAGGCTATCTAGGGATCATAAGTAAGGCACACTCTCCCTCTCCCAGTAGTAATCAGTCTCCAATTGTTCTCAATCTAGGTTTGAACCGCCACCAATTTCTAACACTCTACTCTGAGCCCTTGTCTAATTTGACTTGGTGTGGATCCTGTGCTCAATGCCATCACAACCACATTTTCACCTATGAAAGCTCCCAGTAGCATGAAAGCCTCTGATTCCCTAAGTTCATGAACCAGCCCTGATTTTCACAATCTTTCCCTTTCATCTTCCACAATGATCCCTGAGCCATGGGTGGGTGAGATTCAATATAGGAGTCCTATTCAGGAATACACAGTCTCCAGTCTCTTATTCTACAAAACTTGGCCAGTTGTCATCTTCTGGGGGCATAGCACTATATTGCTTGAGGAAACTTCACTGATGAGAATTGAGACATGCTTTAGTTTTCTCTCTAGCCCTCATTCTGCTGTGTTCCATGAGCCTTAGGTATAGAGATTCAATTGTAGGTATGTCACCTAGGACTTGGCTCGCTCAGTAGTATATCCTTTGTTTTTGACCAGTTGTAGAATTCTGCTGTAGCCTCCATCTGTTGCAAAAAGAAGTTTCTTTCATGAGTGGTGTATTGAATGCTTGTCTGTACATATAAGGATTCATATTTAGCATATGGTAAGAAATTTCATTTCTCTAGAGGTATGACAGAGATAGGGTTTTATCCACGATCTATGTCCGGTCCAACCCCATGTGTTTGGCTGAGTCTACAGTGCCACCCATGAATTCACTCCCATTGAGAGGTTTAAATTCCAATTTGATAACTGTTGATTATCCCCCCCCCCAGATGAGCATGCTACTACTATAGCAATAGAGTTATTGTGCTGTGTCAATTGTTATGGTTATTAGAATTTAGGGTTTGGGTTGGACCAGTGATTGATCTCCCCCCTTAGCAGTTTGCATGTTATCATCTAGCATTTTGGATTATACTTCACGTAGAAGGCTTCCAGGTCATTTCTTGTTCCATTGCTCTGAGTTCTGTGTGCCAAGTATGTCCTGTCTTCAGCAGGAGGGTATGATATTACAGTTTTCGGGGATAATCAAGAATTTTGGCAATAGGCTGTATTATTTTGGGAGTCTCTTGGACCACTCCCACCAACCACATGAAGGGAGGCAACTTCTACATGTCACTGTGTTCCTTGCTAAAAAGCCCCTGAGTATACACATGTACAGTTCACACATTGTTTGCACATTTCTCGGGGAGGTGCGTTTCCGTGGTATCACATTTCCCCTTGGATTCCCCAGCCTTCTAAGATTCATTCATCTTTGCTCTTTTTTCTTCCATCCTACCTCCCTCCTCTTTTCTCAGTCCCAGCATTCACACTATCCCCACTCTTCCCCATTAACACCCACCTTCCTCCATCCCACCTCTCCTGACTTCCCTCCCCACCACACCATAACCCCCTGCATGTCCCTCCCTCTACTCATCCTTTCCTAACATTCCCACTTTCCTGATTCCTGCCCCTCCCCCCATAACATATGTTCTCCACTATCCCACTTTTTCAGTTTCTTTCTTTTCCTTTACCTCTGTGTGTGTATCCTTTTCGTTTCCTGGCTCCTGGTGTTACATCAGGATCTATACTCAGATATAGGGATAGGCGATTGGTCTACAATCCCAAAATGAGGGTGACCATACATCGCTTGCTTTTCTGCATTTGTGTTACTTTACCTAGTTTAACACTTTCTAGTGCTATTCATTTGTCTGCAAATTTCATCATTTCACATTTCCCTAATGAAGCATAGAACGTCATTGTATAAATGTACTACGTTTTCTTTATCCATTCGTCAGCTGAGGGATATTTAGATTGTTTCCATTTCTTAGCTATTGTGAAGAGAGCAGTGGCAAACATGGATGCACAGGTGTCTCTACAGTAGAATGAGTCCTTTGGGTATATGCCAAGGAGTGGTATAACTGGATCATACGGTAGATCATTTGTAGTTTTTTGAGCGTTCTGCATACTGCTCTCCATCTTGGTTGCACGAGTTTACATTCTCAACAGCAGTGAATGAGGATCCCCTTTTCCCACATCCTCTTCAGCATTTGGTGTTTTTTGTTCTGTTGATCTTAGACAGTCTGACTGGGATGAGATGGAATGTTAAAGTGGGTTTTATCTGCATTTCTCTAATTGCTAAGGATTTTGACCACTTTTTAACGTGTGTCTTGGCTATTTTTAACTCTTCATTTGAGAACTCTCTGTTCAGGTCTAAAGCCCAATATCTATTGTTTTTTTATTTTCTTATTTCTTCATTTTTAAAAGTTCTTTGCATATTCTGGATATTAATTCTCTACTGGATGTGTAGGTGATAAAGACTTTCTCCCACTTAGTGGATTTACTCTTTCCTTCCTTGATTGTTTCTTTAGTGTACATAACCTTTGTTCTTATTTCCCACTTAGTGATTGTTGACCGTAATGCCTGAGCAGCTGATGTCCAATTTCAAAAGTCTTTCCTACACCTATATCTCTGAGGCCATTGCATAAGTTTTTTTCTAGCAGTTTCAGAGTTTTGGGTCTTATATTGAAGTCTTTGATCCTTTTGGAGTTGACTTTTTTGCAGGGTGAAAGCTAAGGTTCCAATTTCATTCATACAGTTGGAGATCCAGTTTTGCCACCACTATTTTTTGAAGATGGTGTATTTTCTCCATTGTGGGTTCTTGGCATCTAGGTAAAAATGCCAGGTGGTGGAAATTGCACATACTCATGCTTGAGTCTTTATTATGTTCCATTGATCTGTATGTCTATTTTTTATGCCAGTAACATGCTATTTTATGATTATAGCTCTGTAACATAAACTGAAATCTGGTGTGGTGGTGTCTCCATTGTTGCTGTTTTTGCCCAAAATTGCTTTGGCTATCTAGGGTCTTTTGTGATTCCATAGGAATTTTAAAATTGTATTTTCTAGATCTGTGAAGAATGTCATGGGTATTTTGATTGGCATTACATTGAATCTATAGATTGCTTTTGGTAAGTTGGTCATTTTCACAATATTAATTCTACCAATCCATAAGCATGGTAGAACCTTCTAGCTCCTAGTGTCTTCATCTACCTCTTTCTTTAAAGATCTGAAATTTTCATTGTATAGATCTTTAATATCTTTAGTTAAGTCTATTCCTAAATATGTTGTTTGTTTGAGGTTATTTTGAATGAGAGGGCTTCTTTGAATGCTTTTTCTGATTGCTTGTTATTATTATTTAGAAACGTTACTGAATTTTGACGGTTGATTTTTTTAACCTGCCACTTTGCTGAAAGATTTAATGATTTCTAACAGTTTTCTGGTGGAATCTTTGAGGTCTTGTCTGTATAATATCATATCATGTGTGAATATAGATAACTTGAGCTCTTCTTTCTCAATTACTACTGCTTTGATTTCCTTCTTTTGTATTCTTGCTGAACTTACTTGGTTTGAACTTATTGAAGTGAGTTATTACAGGGATATGCACAAGGTAAGTCTAGACCTTTTCCTTCTTTTTTTATATCATCTTCTTAAAGCTCAGAGGGTCCATATTCCTCCAAGTAAGGTTGAACAATATTTATCTTAATCAATCGTTGGTTTCCTGATAAGAGAACCTTTGATGAAGAAACATGGATATGAGTTAAACTAAATGTTGAAAACACCTTAAGGCATGGTGAAAATATTCCTAATGATTTTGGGGCAATATGGTCTATAATGCATGCTGCACTGTTCCCCTTACAGTATGGTGTTCATTGTGTTAAAGACATAGACAAGGCTGCTACATACTCAATTCATGAATTTGATATAGATGGAGGAGTGAAAGATGCTGCTTTAAAGATTAGTGTTTCTTTATTGTCACAAATCAAGCTCTCTGCTATCTCCAAAGAGGCTTTAAATATTTTTGTTGATGCTTCTAAAAATAGAGGAGCTACTTATTAGCATGAATCCTATTATAAAGTATTTGTTACTCAGTATGATTCAGCTCAGCAAAATGGATTATGTGCTATTATACAGGTGTGTAAACAATTCTCACAAGCTATCAGTATCATATCAGATTCAGCATATGCTGTACAAACAGTTAAAATATTATCACTGCTGTTATTCATACCCAGTCTTCTATTTTGCAATCATTGTTTGAGGAATTACAAAGTTTGCTCTGACATAGAAAAAATCCTATGTATATTACTCATATATGAGCTCACTCCAAACTTCCAGTTCCTTTTACAAAAGGAAATGCTAAAGTTGATAGTTTCTTTTGCCTCAGAGGAAGATGAGCATCAGCAAATTCATACTAATGTTGGAGGTTTACATGTGAATTGGGAGATTCCCTATAGAACTGCCAAAGAGATTATTCATAAATGTCCTATTTGTAAACCATTACATTTGAGACCTTTAAAGGCTGGAGTTAATCCCAGGGGAAAAACTCCCAATGAAATTTGGCAGAGGGATGTTATGCATATTCCAGCATTTGGGAGACTGTCCTACATGCATTTTACAATTGGCACATTTTCTCATTTTCCTTTGGCTTCAGCTAAAACTGGTGAAAGTAGTAAACATGTTACAGAGCATTTACTAGAATGTATTGCAGTCATGGGTGTGCCTAGTCAAATAAATCTGACAATGGTCCTGCTTACACAGCTAGACGAATGAAAAGGATTTCTCAAGAATGGAATATTAAGCATATTGCAGGAATTCCTTACAATCCTCAAGGACAATGCAAAGTTGAAAGAGCTCAAGCAAAACTGAAGTTGCAAATTTCAAAAATAAGAAAGAGGAAGGAATAGAGCATCTGGGAGTAGAGCGCTCTCCACACTCAGTGTTACATATGGCGCTGTTTGTTTTAAACCTTATAAATTTACTGCAGGGAGATATTAGACTTACAGCAGAAAAACATTTTACAGAACCTTTTCAAAATCCGGATGCATTTGCTAATATGCCTATTTGGTATCACACTGCCTTAATTAGTGAGTCGAAACCTGGTAAGTTACTTGTTGCAGGTTGTGTTTATGTATCCACAGAAAATGGCGAGCAACTCTTGCTCCTCCTCTGGTTCATTCAGCTTCAAGCCAGCAGCAGGGATGCCAGATCTGTGAACTGTGGTCAGGGAGATGCTGAGTCTGTGAAATATCCAGTTGCTCCTATGGCAGCTTTGAACATTAGATCAAAGAGGGTTCGCTGACGACTCCCTAAGAGGGATCGTCCTACTTGGTGGGGTCAAATAAAATCTCTTACTCATAAGGCTGGAAAAGTGATTATGACCACAGGCAAGGAGCCAACACCTGAGAATTATTTTCTAGCTATGCTAGCCCCGTCCTTATTTGCATTTCTGGGGTAGGTGCCACATAATATAATCGTACTTATTGGGCTTATATTCCTAATCTCCCACTTTTTAGACTTGTGACTTGGGGAGATACATCTCCATGAATTTTTACTAATGATTCTATTTTCACTCCTTCTCCTTGGGGGGTTGGTAAGCCTACCCTCTCTTCTGAGGAAGGATCTTTGAATAATTTTTCTTTGGGATTTGATTTACCGCCTCTATATATGGGTGAAAGTGAGCTCTGTTTAGATGTAGAAAAAGAAAACTGACTGTGTAAGAGAGCACGGGTTTTTGGCTCAGGCATGACTATAGCGGTGGTTAGAGGATTGTCTCTTAAGGTTGGGTATGATAATATTAGTATAGGTGAAGTTTACAGATGGGAATAACTTTGTGAGTACTTCTCTTAGAGTCAGTTTCATCCAGCCTCTTGGATGTGGGATAATTGTCAAGCACGGTATGGGAAGAAAGAACAGTTAGGGAAATATACCTGGGTTGATTGGGGACCACATTGGATTTTTTTTACAAAATTCCTATGATGATCTTAATTGTACTATTAATGACATGGAATTTAGTCTTATGCTTAAATTTACAGAAAACAATAATGAATTACGATTATGTTCATCACATCTTGTTGCATGGATGGATATTTTGAGTTTTCTTCTCCTTGCCTGGACTTCTAATGCTTGATGGTTTATATGGTGCCGGGTTCTCACCAGCAGGTAAGGCGGTGGAGGAGCTGGTCCAGCTAGTATCCTCCAGGGGACCGAGCGGAATGGTAAGTGTCAACGACCCGTAGCCTCTCCACTCCGGAGAAAATCACCACACCAAGTCAGGAGTCTTGTAGAAGCAGGAACTCGTTTTATTGCATCAGGCACAGTCTTATATAGGGTAGGGGTTGGGCTAAAAACATGGGAAGTGAAGGACAAATCATTTTTCACCACATAGGCTGTAGCCAGGTAGAGGCCATTTTGTTATGTCTTGCTGAGTCACTCCTATGCGGAAGTGGAGTGTCAGAGACAGGCTGCAAAACTCGAGTGAGGCTCAGAAAGCTGCACCAGGCCATATGTCTGGACCCATGAGGCCCAACATCTCCCCCTTCTATTTTGAAATAAACAGCAGAGGCGAGTGACCCCTGTCTTAGGTCATCCCCTATTCGGAGATCTTACCGTCATTGGGTGTCATGCAGCATGCTTATTATAGCAGAGGCACATGACCCCTGTCTTGGTTTGTCTCCCACTCGGAGATCTTACCCGTCATTGGGTGTCATGCATCATGCTTATGATGGATCCACTCCATGACCTATCTTAGGTTGTCTCAGTTCATCTGAGATCTTACCCATCATTGGCCAAATGGAGGGCAGGGGAGGGCCGTTCGTTAGAGGATAACCAAATCACTCTGAGTAGCAAGCCTCTGGTACTGGACTTCAACCTGGTTTAATTTCCTCAAGACGTTGGTGAATGAATTGTATTAATTTTTAAAAATATAAGATCCTTCAGTCAGGAGGAAAAGGAGAAGAAAGAAAGGGTCAAGCAGAGGGCATTAAAGCTAGCCCACAGAAAATTATCTTGAAGTTCTTGACGCCTTCTTCTTAAGATCATACCGGATCACGCAAACAGCACTTTTCCTGTGAAAACAAACACATTCCTCCCTTTTCGGCAGTTAGTAAATCAAGACCTCAACCTCAGTTGTGAGCCACTCCCTGGAAGGGTGATTATCATCCTCTAGTCGAGGCAGGTGCTTTAAATCTTTTGCAGGCACCCAAATGGGTCTCTTTAAATTTTGAGGGAAGACACATCCGAACCCTCTTCCTTCTGCGAGAAGTGGGTCTGGTCCTCTCCAAGTGCCTGTGAATGGATCCCTCCATCTGACCCAGATGGAGCTGTATATAACGGATGAGGACCAATGTTTTTGAAAAGCAGATAAATGTCTGTCTTCCTTAGAAAAATTTAAAATATTTAGGGTAAATAATGCCTGTTTTACCTGATCGTGTGGGGGTAGAGATTCCCCCTTTTGTTTTTTTAATTGAGATTTAAGTGTTTGGTTATGTCTTTTAACAATTGCCTGACCTTGAGGATTATACGGGGTGCCTGTGGCATATGAAATTTTCCAATTTTGGAGGAAATTGGTGACTAATGGCATGTTTGCCTTTTCCCCAGCATATGCCAATGCCCACAGGCATAAGAAAAAGTAACAACTGAAAGGAAAATGTAGAGAAGGTATCTGGAGAAAGGACTGGTAAGATTTACAGGTTTTAACTATTTTTTTCTTTTGAGGTCTTTCTAAGATGGGGGCAAAGTCATGTGACTATCACCCTATTGATGATATCATCACACAATGGAGGCCAGACCACATGGTTCCCTCTAGGTAAGGTCACCAGCCATGATGGTGATTAAGCATATCGATAAAGTTGAACCCCAGGATAAGATTCAGCCCTTTCCCCACCAGGATATGAACCCTGTGGGACAGGACACAACTGTGGGAAAAGATCAGTTATGCTTGTATTATTTACATGCTATACCATGGCATAGGTGGGTATAGAACTCACTTTTTAAACTTTTCAAGTTTATTGATTAGTTGAGATTTGGGATTTTTAAAACTTTTTATTGACTTTTTTGCATTTTATACAATAAAGCTTGATTATAGTTAGAGACCCTATCCTATCTTCACCTCTACATAGCCTCTTGACCAGATTTCATAATTCTGTCATATATTTTAAGGTCTATCAAGCCAAGTTTATATCGCCAAATGTCTCTCTGTGTGAGTCCATCCACTAGAGCCTGGTCAACCTATCTAGTGTTACTCCCTTAGAGAAGATCAGCTCTCCCTCACCCAGCAGTGATCAATTGTCAATAGTTCTTCTCTTAAGGTTGGGACTTTTTATCTATTTTCTCAACTTCTATCCTGGATTTCAGTTTGCATGGGTCCTGTGCATGCTGTCCTTATTGTTGTAAGTCCAAGAACATGCTCCCAGCTTCCTGGAATACTCTATTTTCTTGTGGTCAACCACCACCCTCACAATACCTAAGAAATGGAAACACCCTGAAAGTCCCTCGGCTGATGAATAGGTCATGAAAATGTGGTGCATTTACACAATGGAGTGGCAAACAAAAATAAAAGCTTATACATTTCAGGTAAATAGATGGAACTAGAAACTGTTACACTAAGTGAAGTAACAAAGACTCTGCAAAACAAGCAATACATGTTCTTTTTCATTTGTGGTTGTTAGCTTAAAATCATTAGGTGTCAGCCTATATCCTGATTTAACCACACGAGCGAGGAAAATGGGTATAAGCCATGTGGGTAAAGGGGAAGAAGAAGCAGCTCCAGAGAGGGGCGGTAGTACCAGATGGGTGTTATCAATGGGGAAACGGGGCAGGTTATACCAGGAACCACGGGCATAAAGGGGATGAAGGAGGTCAAGAGAGGAGGATAGCAAGAGACATGTGTTATCAAGGGGGCAAAGAGGAAAATGAGGGTACTTTAACTGGTGAGGGAGAAGAGAGTGTTATACAGGGGGAGAGAGTGGTGAGATAAATACCATTTAGGTGGTGTGAAAACCAGAGGGAAATATATTTAAGAACTTACAAAAATAGCCATAATGCATGAGGGCATGTGTAAAGCTGAAGGCTGTATAACAAGGAATACAGTGCTAGTCAAGAAACACATCCTTTCAAGTTTCTGGTCAGGTTAGTCCAAGAGACTCCCCCAAATAAAATGGGCTATTGTCACAGCTCTTGATTACCTCCAAGAACTTGAAAGTAAGGCCCCATTGCTGAAGACAGGACATAATTTGGACATAGGACTTGGAGTAATTGAGCTGGAAAGCCTGAAAGCCTCCTCCCTGAAGACTAGCAATCATAGTATCAGAATATATATGCAAGCTACTAAGGGAGAAAACAGTCAATGCAATGCAGCTAAGAAACCCGATAATCACAGCAATGAGTGGTGCAGCAAACTATTGCTATTGGTGCAGTAAAGTGGCACTTTTATGTTGAGGGTAAATAGCAACTTTCTAACTGAGCTTAAGGTCTCTGTAGTACTGTTAACACAGTCAAATATTCACAGCTGGATAGGTTATAGATCCTAGAATTAAAGCCTATATTTGTCACAGTCCTAGACAGATATAATTACTTACTGTATACTACCAAGGTTTTGTTCTTGTTGTCGGTTCTTTTTTCTTCTCATTGTGTAGCCCTGGCAGAACTGGAATTCACTTTGTATATCAGAGTGGCTACCCTCTCACCTGCCTCTGCCTCCTGACTGCTGAGATTAAAAGCATATCCCACAATACCCAGCTAGAAATGATTCTTTATCAGAACCATGCCAGAAGTGGCACTGAAGTTGATTAAATGACGATTTACAGGATTTCTGTTTGTTTTCCCATATACTTTATGTGTAGCTAATTTGTAACAGCATTGTACTTCTCTTCATTAAATAATTCACTTGCAATATGTGGGTGTATAAACATATAGTAATATTCGCTGTAATTTTACATTTTTATTTACTTATTTATCATTTACTTGTTTTATTTAGTGTATATGTGTGTTTGTGTGTATGTGCACAAGTATGCCACAGTGAGTATATTGCAGTCAGAGGACAACTCGGGATTCAATCTATTCTGCTGCCTTTGGAATCCAGAGATTGAACTCAGATCATTTAGCCCATATGCAAGCACTTCTACACACTGAGCTGTCTCCTTGGTCCTGACTCATGTTTCTTAAAGATTTTTATTACATGAGTGATTCAACTGATTATTAACAGTTTTGAGGATATAATTATTGAGTGAGCTAATGAATTGCAAAATGAATTTTGATAAAAAGAAAACTATTCCTTTGTCTATAAATAGGAGCTAGGACATGAAATCCATAGTTTATGTGGAACTTCTCTTTCAATGATCAGAATAACTATTACAGTTTGAACACTGAACACAGTCCTTCCTTTAAAAACCCCCAATACAGCAGAACTCAGTACACAATACGTTAAATAGTGCCATTCTCATATTTTAATTTTTGTCCTTAATACTTTGTCACTGATACAAATCCTTTTTAAAAAAGATGAGTAGCATTCATATGCAGCACATTCAGAGCTGCATAAAATTCCAGTCCATAATTGCTTTATGACTCATTGCTCTGTATATTAGCTTTGACCTGGTGCACTTAAAGTTCCAAAATATCCCTAGAAATAAAGATGCTTATAATATTCAATAGGTAAAACCTTTTCACAGGACACTTTAAGTTTAATATGTTTTTAGTTTTATAATGATAGGACCTCCTTGAAAAAACAATACAGAAATCTCTTCCCAAATTGTTCTCTTGGCTTCTAAAGTGCGGTACCATTGCCAATTGAAACTTATTGGCTCTTCATTTTGTGGCTTTCCTAGATATTCTTTACTTAGCTAAGGAATAATGTGCTCAGAGGGCCAGCCTGAAGATTTTGCGAAAGATCTGCATTCTTTATATGACAGTACAGATTGAAGCTGGATAGAAACCTCAGAGCAGTTGTACAACATCTATCTTCCTGAGACAGCTGCTCCAAGTCCCTGCACCTGTCTCTTCTAATCCTGCCACCTGTCCAAATCTTTCATCTGCCTTGCTTCTCTGAGCTGCTGTAACATTCTTTGAACATCTATATCACATTTCTTGTCCCTTCCCCTTCAATTCCTTCCAATATTAAGAATTATTAATAGCTATTATATAACATTCTAGTATGAGATGATCTTTGTCATCTCCTAGTTAATTTTTATCATCACTTAATTATATATTCTATGACATTTTTTATTTGGATCATACGTATTCAATGTGTTTTTTCTAATCAGTAACAGGTTCCATAAGGAAGATATTAATATCCTATGCTTACTTTTATAACCAAAGTTCTCACATAGCAATATTTCTTAAGAAGTAGCTAAAAAGATGTAACATTTGCTTATAATGTGCCAGATATCATATGATTTGTCTGTTATATTTTAGCAATAAATTTTTAAGTTGAGTGTTACTGTTATCTTCATTTTAATGGTACAGAGACAGAAGCTTAGAGTCTCTGTTTAAATTAATATGCCAGTAAGTTGAATAAGAGAGATTCAAACCCAAGATCACTATAACAATTATTCCTCTAATATAGCAATAATTTGGCTACTCACTTTTCTATTCCCATTAATATAGGACACCTCTGAACACACTGGGCTTCTATGAAGCAACTCAATTTAAACATACATAAAAGATGAACAAATAAACAGTTTTTGCTTTGCATATGTTTCTTAATCTATGTTTGGTTCAATTCTTGCACCAAATTAGAGCATAATAGCTATGACAAGAGAAGTTATAATCTCTTTTTTATAACTGTGAAATTTGAAGTTTTCTTCCTGTTTGTGCAGAGGTGTGTTTATAATTGTTCTGCTGAGCCTTCAAAACCATATATAAGTACTGTATTTTATATATCTTCTGGAGAGATTTGTATACATGTATTAGTAAATATTTATTAGAATTTATTGAATAATCACAACTTTTGATCTTCCCTCTGGAGTGACTACTTATTTATAGATATTATTAATTTCACTTCCATTAAATCCAAAGTTGCTATCTTACGTTTCCTCCATATTTGTCAAATATTTTGTGAAACTGACCTCTTTTGTGTGTGTATGTGCTTATGTGTATGTGGGGAGGGTGGGGAGTAGGTTTTCATTAGAGAGCCTATTGGCTTAATTGAACCAGGTCATCTGCTTTTAATAGCTCTTCTTCCACAGCCTGGTGAAACCTAGACCAGTCACAAAAAGATGTTAATCCTACTCTTAAAATAGTGACTTCTGTTGAGACCCACAGACTGTTCTTTAGCAAGTGGTCATTCCAGTGCTTCTTTTTCATGCAAATTTAGAGAAAATATAGTAGTTCCATCATGAAGATTGGAATTGCTGCTCTCACAGCAGGAATTATTGGTGCTATTGGCATTATTCTTTTTTTGGTAGCATTTGGAACTGAATATTGGTTACTTGCAACAGAGACCTGTGGAAGTTTGGATTCCAACAACGAAACTTTGGACATTGAAGAGGAGGTAACTAAAAATTTAATATATTATTTAAAAAGTGTGGGATTTAAAATAAATTCACATTAAATAGACTTCTATTTTCAAAATGTGTACATGCCCTTAAGGTAATTTCGGGGGGTTAATACAAAAAGTTAATAATTGTAATTCAGAATTGCTTCAGAGATTGAGGATATGGAACACAGAGTGAGCTTCATAAGAAAGAGTTATCTATAAATTGAGAAATAATGCTTCTATTTAGTATGAATATCATTGAAGGTTTGTATCCTAAGCATATTATACTCACAGTAAAATAGGTTAATTTGAATTATTCATTTGCAAAATGTACTCCTTAATGTAAATATATAATTGTGATGCTATTTTAAAATAATACAAAGATTTGAAGTAGAGCACAAACCAAAGGTTTGACCAAGGCATTAAATAAAAATTTGAGTTTATGTGTCTCTATAATAACTCTCACAAGGAAAAATCATTTTCCTTTCTGGAGTGCTGAAATGTCATTTTTATTGTTGCGTTGTCATAACTGTAGACCATTAAGAAAGGACACTTTATGAAAAGTTCACTTATGAACCAAAAGCTTTTCTTAAAATTCAATTTTAGGAAACTCAAATGCAATCTTGCCATAAAACAATACTCATCATTCAGTATTAACAGTGCTTATTGTCCGTACATTGTTTTCATATGGAAAAATACATTTGTACTTTGAAGTGATTCTTCAGCAAACAAGAAAAGCTATTCTTCTTCTTAAGAAAAAAGTGAGTACTACTCACTAGGAAGTGATCTGGGTAAGGAATGTGGAATTAAATACTGATGTGTTTCTCAGAAAATTCAGTTTGAGTTAAGTGTCCTCTTATGCAATCATTCTTTACATTGGATAATTCTCTTTCTCAAAGATTATCCCTTTCTGCAGTTTTTAATTAGGGAATTCTCTTCACAATCCCACCCATCATTATTAAAATCTTGATGCAGGATAAAACTACAGCAAATTTATCAAGTTATCAATGTGAAATAAAGTTAATGTGATACCTCTGAAACTATTTTCTTTTAAAGAGATCAGAGGACTACATTTCTATTTAATTACTTTTGTTTGTTTCCAGAAACATAGTTTCACTGCGCATCCCAGGCTTTCCTCAAACTGGTGACACTCTTGCCTCTACCTCCAGAACGCTGAGAGCATAATTATTAATTGGATCTATGGCTCACTCTAAGGAAATATTAATGACTGATGCAATCTGAAATCGTCTTGACTGGAGAGAGGTTTTTTAAAAGGACATCTTCCTGACTTCTTTGATCATATGTTATCTAGGCCCCCACCTACTTTATTTACAATTACGATTAGTTACAAACTTGAGATAGCAATTGTCTCTACTCACCAGAGAAAAGTACTAGAGAGTTATGATTAGCTCTTGCAGACATCAAGTAGAATCCTAGAATGATATAACTTGTAGTGTTACTAGAAATCAACTAGTCCTAGCTTAGAACAAGGCATCCTAGTCTCCACTTAGTACTCTTTTAAAAATATTTTTTTATTTTATGTTTATGAGTGTATTGCTTGCACGTATGTAAGTGTACCCCTGTCATGCCTGTCATGCAATGCTCATGGAGGTCATAAGAGGGCGTCGGAACCCCCTGAAACTGGAGTTACCGATGGTTGTTAGCCACTATGTGGGTGCTGAAAATTGAACATGGGTCCTCTGCAAGAGCAGTTAGAGCTCTTAACTGCTGAGCCATCTCTCCAGTCCCTAGTATTCTCTTTTAAAATCATAGCAAGCTGATTATATCACTTTCAAAATGCATTTGTCATCTACAGTGACAAAAGGTAGCTGGAAATGATTAAATATTTATTGAATTGATTTTACATTTGAAGAATTTGATGTTCCAAGGGGAAAGGGACTTACTTAAGTTCATAGAAGTTGTAACTGAGGAAACAACCAAAGCTTAAAATTTCCCATTTCACAGACTTGCCCTCTATCTAATATTTCCTTTAAAGTTCATTACTTTAGGATATGTTTCACATTTTTCACAAGTGCATAAAAATAGTATCTGGGATATATCTCATAAATAATAAATGATTGCTCAGTCAGTTACTTATGTAATATTCATCTTATCCTTAAAATAATGCACTTGAAAGAGTAAAGTAGTAAAGAACTCATCAGAAGCATGTATCCCTATGAGCTAGAGAGAAAATGAGTTTGTACTTTCAGATTTTATAGACATGCACTTTGCAACATGTTTCTCTTAAAGTTATGGAACACATTTTAGCATCTACTGATGACTAGTCACTGTCACAGAATTTAATTCATATATAAGAAAGCCCATGTTTTAATAAGGGAATTTGAAAAATCTTTAAGGATGAAGGCTTTAATTATTATTTTGGTCATTCTGTATACTATTTCCTTGTTGAGAAATAATATTCATAATAAGACTTCTTATAAATAAGAAATGGATAAAAGTAATGAATCAAAAATATCAAATGATTAAAACTTAGTGGATTTATTTCTGTTACCTAATATGGAACTACAGTGGATGAGAAATTTGTATTGCATATATATTAAGCAATCAAAGAACAGTCTGAAGCTGTGGTGTTGCACAGTACATTAAAGACGCTTGCAAAAAACAAAACAAACAAACAAACAAACAAACAAATGAAGTGACAGATATTACCTGTAGCTATTTTTCTGTTTAAGCACTTTTGAGCTCAAGAGTTCTTCAACTACAGTGTGTGATAAAGTTCATTACCTGGGGCTACTTTTTAAAGTATACTTTCATATCTGTCACTACTCAGAAAGGTTGAATCAAGGAAAATAGATCTAGCATCCATTTTCTACCATTTAATCTCGAACATCTCCTAATTATATGATAAATACATGAATATATAAATAAAAGATAGATTTTAGATTGTGTTTTCTAAAGATTTGTAAGTATGGTAATTGTGGTGGCACATGCTTTAACTAGCAGCACTCGAGAGGCAAAGGAAGGTGAATCTCTCTAAGATTGAGGCCAGCCTGGTCTACATAATGAGTCCAGGATAGTTGGGGTTATAGGAGACCCTGTCTCAAAGTAAAAATGATAATATAATGATAAACAAAGATTTGGAGAAGTAAGGAAAGAAATCTAAAATTATAATAAATTTGTCAATGACACAAAATAGTTAAATTATTTTGGTATCTATTAAATCAGCTCCCTTTGTTTTCTGCTATAGTTTCAAGAATTAAAAAAAAGCTTTCTTATATGAATTTAAGTTAAACTATTACACACACATTCACAAGCCACACTTAAGTGATATGCAAACAATCTAGTGACAACTACTGAATATTTAGAAATACATTCAATATTAATCGAATTGATCCCAATAAGGACTACTATTAAGCAATGCATTTTGAAAGCATATTTTATAGTTGTAATGGTAGTAAGGTAATTAAAGTTCTGAAAATATGTCTTTAGGTCCAGGCTTTCTTCTTGTGTCTCTGCGCTTAGTGTTTATACTCTAAAATAAGCAAAATTTGACTGTTCAACATTCCCCTCTTTAGTCAGAGTACTTTGAAAAATTCAAAGACTGCAGAGAAGTTGGCTATATTAATTTTCAATGAATTTTTGTTCCCATACAAAGTTTGTCTGGTTTCATTAATCTAAATTTGAAAAATAAAAGATGCCACTTCCATATCTCCAATCACGGATTATGAATATAGATAACCCCATGCCATGATTCATGACTCAAAGTTACGTATTATACAATGCATCTTTAAGCTAGGCATGTAGAAGAAATATATATAATAGTTAATGAAAACAAAAACTTGGTTTATATGTATTTATACTTTCATGTAGCAATTTGATAACTGATATTATCTGTTTGAGAGTATCAATCCAATTACATTGTACAAAATAAATAGACTATACCTTGGGTTCTCATACTGTTCATGTGCATGGGAAAATTTCATGCTCCCAGTTAAACTGACACTTATCAGGTTTCCAGTCAATATAAGAAATATATGCATTTATTTTATTTAATTTTTAAATATAATATTTTGTTTATTCATTGAGAATTTCATACATGTATATAATGTATTTTGAACATATTTGCCTCCTATTACCCCTGTCCAACAACTTCTAGATAGATCCACCCTTATCCCTCTCCTCAAATTCCTGTACTTTTATATATCTAATAAAAAGATGGAGACCAGTTATTGCTGCTCATATACACATAGGCGGAGCCATACACTTGAACATAGCCAACCCACCATGGGTCATACCCCTAAAGAAAACTGACTCTATTTCTTCTAGCAACTATCAACATCAATTGCATCAACTAGTAGTGGAGGCTCATCCGGTCATCCATGATGGAGTGTTGATTGTCTTGGATGGCTTGATCTTGTGCAAGGAAACAGAGCTATTCTAAGTTCATGAGAGCAGTGGTTCTGTCATGTCCAGAAGACAGTGTTTCATATCAATACTTTACCTCTTGCTTTTGTGATCTTTCTGCTCCCTCTTTCTTGATGTGGGCAGGGAGGGATAGAAGTCCCATTTATGGCTGAACATTCTAGGCACTTATTCTCTGTACTCTGATCAGTTGTTCCTATCTATATATACCGTCCACTTCATAATCACTTCTCTGATAAGGAATGACAGTTACACTAATATCTGATGTAGAGATAGTTATTTAGAGGGAAGTTTGATATTATGTCAATTTAGCAAAATAACAGTAGTAGTTTACCTCTGGTGCATATGAACTCCTGTATAGATTCTTGGACAGATTTACTGTACCATGCATAAGTTACCTCTAGTGGAACAGGCCCTAAATTCAATCAGAAAGTGGTCGGTTGCCTCCATAAATTCATGGCAGTATTTTATCCATAAGAATACCATGCCAGATCAGTTGTTATTTTAACTTTCAGGGTAAATATCTGGGTAAAACTGTTGGAGACATTATTCTCTGATCACTCCATATAGCACTTTCTTATACTACAAAACCCAGTCGACAAGGAGGAAGCTTCAGATTACTACCATCTTGATTTCGCAAGTCCTATGATCAAAACGTGTGGTGCTGTCAGCAATAAGTTCTTAGCATCAAGTTAATGATGGGTAACCAAGAGCAATGGCAATAGCCTGTATTGTCTCTGGGACCCTTTTGACCAACCTGGTACAATGATTTTTACTTGGAAGCCTATGGCTTCTGTGAGGAACATTGTCCCCCATGTAGAGTAACTCCATTCAAACTCTTTTTTATGTATGTATTTTTGTACGTTTATATAAGAGTAGGGTTCCATGTGGCTTTTCCAAACATCTGTAGTGTTAGCTGTTCCTCTTCTCACTATTTGGGCTCCTCTCTCCTTACTCTCTCCACTCAAAGATCTCCCAATCATTTAATATTTTTGCAACTAAATCTTTCTATTAAGAAAATTTCATGTACCCATTAACACCACAGAACTAATATTTTTCTGCTCTCTAGCAGTAAAGCACTGCTATCTCTCCAAAGGAATATAAACTCTTGCTATTCAAATTGTTTTCTACTATCTAGCAAGAATGATATCATTTATAAGTTCATTAAAAATAAAAAATATAATCTACCAAGACATAATATATTACAACATGCAATTAAATAAAATCTTTATTTTACAATTAGAATTTTAAAAATTCTTACACAAAGAAAAACATCAGAGAGTATGTTATAAAAATACATTTCCTACCCTGTCACAAATAGTATTCACATAAGATGTAGAACTCCATGGAAATCCATGTCATTTTTACAGACAAAATTTTAATTTTTCATATTTTATTTTGTAGTATGATGAAGATGTAAACAACTATGAGGAATTGTTCATGATACACCATCATGAAGGCTTCTTCTGGCGCTGTTGGTTTTTTGGAGATGATCTACAAACTTCAGTTTGGAGATACTGGTTTAGTGAGTATGCAATATAATGTGATGTGTTGAAGTTATGAGCTCAGCTTCAAAATAATCCTAGTCATTTAGACAGGTAAGATGAAATCGTAAAGTACTTAATTTTCATTTGCTATTTCCCTAATTGCTAGAGATGTTGTACTTAATTTTCATTTGCTATTTCCCTAATTGCTAGAGATGTTGAAAACTTCTTAAGACATTTTTTATTTCTTCCTTTGAGAACTCTCTGTTATGGGAGAGTTTCATTTAATTGGGTCATTTGTTTCACTGATTCTTTGTTTTTTGGGGTCTTTGTATATTATGAATATTAATCCTCAATTGGATACATAACTGATGAAGATTCTCTCTCAGTCTGGGGGCTCTCTCTTTATTCTTTTCATTCAATTTACTGTTTCCTTTGTTGTACAGAAACTGTTTGATGAGGTCCCATTCCATTCATTCATGAATTAAGGCCAACAATCAGCATTTTTTCAACATAATTTTTACTGAGATTTTTTGCATTTCTCACAATATACATTAATCATATTTAGATCACCTCCACTATCAGCATCTGCCTCCACCCTCCCACATCCAACATTTCATGCACTCTGCTGTACATTTAGAAGCCTTTTGAGTCAAAAAAGAGAAGAGAGACAAACTCTCTCGCTCACCCAGCAGTGATCAGTTGCCAATATTTCCACTGCATAGGTTGGGGCATCTCACCTATTTCGCCAGTTTTATATTGGGTTTTGTTTGGTTTGGATTGGCATGGGTCTTGTGCATGCTGTTACTGTTGCTATAAGTTTATACGAACAAGTTTTAAAAGTGTTCAACATCCTTAGTAATCAGGGAAATGAAAATTAAAACAATCTTGATATATGATATGACCTCTGTCAGAATGGCTGTCATCAAGCAATCTGACAGTATAAGTTTGAGACAATGTCTGGAAAGAACACTTATTCCCTGCTGGTGGGAGTGACAGATAGTACAGCCATTAAGGAATGCACCATGAATTTTCTTTAAAAAATTAAAAATAGAATACTGTATGACTCTGTCCTTTGTGGCCTCCATGGACACCTGACCACATGTGGCATAGACACACACAGAAGATATACACACATGCCCATAATTAAAATGAAAATAAAAATTAATCTAAATTATATATTTCTCTGATGGATAATCAGTAAAAATTATTTGAAGAATAAAATGAACTTTGAAATGTCAATTAAAATGTCTTAAGAATTACTTTTTAAATAAAGATATTTAAAATTTTAAAGCTTGTTTTAATGTTAGGTCTTTATCAACTTATATTTTGGAAAACATGATTTAAAAAATAAATCTCTTTAGTTTTCCTTTTTTGTTGTTGTGGTGGTATCTTTACATGATTTGAATATTAGAGTGATACTGGCTTTGTAGAAGGAGTTTGGGGATTCTCCCTTTGTTTATACTTTCTGAATATTTTGAGCAGTACTGGATATATCTTCTTGGAATATCTGGAATAATTGTGCTCTAAATGCATCTGTGCCTAGGCTTTTAGAGTAGGGAGGGTTTATATTACTGTTTTCATTCCCTTATATGTTATGGGTCTGTTTACACTGTTGGTCTCTTCTTGGCTTAGTTTTATTGGTTTATTATTTTTAATGATTTATTTATTTTTATTTATGTACATGTGTGTGCCTGTATATGTTTTCAGGCACCGTATGTATGCAAGTGCCCATAGAGCCAGAAGAAGGCAGTGGATATCTTGGGGTATTCTAGGATTAGAAGTGGTTATGAACCAGCTTATGTGGGCTCTGGAAACCGGTCCTTCACCAAGGCAGTAAGCACTCTTAACTGCCGCTCCGTCTTGCCAGCCCCTATGTTTAAATTTTTTGTTTTCAATAATTTAAATGTATTTTGCTATTGCTCCTGTAAAAAAAAACTTTGTATCATACTGCTATTTATTATAAATGATATATTGCCTTAATTTTGCTAATTTCAAAATTTTGCTTTGAGTCAGAGGTTGTCAAATGGATACCCAAACGCAGTTAGATAGACATAATAAGTTGTGGTGTTTTATAGCACTCTTACTGTGTATGTCACAATAACCTATGAAATATCTGCTATTACTACAAGAGAGCAGCTGAGAGGTGCCAAACCGAAAGTAACTGTAAGGAGATGGAAATTTTAGTTACCCTGATTTAATCACTATGCACACACTCTCTCTATATATATATGCATTAATTATCACACCCTATTTCACTATATGTACAATCAGTTTTTGCTAATTATATTTAAGGACATTGCTATGCTAGCTACAATTATGTTAATTTCCAATAAAATTTTATGAATCATCATGCTATACTGAGTAAATCAATATAATTAAATAATAAAAATAAATTATTTGGGAGGAAAAGTTAAATTTAATCTTATGTCTATCAAAACCATCTTATAAAAACAAAGGCAAAATGGGCTTTGCCCCTAAACAAAAGTGAGAGACTTCATCATTACTAGGCTTATACTTTAAGAAATGGTAAAGGGAGCTAAAGATACAGTTTCGTGGTATGACAGCTTAGTTGGCAGAATACTTGCATTATAGGTGTGAGAGAACTTAATTCAATGTCCAGTACAGCAAAGAGAAAAAAGGAGGAAAAGAAAATGGAAAGAAAAGAAAATTTCAAAAGGAAAAAAAAAGTTTTTCATGATGAAAGTTGTAGTAAAACATTCAACAGTATTTAAATTCATACAGAAGTTCCCCAAATAATATAAATAAATAATAATTATGTATGTATTGACAAAAGTAAAGTAATTATACTGTTGAACTTGAAATGTCTATAAAATATGTTTGAAGACAGCAGCTCAAAGAAAGTTGGAGACAAAATAGCATGAAACGACTGCATCTGCTGTTTGTGATAAGGATGAACCTGCAGGCCTTAGATTATGTACATAAAGACAAAGACCACATAATCTTATCTATATGTGGAATCTACAACAGTCAAATGTACAAAAATTGATATTATAATAGTGATTACTAGGGGTAAGTGGGAAAAACGGGGAGTTGTTTATCTAAGAGTATAAAGTATTAGACATGAGAAGTAATGCTTAGAAAACAATCTACTGTGCAGAGTAATTTCCAATACCTTATGACAAATCATGTCAAGTAGGTGAGGCAGTGGCAAAAAATTATTTCTTCAGTCATTCTCTATCGTATACATAAATGAAAATAATTCTAAAGATAAGTTAAAATTGGAAAATTGGAAAGTTCTTACAATAGTTTTTTTTTTTTTTCGGCCATTCCACACATGCATAGAATGTATTATGTCTATATTCCCCTAATTACCTTCATTTATGCCTCCCACATGCTGACTCCCTTCTTCCTAACGGGTCTCCCTCCTGCACCAGTGTAATTTTTTTTTTTTCGTTTGGGTCTTGGGTGGGCATCCATCGCTACTTCTGTTCATGATTATAGTACTGATGTAATGTCCAGAAAACAGCATTTCATAACTCCCATTCTCTAGATCTTACAATTTCTCTTCCCCCTCTACTATGACGTTCTCTGGGTGTTGGAGAGTGTGATATAGATGCCTCATTTAGAGCTGAGCCATCAATAGTCACTCATTCTTAGCGCTTTGATTAGTTTTGACTCTTTGCCTAACTGCAACTCTGTCTTAACTGACACTCTCTGAAAAAAGTAGCATCTCTGGTCCAGAACGGGAGGAGCACTAGTCTGTGTGCATAAACATAAGAATTTATGATATAGTTTGGCTATGTGTCTATTTAGCAAAACATCAGTGGTACATTCTCCATTAGGACCAATGACTTGTCAGTCACAGGCTTTTGACTAAGTTTACAACAGCAGACACCCTCTACTGTGGAGTGGATCTCAAATCCAGTCAGAAAGCTGTTGATTCTTACCATTAGTGCACTAGTGGGCATATCCTGCCAAGACAGGTCAGAATTGTAACAGGTAGGCTCCCGTAGCTGGGTAAGACTGCTCATTACTTTTCTCTCTCAGCAGTCTTCATACCACCTTCCAGAATGATGAATGCTAGCAAACAGAGAGGAAGCTTACAGCTCAATTTCTATGTTTATGGTATCTAAATTATATGGTATCTTCAGCAGTAGGGTTTGACAAGTAACTAAGAGCAAAGACTCTCTACTATTGGGAGCCTCTGGAGCTTTCTTCACACAACTCATAGGGAGGGATCCTACATCTGATAGATTTTCCTTTAAAATGCATGATTTTTTGGAACAATATTATCAATACATGCCAGGTACTTGTATTCTAATCCTTTTGTAAAATTATATTTTAGTTAGTTTTGCTGTAGTAGATTTCCTTATGGTTTTTACCTATATCCTTGGTTTTAGTTGGTTCCTTCCCTAAAGTTAACCTTTTTCCTTGCCATTTCTGACCTCCATTAGTCTTTAGATATTAATATTCCTTGTAGTTTAAGCCTGACTTTCATATATCTGTTTGGTTGTCTCTATCCAAACAAGGACTACCTCTCATTGATCTTATCTTGCTTCCCAGTGTCCACAAGTACTCATGAATACAGGAACCTAAACATTTTGAAGTCAGTCTCTTCATGTGAGAAAGAAAGTACTGGATTTGCCATTTGGGGTCTAGGTAATTTCACACAATATGATATTTCATAGTAAGATTCATTTTTTCTGGAAATTTCATTTTCTTTGCTGCCAAACATGAATAGAGCAGCAATAAGTATGGATGTGCAGGTATCTTTTTTATTATAATACAGGGTTCTTTGGATCAGCCCCCAGGATTGGTATGTGATGGCTACATGAGGTTTTGTTTTCAGTTTTTGGAGAACACTTCATACTGTTTATATTACCCACAACAGTGAAAAGTGTTCACCTTACCCAGATTCTTATCACCATTTTTGGTCCGTCTTTCCTTTCTTTCTTTTTATTGAGATTTGAGGAATTTGATACAATACACCTTGATCATATTTAGAAGCGCTCCCCTATCTTTGTCTTCCCAATAGCCCCCCAATGGATTTCATGCATTCTGACAAATATGTTAAGGCCTATTGAATCAATTCTGCATCCCTAAATGCCTCTCGATGTGAATCCATTCACTGGAGCTTGGTCAACCTATTTAGCATCAACACTTTAAAGAAAATCAACTATCCATCTCCTAGTAGTCATTGGTTGTAAATAGATCCTCAGCAAAATTGAGGCTTTTCACCCAGTTTTTGCTGGGATTTTGTCTTACTTGAGCTTGAATGGGTCTTGTGCATTCTGTCAACACTGCTGTAACTTCACATAGGCATGTTCTTAACTGCGTGGAAAACTCTGTTTCCTGGTGATCATTTATCACCTCTAGTTCTTACAGTCTTTCTGCCACCTCTTCCCCAATGGTCCCTGAGCCCTATGTGTAAGATGTTTAATATAGGTGTCCTATCCGGAGATAAGCATTCTACAGTCACTTATTCTCTACACTTTAGACAGTTGTGGTATACTGGGTCAATCACTATTTGTTGCTTGAGGAAACCTCTTTGGTGAGAGTTCAGAGATGCATTAATATTCTCTCTAACTCCTGTTCTACTATGTTCCATGAGCCATAGGTTTAGAGGTTGCATAGTAGATGTGTGTCTTGGTCTAGTCATCTCACAGACAGTTATTCTCTTCATTTGGCCAGTTGTGGAATTCTGTACGAGTCTCCATCTGTTGCAAAAAGAAGCTTCTTTGATGACTGGTGACAGGTACATTGTCTGTAAATATAAGGAAATACATTTAGAATATAGTAAGGAATTAGTTGTTTTAGGATGTGAATAATGTAGGTTTTTTAAATAGGATTTACGACCTCTTCATCCATGTGTACTTGACTATGTTTACAGTACTAATCATGAGTTCCCTCTCATTGAGCAGGTCTGATCTTAAATAGCTGTTAATTACTCCAATTAAATAGCTGTTAATTACCCGAAGTTAAATGTGGCAGTACTGCACCAATGGAAATAGTTTGCTGGGCCAGTAATTGTTGTGTTTATCCGGATGCCCAGTTGAGTAGGACCATTGATTGCTTTTCTATCTTAGCAGCTTGCACAGTGACCTCTGATACTATGGGAGCTAGTCTTCAGGGAGGATGTTTCTAGTTCATTTACATTTAAAATACTCCGAGTTCTGGGACTGAAGTAAGTACAGTCTTGAGCAATGATATCTGACCTTCGAGTTCTAAGAGGCAATCTAGGACAATGGCAATATTCTTTCTTATTTTTGGAATCTTGAAATACCATGACCAATAAACTCAAAGGGAAATTTCTCCTGACTTGCATTGGCATTGTGTTTTTTTTTGCTATATATCCTTCAGCTATACGCATATGTGCATACACATATATTTATAGTTTTCAGTAGGTTTTTGAACTAACACATCTTCCTTTGTTTTTTTTTTGAACACCACCGAAATCTTATTTACCTCTCCTCCCTCCCTCTGTGTATTTCTTACTCATCCTTCCCTAGCAAAAGAACCCACATATCTTACATTTCCCCCTTGATGACACCTGTCTCCTGCTATTCCCCTCCTTCAAGCTCCTTCTTCTCATTTCACCAGTGGTTCCTTTTCATATTCCTGTTTTTGTAGTTACATCAGGATATGTACTCACATCTAAGAATTTGATGCTAACAACTACAAATGAGAGTGAACATATGTTATTTGCTTTTCTGTTATGTTATTTAGTATAGCAGTTTCTACTTCCATCCACTTACCTGAAAATTTCATAATTTCATTTTCCTTTACTTCTGAGTAGGGCCCAATTATTTAAATGTACCATGTTTTAATTATCCATTCATCAGCTGAGGGATGTTTAGGTTGTTTCCATTTCTTAGCTATTGTGAAAAGAGCAGCAACAAACATTGTGAGTAAGTAGCTCTGCAGTAGGATGAGTCCTTCAGGTATATTCCAAAGAGGGGAATAACCAGATCATATGGTACATGTATATTTATTTTCTTAAGAGTTCTCCACACTTATTTTCACAGTCATTGCACTAGTTTGCAATCCCACCAGCAATAAATGAATCCTTGCCTTTCCCCGCATCCTTGCCAGCATTTGGTGTCATTTGTTTCCTTGCTATTAGGCATTCTGACAGGTATACGATGGAACATTACTTGCATTTCCCTAATGACTAAGGATGTTGAAAACTTTTAAAGGTTCGTCTTAGCCATTTTTATTTCTTCTTTTGAGAGTGCTCTGTTCAGATCCATAATCCATTTTTGATTGGATCATTTGTTTTCTTGATTTTTTTTAAATTTCTTTGTATCGTCTGAATACTAATATTTTGTCAGATGTATAGGTGGTGAAGATTAAAGCTATATGCAACAAAACCTCAGCCAACATTTTCCTAAGTGGAGAAAACTTGAAGCATCCCACTAAAGCCAACACCTATACAAGCCTGTCTACAAGTCCCACTCCTTTTCAATAGAGTGCTTGAAACTTTAGTTTGAGAAGTAAGACAAGTGACTGAATTGAAAGGGGCACTGATGGAAAAGAAGAGGCCAAACCATTTTTATAGGCAGAAAATATATTAAAATGAAGATATCTCAAAATTCTGCCAAATTCTAGAGAAAAATTTGAGCAAAGTGGTAGGTTACAAAATCAGTTTGCAAAACTGAGTAACCTTTCTAGATACCAATGACAAGGAACCAGAGAAGGAGTTCAGGGAATCACTGTGATTCACAACAACTTCAGAAAATACTTAGAAACAAACCTACCAAAGACATTAAAGGTCTTAAAATTTACATTTTTGAATCTTTGAAGAAGCAGATTGAAGAAGACATACGGAGATGGAAAGACCTCCCATTCCCATGGATTTGTAGAATTAATATTATCAATATAACCACCCTATCAAAAGCAATTTATAGATTTAATGCAATCTCAATCAATGATATTCTTCACAGATCTAGAAAAAGCTTTCTTAAAATTTTATAGAATCACAAAAGTCCCTGAATAGGCAAGTCACTCATGAGCACATAGAGAAATGCTGGGAGGATTAGCATAACAGTTCTCAAAACTATATTACAGAGCCATAGTCATTAAAATAGTGTGGTGCTGGCACAAAAACAGACATGTAGATTAATGGAATAAAATAGAAGACACAAACCTAAGCCACATAATTTCAGTCATGTGATATTTGAAAAAAGGTGCCAAGAACGCAGTGGAGAAAGACAACATCTTCAAAACACAATACTGGCAAAATTGGATCCCCACGTGTAGAAGAATGAACTTATAATCATACCTATCACCCAGCACAAAAGACATCTCCAAATAGATCATAGACCTGACTGTGAAGCCTGAAATGCTGAAATTGTTGGAAGAAAACTTAGGCAGTACCCTGCAGGACACAGGTGCCAGAAAGGACTTTCTAAATTGGACATCAGTCACTCAGTGATTAAGGTCAACAATGGATATTACACAAAAAAGCTTCTCTACAACAAAGAAAACAACCAAACTTGTGAAGAGGAAGCCCACAAACGGGAGAAAACCACTTATCTTTTCTTGTTTTATTAGTTTTTATTGAGTTTTATGCGTCCCATACAACAGTTCCCAATCCAACTTCTAACCATCCATCTTCTAACCAACCATCCTTCTAACCCCACTGGACCATATACATTCCGTAATATATGCTAAGCCACATCCATTCAGACATTTGTGCCCAGATGTCCCCCAGTGCAAATTTATCCACTAGAGTCTCGTCAGGTTATATATATATCCTAAGTGAGGTATACTCTTCCTCTCCCAGCAGCAGTCTCCCATAGTTCTCAGTCTAGGTCTGGCCTATCACCAGTTTCTGTTGTGCTATTCTGGGCCCTTGTCTAATTTGAGTTGGTGTGGGTTTTGTGCTCAGTGCGACCATTGCCACCATTCCACATGTTCACATGTATAAGCTTCCAGTGGCCTGAAAATCTCTGCTTCTCTAAGTTCATGAACCAGCTATGGCTCTTTCAATCTTTCTCCTAATCCTCAGTGATGATCCCTGAGCTATGGGTGGGTGAGGTTCAAGACAGGAGTCCTATCCAAGGATACACATTCTGCCGTCTCTTATTCTAGAGAACTTGGCCAGTTCGGGACATCTGTGCATACAACACTATATTGTCTAAGGAAACTTCACTGGTCAAAGTTGAAGGATGCTTTAGTTTTCTCTCTGACCACATTCCCCTGTGTTCTATGAGCCTTCATTTCTCTTTTCCTGAAAGAAACCATCTAGTCTGGGAGATTTTATCCCAATGTAGTTTTAGTATCTACTTCCATGTTGACTAGTTAAAAATGTTGAAAAATTTTTGTTAGACAGTTCTCTTAAGAACTTTCTGTTCAGATGCACTGTGCATTTTTTTGGATTGTTTCCACAGTGTTTCAATTTTCAGTTCTTTGTATATTTCAGATATTAGTCTTTTGTCCCATATATAGCTGCCAAAGATTTTATTCCTTTCTGGATATTGCTTCTTCACTTGATTTACAATTTAATGAATAGAAGATTTTTAATTTCGTGAGGTCACATTTGTCAATTATTACCATTATTTGCTTAAAAACAGGAATCCAAATTCTAAAGCCTTAACTTATGATTGTATCATCCAGTATACTCTCTAGCTTTTCACCAAGGGTTTCAGAATTTCAGGTTTTACACTGAGGTCTAATTCATATAGATTCAATTTTTGTAGGGGTGTTAAATGAGAATTTAATATTATTATTCTACATGTAGACTTCAAGTTTTCACAGCATATTTTGTTGAACATACTGTCTTTTCTCTAATATATGTTTTGGTATCCTTCTAAAGAAATCATGTGTCTGAAATTGCATAGACTTTTATGTGATTACTCTATTCTATTCCATTTAACTGCATGTTTGATGTTGTCCCAGTACCATATTGCTTTATTATTGTGGTTCTATAGTAGAAATTGAAATAAGGTATGGGGTTTCCTCTGTGCTATTCTATTTGTTCAGGATTGTTTTGGTTCTCCATATGAATAATATCTTCTCTATGAAGAATATTACCAAAATTTTATTAGCTAGAAATGTATTTATAGATTGCTTTTGTAAGACAGTAATTTTCACAAGAATAAAGTTTCTGATCCTTGATGATAGGATATGTTTTCTTCATTTCTTTCTCCACTGCTTTAAAATGTTTGGTACAGAGATTTCATTTATGTCTTATAGCTTTCTGCTGCTACGACAAAATACTACAAAAATATCTTAAAGGAAGAAAGGTTTATTTTAACTCATATTTCCACATTATAGTTACCAGCTTGAGTTGTAGACTGGAGCTCTTGAACCACAGCTACATCAGTTTCTTTGTGCTGACTTTTGGAAAACACTTTCCTTGGTAGTCATTTTTGCGGAGCAGGGAATTCCTTCAATTTAGGTTTTCCTCCTTGAAATGAATTTGGATCATCACAAAATAGTGTTTCCAAGAGGTAGAGTTTTGCCCTGGGGACACCTTTCCAATTCTCATAGTGCAATAGAAGAGGTTTCTTGCAGTAGTGTTGATCTCTTTTTAAGTTGCATTTGGTTCTTCAGCACCAAGCTGAAAGGCATCTTTCTTGAAATGTCCTCTGTCAATCAAATTATTTCCTTTGAACAGCTTTTGTGATCATACATGAGTAGAGTCTTTGCAACATTCCCATTATTCCCAGTCCTTTTCCAAATCCACCTATACTCCCTCCCAGGGCTTCTGAAGTTCCTATATCTTCTTTGTTATTATTTCATTCACATGCTTCCATTTATATATACACACAGATACACGCAGGCACACACAGGTTCACACACGTGCACATGTGCACACACACGTACTTATAATGAGTTCATTCAGTGGTGCATTAATGTTTCTGAGTACCTGTCTTTAGGGCTACCCAAACGGAGTTCCTTTCATGGAGCTACTCCATGAAGAAAACGGATTTTCTGTATCCTTCAGCATCCATTGATTGCTCCCTACCATTAGTTGGAATCCAGTGAAATTTTTCTCATCCACCTTGGTATGTCAACCTCTTTTTGGATCTTTCTAGGCTAAAACACTGTGGAGAATTCATTGGTGTAGTTTCCTTGCTACATATAGAAGGCATTAAGAAGGAGTAACTGTGTTGTTCCTCTTGCTCTTTCATTCCTTCTGCCCTCTCTTCCATTATACTCCCTGAGACTTAGATATACATGTTGTATTATAATGTGTCACATAGTGCAGGCCACTTCATACTTATTCTCTGCATTTCATCATTTGCAGAATTGTGTGAGTCTCCATCTGTTCAAAATATGCTTCTTTGATGGGTGTTGAGAGATACACCTCCCTGTTAATAAAAGGATACATACTTAAAATATACTAATAAATTATATTAGTCTAAGGCTGGGACAAAAGTGGGTTTTCCTCTAGGGTCCATGACCTCTCCAGTCAAGTGTACCTGACTATTTTTAGAGTAATACTCATGATTTCATTCACATTCAGTTGGCCTTAAGTCCAATTAGACAGTTCTTGATTATTCCCAGGATAAAATTGCCATTACAGGACAAATAGAGATTATTTTTTAGGCAGTTATTGTTCCTGTTCATAGGCTTTATAGCTAGATAGGATCATTGATGTCGTTCCCCTTGGCAGCTTACATAGTACTCTTTGATACTATGAGAGTTAGTCTTCAGGGAGTATGGTCCTAGTTCAGATCTAGTTCCATTGTTCTATGTCTTGTGTCTGAAGCAGCAGGGTTTTACTTCAAGTTCTGGGAGGCAATCAAGATCTGTGGTAACAGCCTGTATTATTTCGGGAGTCTCTTGTCCTACCTTGACCAACAACTCAAAGGGATATTTTCCTTGCTTGGCAAAGTGAATTTTTTTATGACGCCTTCAACTACACACATGCACTAATAATGCATATACATAATACATATACATACACATAAACACACATATATATACATATATATTATAATATGTGTATATTTCAGCAGGATTTTAAACTAGTACATTTTCCTTTGGCTTTTCACACCATTTAAGTATATTTATCTCTCTTTCCTCTCTCTTCCCGTGTATATCCCACCATATTTCTTTTTCAGTTAAAGTTTCCTTCATTTTCCCCATTTCCTCCTTGATTTGATTATACTTGCCTCCTACTACCCCCATCTCTTGAGCTCATTCAGCCTCTTTAAACCCACGGAGCTTTTCTATTTTTCTGACTTCTGTGGTTACATCAGCATATTTACTCACATCTAAGAATTTGGATCTTGGAACCATAAATGAGAGAGATCATGAGCCAGTTGTTTTTCTGAGTCTCTGTTTCCTCACTTAATATTACAGTTTCTATTCCCATGTGTCTACCTGCAAATTTCTTGACTTTGTCTTTCTTTACCACTGAAGAGAACTCCATTGTGCGAATGCACCACATTATCATTATCCACTCATCAATCGAAGGACATTTAATTGTTCTCATTTCCTGGTTACTGTGAAAAGAGGTGCCACAAACATGACTAAGCAACTATCTTAATAAGAGTTTATTCAGTTCTTTGGGTATGTGATAAGGAGTGGTATAGCTATATTATGTGATGCATCTACTTTTAGTTTCTAAGAGTCATCCAAATTAATTTCCATAGTGGATACTCCAGTTTGCAATCTCACCAGAAATGAATGAGGATTCCCTTTCCCACATCCTTGCCAGCATTTGGTGCCATCTGTTCCCTTGAAATTAGTTATTCTGACTTGGGTAAGATGAATTCTTAAAGTAGTATTAATTTGCAGTTCCATAATTACTAAGAATGATTAACACTTATAAAAGTATTTCTTAGCCATTTAAATCTCTTCTTCTGAGAACATTCTGTTCATATACATAGCTCACTATTAGTTGTGCTGTTTTTGTTTATTCTTTGTTTTATGATTTCTTTGTTTATTGTGGATATTAATCTTCTATCAGATATTTAGATAGTAAAGCTTTTCTTTCACTCTGAATTTTTCCTTTCACTTGATTGCTTATTTCCTTTGTTTTATAGAATTTTCTATTTATTTATTTCTTTATTTTACTTTTTAATTTACTCTTGAAATTTTCATACAATAAAATTTGATACTATTTAGATCCCCTCCTGTATTCTCCACACCTCCCTCATCTGTCCTGACCCAATTTAATATACTCTCTTAGATGCCTACACATGTGCGTGCACACACACACACACACACACACACATATATTATATATAATGTGACCTATAGAGTTCGATTTGTGTTTCCAACTGTCCTCCAGTGTGGGTTATCCACTGGACACAGCAGGAGTTCTATTCCTGAAAGAAACTGTCCATCCCTCTCTGAGTAGCAATCAATTGTGAATAGTTTCTTTGGTTGATCTTGGATTTATTAGTTACTTCCTTATGTTTATGCTGAGATTATTTTTCCTGGTTTGATCTTGCATAGGACTTATGCCTGATGTCACTGTTGCTGTGAATGTATATGAACAAATGAGTAAATATCTGGAAAATTCTGTTACCTTTTGATGATCCATCCACTCTGGTTCCTTTTGCCACATTCCTATAGCACCTTAAGTTCTTTATTCTAAATATGCATACTCATATTTACAAAAAAGTGTACATTTATTCCCTCTCAAAGAAACTACCTTTTGTAAAAAAATGGAGACTATTACAGAATTCTAGAACTGGTTAAATTCAAAGAACAAGTGTCTGTAAGATGCTTAACTCTATGACACAGTATCTTCCCTGCAACCTGTACACATAGTATGACTACTTCTCTCAACTCTTACCAAAGAAGTTTCCTTAGGAAGCAGATGGTGCTCAACACAGAAACCCACAATTGGCCAGTGTACACAGAGAACAAGAGGCTGCAAAGAGCTTATCCCTAATTAGGACACCTATTTCAAACCTCTGCCTCACAAGGTTCAGTTATGCTTGTTGAAGAGGAGGCAGAAAGATTGTAAGAGAACTTTTTTTTTCTCTTTTAATGTGGTCCTATTTATTACTTGTTGACCTTAATTCCTGAGTTAATGAAGTCCAATTTAGAAAGTCCCTCTGGTATCTATTTCTTATAGGGTACTGTCTGTGTTTTCCCATAACAGTTTCAGTGTTTGAGGTTTCAATTTGAGGTCTTGGATATGTTTGGAGTTGATTTTTGTGCCCAGTCATACATATGGGTCTAATTTCATTCTTCAACAGATTGAGTTCCAGTTTTCACTGAACCGTTTGTTGAATATGCTGCCTTTCCTCTTGTGTGTATTCTTGGCACCTTTGTCAAATATCACATGGTTGAAATTGCATGCACTTATGTTTGGGTCTTCTATTTTGTTCCATTGATCTACAGTGTATTTTGTGTCAATACTATGCTGTATTTACTGCTATAGCTCTGTAATGTACTTTGAAATCTTGTATGATTATCTCTCCAACATTGCTTTTGTGCTCATCATTTCTTTGGCTATTCATGGTGTTTTGTAATTCCATATGAATTTTAGGATTTGTTTTCTATTTCTGTGACAATGTCATTGGAGTTTTAATGGGGACACCATTGAATCTATAAATTGCTTTAGATAAAATTGACATTTCCTCATAAATTCTTCCTATCAATAAGCATGGAAGGTCTTTCCATTTCTGAGTGTCTTCCTCAATCTCTTTCCTCACAGATTTAAAGTTTTTATTGTAAAGCTCTTTATTGTCTGGGTAGTTTTATTTCTAGGTATTTTATTGTTTGTGGCTACTGTGAATGGTTTTGATTCCATGAACTCCCTCTCTGGCTGCTTGCTATTGGTATATAGAATGGGCAGTAGTTTTTGTAAATTGCCTTTGCATTCTGTGACTTTTATGAAAGTGGAGATCATTTCTAGAAATTTTCTGGTAGGAATTTGGGGAACAATTAGGCATAGTATATCTTTGGCAAATAGTGATACTTTTACATCTTTCCCTAATTATTAACATTTTAATTCCCTCTTTTGTCTTACTGATCTAGCTAGAATTTCAAGGATTATATTTAAAAGGATAGAGCATAGTGGACAGGATTGTCTGCTTCCTGATTTTAATGGCAATTTTTCAATTTTCTCTCCATTTAGAAAGATGTTGGTGTTGAGTCTGGTATATACAGCCTTAATTATATTGAGCCATGTTCCCTATGACTTTTCTCATGAAGCCTTGTTAAATCCTGTCAAAGGTTTTTTCTATGTCCATTGAGATGATCATGTTATTTTTGTCTTTAAGTCCATTTACATGATTCACTGTATTTTTGATTTTTCTATATTGAGCCATCTCTTCATCTCTGGTATAAACACAACTTAATCATGGTTGATTATCTTTACAATATGTGTCTATGTGATTTGCAAATCTTTTTATTGAGAATTTTTACATTTATGTCCATGAGGGAAATGGGCCATAGTTTTCTTTTGTAGTTGTGTCTTTACTTGATTTTGATATTAGAATAATACTGGTTTCATAGAAGGAAGTAGAGGTGGGTCCTTCTGTTTCTATTTGTTTTGAATAGTTTAAGTAGTATTTGTTGTAGATCTTTGAAAGTGTAATACAACTGTGCTGTGAATTCATATGGACTAATGATTTTTTTCAGTTGGGAGGATTTTTATTACTGTTTTGATTTACTTTATTTGTTATGGGTCTGTTTAAGTTGTCCATATATTTTTTGTTTTATTTTTGTGGTTCCACTGAATTTAGAAATTAGTCCATTTCTGTTAAATTTTATGTTAGTAGAATATAAGCTTTTATTAAAAGTATTCACTTATAATTTTCTGTTTCTTTGTTGTCTGTTATAGTGTTTCCCACTTCATCTATGATTTTGTTGGTTTGGAATTGCCTTCTTTCTTTTGGCTAAGTTGGCTAATGGTCATTTTATCTTGTTTATGTTTTCAAAGAATCAACTCTTAGATCCACTGATTCTTTTTCTTAATTTCTTTGTGTATATTTCATTCATTTTGCTCTTATATTTATTATTTGTTCCTGTTTGTTGGGTTTGGGTTTGGCTTGTTCTTGGTTTTCTAGATTCTTGAGTTGTACCATTAAGTCATTTATTTGTACCTTTTCGAGTTTTTAATGTAGACTCTTAAACATTTAAAGTTCCCTTTTAGAACTGCTATTAATTTGTTCCAGAAGTTTTGTTTTATTGATTTTTATTTAACTCTAGGAATACTTTTATCTACTTTTTGATTTCTTCTTTTACCCATTCTTCATTCAGAAGTGCATTGTTTAAACTCCATAAGTTCATGTAGTTACTAGAGCTTCTGTTTGCTGTTTATTTTAAACTTTCTTGCATTGTGGTCCAATAGAACACATAGAATTATTTAGATTTTTGTAGTTTTTGACATTTGTTTCCTGCCATAGTATGTGGTCTATTTTATAGAAACTTCCAGGGGCTGTTGAGTTGAGTATTTATTTTTATTTCCTTATGTGGAATATTCTATACATGTATGTTAGTTCCATTTTTATACATATCTTTTATTCAGATGTTTCTTCTTCATATTTTGGCAAGATTATTCGTATATTAGCAAAAGGGGGTCTTGAAGATCATTCAGATTACTGAGTTGAGGGCTGTCTATGTCTTCAAGTTTAGTTTTATTTTTCTTATGAAATTGGATGCACCAGAATTTGGTGCATATATATTCATACTTGCAATGACTTTTTGGTGAATCAAAATGAGGTGCCATTCTATATCTCTTCTGATTAATTTTAGTTTAAAGTTTATTTTTTCAAGTATTAGAATAGTGATATTTGTTTTGTACTTTATAACATTTGCTTGGAAAAGTTTTTCTTATCTTCTTTGAGTTCCTTGAGGTGTCTTTTTGTATGGTTTTTAAAGTCTTTGAATTCTATTTTCAAGTTTATGATTGTTCTTTTAAATTGTATTGTCCTGGGATTCCTCTGGATAGTTCATATTGTAGAATATTTCTATTGAATATGTAGGATTTGATGGAAACATATTTTCTTGATTTTTATTTTTTGAGATTTGACCAGGATGTATGGCATTCTTTTTGTAAATTGTGTATTTGATAAGAATTTCAGCTTACCTTTTTTGAGTGAGGTTTGTTTCTCTTTCTGTTATTTTTGTAGCTTGGTCGTTTTCTGATTAAGTATGAATAGTTATTTATCTGTGCTTCAGATTCTCATTTTTTATTTTTTATAGGAAAACACAGATATTTCCGGCTGGTCCCAAGTGTGAGGTGAATGACCATAACTAGGTCTGTGAGTGTGGAGATGATGGTAAGGTGGACTTTTTCTAGCTAGTTTACCAGGATCGTCCAAAGCTGGAGCAGATCTCTCCAAGGCTAGTTGTCAGCTCTCCATATCAATTTCCCAATCTAGTTCTGTAGAGGGAAGACAGCTACAGAGTGATTGCATTCTGACTGTTTAGACAGATTAAATGGAAGCCTATGAGTAGAAAATTCCTAAACTATTCCCAAAGGATGAAGATGGTGAAGGAATCAAAATTATTTCATTATCGTTAAATCAGCTTTATTCCAGTTGACACTATAGATGCAGATTGAAACTAGGTTCTTGGTAACAATATTACTTGAACAATCCTGATCCCAGATGTTGACAGAGTCCTTGCTACCCTCTGAAATCTCATGAACATGTCTCCACTAGCTGTGTTTCTTTCAACACTACTGTCTTCTAAGGACACAGCTGAATGGCCAATAAGCTTTGGTTCTAGTATTCAGTAGCTTTTCTACCCCAGTTTTACACATTCTTCTACATTACCCCCACAAAAAATTTTGAATAGTCTAAGAAGTACATAGATAATCACGATAGAGGTCCACAGTCTTAGTAACAATTTGTCTCTTGGTTTCTTTTCTGTTGCTTTGATAAAATACTCTGACAGAAGTGAGGAAGGTTTTAATTTAGCTCATAGCTACCTGATAACAGGCCATCAGTGTGGGGCAGTCTAGGTGGCAGTATGTTGGTGCTTTCGGTCTCATTATGTCCAGAGTCAGAAGAAGAAAGCAATGACTGCATGAATGCTAGTGTTCAGCTTGTTTTCATTACTCATAAAGATTCCCTGCCTAAGCAATGGTACCACCCACAGTGGGAACCCTCATCTTAGCCCAGTGACACATCTCCTACATGATTCTAGATTTTGTCAAGTTGACAGTTAATGCTAGTCATTACAATGTCCTTGGTTAGATTTATTGCAATGCATTTTTATTTTCTGAGGCTATTGTGAATGTGATCGCTTTTTTATTTCCTTCTTAATTTGTCATAAGTATGTAGGAAAGCTACTGAATTTTATATGTTAATATAATTTATATATTTTGTAGGGTAATTTTGTCATGGATATATGAACCATTGAATCTCAATAATAAAAACATAAACAACCCAATAAAAATTTACAAATGATTTGAATACATATTTTCCAATTATGGAAAGAAAAGATACTAAGTATCATTAGCCACAAGGGAAAAGAAATGAAAAGAAACACTACCATGTGACACCATTTCAAATACACAGATGGTTATAAACAAAAAGAAAACTGCTAACTAGTGTAGGGGCAGATGTGAATAAAACAGATTTTCATATACCACAGCAAATAGCAATAGAAAATAGTTGCAAAGACTTTGAAAGAATTTAGAAGTTCTTAGACATAGAGGTATTATTTGAATGTATAGTCTTATTTCAATGTATATAACTAATGTAAATAAAAGAGTCACAAATATATGTGAAATGCATTATTAATACTTATCCAAAAGTGGAGCAACTTAAATTTATATTGATGAATGGGCAAAAATATTGTTTATTTGTATAATGTTCAATACAAGTTCAACAATAAAAATAACAAAGTATCAATGCCACATCACCATGCATAAACTGTGAGAACATTGTTTTAAAAGAAAGAAGATATTTACAAAAGTATCACATATATAAGGTTCCATGTATATAAAACACAACGTAAGAAACACCTTTAACTTTTTAAAGTGATTGTTTAACATAGAGAAAAGTCAGTTCAAAATGACTTGCAATGAGTATAGATTTTCATTTAGGAGTGATGAAAATATTCAAAAGTTAGAATTTAGTGATCATCTCACTGTACATATATTCAAAATGCTGAATTGAAGCCTTTACATAAGTGAATTTATGATGTATGAATTAAAATAAAATGCTATCAGTAATTTCCATGCTACATAATTTGCATTATTATACTTTAAAAAATATTTATTTTAAAATAGTTATATATACTTATTATTAAAATCATTCCCATGAGCATTAGCATAAGTATACATTGATTTTTATAGTTTATATAGCTCATTGATTGAGGTACAATTTTTCTGCTATTCATAATTTCATATTCATTTGTCTAATTTCTGTAGTCCATAAACATTTTTAACTTAGAATCAAATTTATTTTTGTTTTATATATTTTTCTTTGTCAGATAATTTGATTACTAGGACATAATCATACACACACTTATGCTCATAAGCATATTTGTGCATAAAGCTATTGGTAGCCACTTATATTTTCTTTTACATATTTATTCTTCATGGTGAACTATACTTCAATGGCTGTGTGCTTTATATCTCTGAATACATAAGCAGATTTACAGTCTTGACATATATGGCATACAAATTAAACCTTATTAAAATAAAGTGTGCTAAGTGGAGTTGGAATAGACATGTAAATATATAGACCTTGAAATTTCTTCTTGTTAACAGTCTACATTTTTAGACTACAGATAAATCTTAATTCTTTTCTTGATGTAACTCATAAAAGCATTTAATTTAGGAAATTAATTTGATATTCAGGAAGCAGAAATAATCAATTTAATGGAATTCTTTGGTAATTTAAGTGGCAACAAATGTCTACTTATGAAGTATTACTGCTAACTAGAAAACACTTTAAGATAAGTGGTCACTCCATTAATGTATCTAACATTCTCAGTATATCATTAATCATGACAAGATTTTGGTATTAATATTGATAGAGTAACATTTCTGTTATAATGACATGATTTTTCATGGATTCCTAGAACCAGTGAATATTACTATTTGAGGATCCCATAGAAGTTCTCTAGTGCAACTACCTACTTGATTGATAGATGAAGCTCTTTCATAATATATTGACAATTAGCCATTCAAGACTATTTTTTCAAGGAGGCAGATTATTTCACCAAGCATTTTATAGTAATAGTATGATAGTTACAAATACTACAACCTTTTATGTTGAAAAAAAGTCTTTCTGAGACTTCTGACCATGAACTATCATTCTTTGTTTCAGACCTACACAGGCCAAAGTCAGTCACTTGTGTTCATAAGATACCACCAAGTGGCTAATCAGTGTTATCATTCACCTCTTCATTCTATCCCCTACTGTAGATTTCTATTCTTAAGTCTCTTAATTTCATTCTGTTATCTGTAACATTATGATTCTTATTCTGTTGTTCATTCAGCGAATTTTCCTTGGATAAACTATAATTTGCTTATGTCCCTCTTAAAATTTCATCAACTATCATTAACATATTATCCCATGTAGGTTTTATGACTTTTTGACTGCATATTATCTCTATTCATGAAATTTAAAATCACATTTATTTTTGTTACTCTAACAACAACTCTTATATAGTCTGGGTCAATTACAGAAATTATCTTACTGCTGCATGATTATGTTATTCATGTGTTGTTTTTTTAAATCTATATGGTGCAAATGGCTCTTTGAAATTAAGTGCAAGTCTTTAAATTTATTCATATTAAATTTCATTGTGTTGGGTTCAATCCATTTTTGTGATCTTTTAACATTTTGATTCTGAATTCTTGTTTATAGACTATAATGAACAGAGACATGACATCAAGCAGTTAACTCACTTAAGCAGCATTTGACCTGTGTCATGCTGTGTATTACAATTTTTATGGGATTTTGATACTCCTATTAGTTTGGCTTGTTTCTTAGATGATGAAATAAGAATGGTGCATTATAATATATCAGCAAAATGGAACTATGATTTTTTACTCTAATGCACAATGTACCTTTTAATATATTTTATTAATTCTTTGAAAATTTCATATAATGCATTTTGATAATATTCATCTCTCACTTTTCCCCTACCTCCTCTCAGATTCATGTCAAGCCTCCCCATGCCCTCTAGACTTTCTGTGTCTTTCATTATTCTAAAATAGCCTACTAAGGCTTCTTTGTGCTGTCCAAATACTCATAGGTGTGGAGCCATCCCCTGAAGTAGGTGAACTACACAGTACTGCTTCACTCAAGAGCACGCTGCATGGGACTTGCACAAAGTCCTTTTAAAAGAGTAGAAATTTCACTTCATTCTCTTCTATTGCCTCCATTTTTGCGCTTTTCCAAAATTATCTTGTTACTTTGGTATCACTCTCCATGCTGTATCCCAGTTCCTATCTGGAAATTCCTTCTTTTTCCTTCCTTTTGATAAGCACACACTTAAATTTGGAGGTCAAAACTAAATTTTAGTGTCACAATTACTCTTTTGAGATTCAAATTCCATCCTATTCACAATAGTCTCCATAATAGTTTGCATAACGCTTGTAGAAGATCTAAATTAATTATAAGTCCCTCTCTGTGTGTTTCTATTTGCAAAACTAGACTGTAGTTTCATAGTTGAAGGCTTATTAAATCCTTCAGGATTTACCTTATGAATACTTTTTTGTACTTTATAGGTGCTAAGTGAAGATTTTCCATTAAATTGGAAGTGCACAAAATATCTACAGGAACAGTGCTTTAAGTGACAGTGAATGAAATTAGTGTACGTGGAATTCAATTTCCAATTTTTATGTCTGACCTTGGGTATACATGCTTTATCCCTTTTTCTGTCCCCTACTAATATTATCTGCATGTGGAAGTACTTTATATTCATTATGTGTAGGTCCACCAAACATTTTGTTAAAAGTGTTACATATAGAGATGATCATAATTTAGTATCTAAGATATTAGAATTAAAAATAGGATATATTGATTTTCTTTGTTTTCAGTGAACCAGCCTCATCCTAAGCGCTGTATTCCTGGATATCTCTTTCCAATGTCGATTGCTGTTGGGCCTTTCCCACATCCATCCTTTGATGCAACTACAGGTGAGTTTTGAATTATAGTCCCATCTATTGATATGTATATTGAATAAGACTTTCTTAGTATTAATTGACAATGTTTTATGTTAGATTTTGGATCAAGTTAGCTGTTTATGGTGTCCAGACACAAAATTATTTTCAACTATCCATTTCTGCCTACAGGTGGGCGTTAGTTGCAAAAGAAGTGAAAATGAAAAAGGGACACAAAGTAAACATAGCTTCTTCTGGGTATTAGGTGTAATCACTACTTAAAACCTATACTTTAGATACAACTAGTTCATTTTATAGATGATGATACTGATGCTCAAACAATTTGGAAATGGTGGAACCCATAGTGTTCAGTACTTTATATTGTAAAATATAATATTATTCATTTTCATGATAATTGAAAATAGACCTGAGCAATAAATTGAAATGTCTCTGTGAATACTTGTACCTGCAATAATCAGAAACATATTATACATCTATTCCATAGATCTGGCATATAGATTAAATCATGTTTATTTCAGAATACCATATATTGAGGTAATTTTTATTTCTTGAGAATTTCTTGCATGTGTACAAAGAAATGATTATACACCCCCCATTCCCTACACCTCCTTCTGTATTTCCAAAATATTGCTTCCATCTAACATGATATCTTCTGTAATCCACAAACTCCAATTAGTGTAACCTAAACATGCATGGGTGTCGGGCCATCCCATGAAGCATGAGAAACATAACAGTAGTCCCACCTTCAAAGAAGAATGTTTCGGGCTGGAGAAATGGCTCAGTGGTTAATAATACTGATTGCTCTTGTAGAGGACCCTGGTTTGATTTCTAGCACCCACGTGATGGTTGGTAACAACCATTCATAACTCCAGTTCCAGGGGATCTGACACCTTCTTTTGAACTCCTTGGGTATTGCATGACATGGGTGCACTAACACACATGCAGGCATTACACTCAAATACATAAAATAAAAAAAAAATAAAAGAAAGAATGATTCACCCTTCCCCAGCAATGATAAACTGCCAATAGCTCCTCAGTAAGCAATGGGGCCTGCAGGGCACCTCCTTCAGCGTGTAGGAATTTTGGCTGATTTGATCTTGTGTAGATCTTGTGCAGGTAACTATTGCTTGTGTGAGTGGATGGACGCTATAACATGAACAGAAGACAGCAGTTCATAGCATTCCTCTTATCTACCAGCTCTTACATTTTTTCCCACATTTTCTTCTACAATGTTTTCTGACTCTTAATGGTGGTGTGAAGTTAATAAACATATTTTAGAGCTGAGCACTGAGTCTCAGTCTCAGCACTTTAACCACTTACGCATCTCTTATTGACATCATGTTAGATGGAAACAGTATTTGGGAGAAACATAGGGAGATGTAGGAAATAGGGGGGTATATAATCATTTCTTTGTACCCAATGCATATAAAACTTTTGGGACTAAATTTGAGAGTAGCACAATTCTATGACTATATAAATACTTAAAGTACAGTTGGACAGCATGACCATTATTAAAATAACAATAGATGATTTATTGTAGGTCATATAATCTACCCAACCATGAAATTTGATCAGAGTTACAGAACCAGGCACAAACTTCCCCCTTTAGAATGAAGCAGACCTTAAAACCAGCAAGAAAGCAGGAACTGCTGCATAGCTTTTATGCCACTATTGCACCAATGCGCATATGTCTTGCCTAGCAAATCAGTACCATAGTCTGAAGGATCTAGCACTTGATAAGAGCATAAATGCATTTTCTCCCAAGAAGCCTGAAGAGTGATTTCCAATAGTCTGAAAACTAGCCAGCCGTGAGGAAGATTCCTGGTCAGACTGAGACTGATATTTTGTACTTCAGCCAAAATGTGTGGTGTATTCAGCAATAGAATCTTGCCATGTAGTTATGATGAATAACTAGGGTTAATAGAGGTAAACTGTAGTGTTATGGAGACCTCTGGAGCATCCATGATCAATAACTCATAAAGAGGCATCCTATGCATTGCATTGTGATTTTTATTTAATAACCCATGTCTTCTGGGAACGACATTGTTCATACATGCAGGGTACCTTCATTTCAACTATATTATTTAAAGTTACAGTTTAAAGTTTGCTTACTAAGTAGTGAATATTCATGAGATTTTAAAAAATATTTTATTGAGGTTTTGTACATTTCATACAATGGTTCTTAATCAAATTTATACCCCCTTCCCTATGCCCCCCATTGGACCTCACATATTTCATCATATATGTTATGTCCCATCTGGTCAAGCATTTGTACCCACATGTCCTTTGGTGAAAATTCATCTACTGGAGCCCAATATGCTTATCTAGAGATATTAAGGAATATCTATTCTCCCTCACCCAATAGTAATGAGTCTCCAATAGCTCCCAGGCTAAGGCCAGCCCACCACCCATTTCCCTATCTCCACTCTGTGCTCTTGTCTGATTGATTTGCAGTGGGTCTTGTGCTTGATGCCACCATTGCCACAAGATAACATGTACAAACTCCCAGTGGCCTGAAAGTTTCTGTTTCCCTATGTTCATGAACCAACCCAGTCTCTTACAATCTCTTTGCCTCCGAAAGACACACACTCTGTAGTCTCATTCTCTAAAACTTAGCCAGTTGCAGCCTTCTGTATGCATCACATTCTGTTGTATAAGGAAGCTTCACTGGTAAGATTAGGGATGCACTATTATTCTTTCCTGTTCTGCTATATTCAATGAGCCTTAGGTACAAAGATCCCACTGTAGATGTCACCTGGGGGTGAGCATTTCACAGATATATATTCTTTGTCTGTGACCTGTTGTAGAACTCTTCAGTGGCCTCCATTTCTTGCAAAAAGAAGCTACTTTGATTAGTTGTGTATGATATACTTGTGTGTAAATATTAAGGATCCATATTAAGCTTATGATAAGAAATTTCATTTGTCTAGAAACATAGAGACAGGATTTTCTCTAGGATCTATGACCTCTCCAGTCATGTGTATTTGGCTATAATTACAGTGTCACCCATGAATTTCCTCCCATCGAAAGGGCTTTAAGTCCAATAAGATAGCTGTTGATTACCCTCCTCTCCCCCCTCCCCAGATAACATGCATACAGAGTCTAAACAGAAAGTTTTTTCATCGATACTTAGTTTGGATTAGCCCACCCACTACCTCTCCTCCATCCTTACTTGATACTTTAACGCCCATTATTATTAACCCCTCTTCTTTGATACCTCATATAGCCTATCATACTTGTGATTACACTTTTAAATTGGATTTTGAGATAGTATGCTTTCATATGGCTTTTCATACACACTACCTTTGGGTTGCATCTTTCCATAACTCTGGTATCTTTCAGATTCCTGTGCCTTTTCTTGCTTAAGCCTTTCCATGCCCAGTATTTCACTTCTTTAAATTATTTTTTGACTGCTATCCCTCCTCTCTTAACATATCCTACTGACAATGGCCTGTTTTTAATTTCATAGCTTCCACTTGTGCTCCAATTTAAACACAAGAAACAAAAGATTTCAAGCTAGGATGCATATGAGAGGTAGCATATGACAATTATATTTTGGGCTGTTCTACCTCACTCAGGATAATTTTTCCAGTTCTATCTATTCACCTTAAAATTTCATGATTTAATTTATATTTACTGCTAAGTAACATTATGTATATGTACCACATTTTCATCATCCATCTGTTGCTGGACATCTAGATTATTTGCATTTCCTGGCTATTGTGAAAATAGATCAGCAATAAACATGGGTATGTGTCTATATGGTAGCATATAAAATATTTTGGCTACATGCCCAGGCATGGCAAAGCTAAGTAAGATGGTAGAACTATTTCTAATTCTATAGAGAAACCTGCAGACTGATTTGCAAAGTGGCATGACTCATTTCATTGCCACCAAAAGTGGGTAAGTATTCCCCTTTCACCGAATGCATGTCAGCATTTGTCAGCATTTGTGTTCCTGACGATGACCATTCTAGTCATCTGTATTTCTTCTTCTGAAAACTCTTTGTTTAGTTCAGCCCAATTTTTGAACCCTAAGTTGTTTTACTCATTTTAAAAAACCTTTATTTTTTTGAGAATTTCATATATTTGATATATTCAGATTCCTTTACCCCGTCTCCACCCCCAGTCTAATAAATCTTCAGTTTCATGTCCTCTATCATTATTTTTTTAAAGACGTGTGCTATCTAATTGGTGGTCCTAATATCTTACTGTTATATTGATTGGTAAATTCATCTCTCAGCTCTCACTAGAGAATCTTCTTTTTATAGCAGATTAGCAGAGAGATCTACAATTGGTCAACATGTAGAAAATAAGTGACTACGGACTGCTCACCCTAAATGGACACTTATATTCTATCATCTCTTCTTTAGTGTTTGAATGAGAATGTCCTCCAGAGGCTCTAAGTATTAGACACCCCAATTGGTAGTGTTGTCTTAGGAGGTATTAGAAGGAATGGCCAGGCTGGAGGAAGCATGTCACGGGTGTTAGGCTTTTAGAGTTCTTAAGCCTTACCAGATTTTCACTCATGCTCTGTATCATGTGCCTGCTTAAAGATGTAGTCACTCAACTTTCTGATCCAGCCACTTCTGCTGCCATTCCTCCCATACCATTATGGGCTCTAATCCTCTGGAACTATGAGCTCAAATAAATTCTGCCCTCAATAAGTTTCTGTGATCATAGTGTCCTGTCATAGCAACATAAAAGTAACTAACACAGAAGTTAGTTCCATGAGTGGGGTGTGGTTGTGAAGAACCAGTTCATGCGAGTTACTGGAGGAATGTGGAAGACTTTGAAAGTTTGTATTTAAAAAAGTGGTTGAATACTGTAAACAGAGCTGAACAGGCCATTCTAATAGGAGCCTGGAAGAAAGTGGTTACTGCTAAGATAAAGTAGTTTCAGAGGGGAATAAGAACTTAAAAGCAACAACTGAGAAGTTTGGGCCAATCATATGACTTCCATCTGCAATCTAAGAGCTTTCCTGAGGCTAAGTAGAAAAATAATGGATTAAGTTTTTTAGCAGAGGAAATTTCAAGATGGTCTAACATAAAATTAGTGGTGTGGCTATTATTGGTGAATAGTACACAGATCTACAGTGAAAAAGAGAATGTGGGGCAGAAAGAAATGCAAAATGTAGTTATGATTGAAAAAGAGCACAAGAAAGCTGAATGTTGGATTGAAAGCATGTGTTGAAAGATACACTCTCTTTGATGAGATTAGAAATATTAAGGAAAGCCTTACAGATTTGCACTGAAACAATAGAAAAAGTGCATTCAGAGCAAGACCACACCCAGCTAAGCCTCCAAATTGTGAAAAGAAAATGAGGGAGGAAAGGAAAATGATTTTCTGCTCCAAGAAAACCACAGCATAGAAAAGATGCTGGTAATATGAATGAAGTAAGCAGGGGTCCATTCAAGGTTCGTAGCCAAATTTGGCAGTGTTTTTCACATGGTGCTGGATTTAGAGTCATGACAAGATTCAAGAGTAAAGGGATCATCAGTTCTTCCTCCACAGATTTAGAGAGTCAGAGGCCAGGCACAGAACAGAAGGTGTACCTCCGTATAAAGAAGGCCAAGAGGCCCTAAAAAGCCATTGCATGAAGGTGTGAACATGAAGCTTGGTTGGTAGTGGAGGCTGAAAGAAGACACTGAAGACGTCAGAGCAGACATCTGCCGAGGAGAGTTACCGAGGAGATTTGATTGTTGGTCTTGTTTCCTATACTAACCTTTTTTTTTTTAATTCAGGAAGTCCTTACCTATGCCTATAGATAAAAATATACCCCCTAGCAGTTTTTCTCTAGCAGTTTCATTGTGTGATGTCTAATGTTGAGGACCCTAAATCCATTTTAAGTTTAGTTTTGTGCAGGGTACGAAGAAAGACTCTAATTTCATTTTTATGCATGTTGAAATCTAGTTTTCCCAACACCATTTGTTGAAGATTCTGTCTCTTAAAAAAAAATATATATATATATATATATATATATATATATATATATATATGAGTGCATTGCCTACATGTAAGTGTACCCATATAGTGCAATGCTTATGGAGGTGAGAAAACGACAGTAGATTTCCCTAGTAGGACCAGTACTGTGAAAATAAGCATCATACCAAAAACAATCTAAAATTTCAACAATCCCCAACAAAATTCCAATGGAAGCCTTCAAAGAATTTTTTTTTATTCTTAAATTTCATTTGGAAACACACAAAAAAGAAGGATGGGTGAAACAATATTGAACAGTTAGATAATTCCTGGAGGTATCACTATGTCTGATTTAAAGTTATAGTACAGAGCTATAATAATAAAAACAACATGGTATGGATAGGAAATTATACACAATGATCAATGGAATAGAATCAAGAACCCAGATAAAGGCTAAGCACCTATAGCCACCTGGGGAAAAATGACATTTTCAACAAAAGGTGCTTGTCAAATTGGATACCAGAATGTACAAGAATAAAACTAGATCCCTACCTCTCCTCCTGCACAACTTAACTTCAAATGGATCAAGGCCCTCAATAATAAGACCTGATACTCTTAATCTGATAGAGGAAAAAGTAGGGCATACCCTAGACCTTATAGGCACAGGAAAGAACATTTTGAGCAGGAAACATCAAGATCATCAACTGACAAATGGAACAAGGACACCATCATTCAAGTAAATAGGCAGTCTAGAAAATGGGAAAAATATCTACCAGGTGTACATTTGACAGAGGGTTATTATATTCTCTTCTTAAAAGTGTTCTTGAATTCAATTTTCAACCATTTTATTGAGAATTTATTTCTCAGTGTTCTTCATGGAAGTCTGAATATTGTTTTCTTTTTTGTTCTATTATTTTCCTGTTTTTGTAGGAATATTATGATTTTGTAGTATGTAGTTTTTAGTGTTCTTCCTCCTGTTCATTTATTGAAGAGTTGGAAGAGTACTGGTGTTAGTTCTTCCTTAATGGTTTTATAGGTTTTGGAAGTTAATCTGGCTGGTTCTGGGCTTTTCACTGTGGGGGAAATGTTTATTACTGTTTAAGTGATTTGTACTGTGAATTTTAAAAGTTGACTGTATGTTCTTGAGTTAATTTTGGTAAGTCACATATGCCTAGGTATTTATTAATTCCTTCTAGTTCATCTAGGTTTTTGGAGTAAAGTTTTTCAAAGTATTCCATAACTGTCTTTTGCATTCCATTGAAACCTATTGTAACATTCCTTTTTCCATCTTTAATTATACAAATTCAGACTTCTTTTACTTTTTTTGTTTAAATATTTACCAACCATTTCAATTTTTTGCAAAGAATAGACCTTATGTTTGACTGTCTCTCTGTATTATTCTTTTAGTCCACATTCCATTAATTTTTGCCTATATACTGTTTTTTTCTTGTAGTATACAACATCTGTGTTTGGATTGTTCTTGTTCCTTCTTAAGATACATTACACTATTTATCAGAAATAGCTCTGATTTTTTTAGTGGAAGGACTCATAGATACAAATATTCCTCCTGGGCTAACTTAACTGTATATGTTGAAGTTTCTGGTAAATTATGTACTTTCATTCTCTTTGATATTAGCATTCTTTATGCCTCTTCTTTTTACCTCAGCACTTTGCAACTGGTGGATTCCTGATTTCACTTGGTTTCATCTCTTCCTCATATCTCACAGTTCTTGAACATTGTGATCATGTGAATATTTGTTCTTTGTTGAAATTTGAGTGCAATATTTCTTTGATTTATTCTCCTTCTCTGATATTATTTTGCCTGTTCAAGTCTATTGGTTATGCTTTCTACTTTTAAAATATTCTTTCATTTTTGACATGTCTACTTAAAAATCTGCTTGCTGAATTTCTCTCCCATGTTGTTAAATTTTTCATCCCAGTTGATGATTTTCTCATTCATTTTGATTATATTTTTCTTTATGTTTCTGACTTTCTAGATCATGTCTTGAATTTATCTTCTTGCTAATATTTTTGACATCAATTTTTAATCTGTAAATTTAGAAATCTTCATCTAGTAGCTTACTGATTTCAAAATCTTTTGAGTTCAGTAGTTGAAGAATATGTTAGTTACTTTTCTCATAATTGTAACAAAGCACATGAGAGAAGTAATTTAAAGGAGGGATTGTTTTTGCTCACTCTTTAAAAGAATGAGTTCCACCAGGGCATGGAAAGCATTGTGGAATGAGACAGTTTCTATGTGATTCCTACTGGGAAGAAATGAAAGTGGAATTCCAGTGTTCAGATGGCTACTCCCTTGCCCCTTTTCATTTCCTCTGGGATTCCAGTCCATGGCATGATATCTCTTGATCAAATAAATAATCAATAGTAATCATCTTAAATTGTGTTCCTTTGGAAGAGTCACGTTTCCAGTCTTTTTGTGTTGTGATTGCTTATCTGTTAGTTTAAATATCTCTCCTGGTTTTACATGGTGATCTCTTTATTGAAGAATCAAATTTTGATGACTCAATCTCTAGTACCTTTCAGAGGGGGAGAAAGAAAATTGCAAATTATAGCAATAATACCAAACTGTATAATGTATAGAAATACATTTGAGGTTGATTAAGCTCATTAAAACATTACAAATGACCATGAAACAGTAAATTGCAAAATTATGGTTGACTGTGACATGAATTTAAAAAATATTTAGAGTCATTGAAGAAAAATACATTTATAGGAAAACAGAGAGGAAGAGAAATGAGAAAACAAATGAACAAGGTTAAATAAATAAAAGAAACTACAAGTGGAGAAAAATGTATGGAGGGAGATTAAAGTGCAAGGGATTAGAAAAATAAAAATAAATCCAAGTCTTTAGACAGTTTAATGTCAAAATTAGACACAAATAAGGAGCATTAAAATTTAAAGCACACGATTAAAAACAAAATGTAATTAAATCACTGCAAAAACATAGTAGAGAGAAAACAACAGGTAACTTCAGGGAACAAAACAAAAATGAAGAGAAAAGATTGTTAAATAATGGGAAATGTGCAGTCCAAAATTGGACAGATGGATATGTAAAGCCTAATGAAATTTCAAAAATTAAATACAAGAAAGAAAAAATTCTACTGAAGTTGTAGTAAAGATACAAAGTCAGAAGCACAAAGAGGCAAAGACAGAAAAAAAGAAATAATGGAGCAGAATCTTGATGAGGCCTTAAAAATTAAGACCGACAATTGTATTTGGAGTGCAGGGCTTTCAGTTGAAGCTTTAGACTCTTGTTTTGGGGGTGGGTTGTTCTGATGTCGAACCTGTATCAGAAGCGTATCTGATGCCCATCACAGCTCTCTTTAGTTTAATAGCTTCCCTTCTTTATGCGTCAGAGGCCTCTGCTGGCCACACTTAGTTTTGCAAGGGCTAGTCAGGATCTCTTACTGTCCCAGACTTCACAGGTGGTGCCTAATGGGGTGGTAAATAGTCTAGCCAGGGAAGTCTTCCAACTTCAGTGGGGATGTGGGAGGTCACCACAGCGCTGTTATCTGCCCAGTTGGAGAGCAATCTTAGTGCTTTCAGGATCTCTGAAATATCAGTCTCCTTGCTGGAGGTATGCACTTTAGAGCTCTTACACTCTACCTAAGTGAATGGCAGGCAGTTGGGTGACTTCAGCAGTTGATTCACTGATTAGCCTTAAGTTCAGGGCTAGCAAACTTCAGTGTTTTCTCTGTTGATGTGATGTGTTCCTGGCTCCTGAATTTGCTCTGTGAACTTTCCCTGTGAATTTCATGGCATGAGCTGAGCATACTGTAGCATCAACTTTTAAGCTTGTCACGGGCTGGCCCTCCTTCCTACCTCAACTGCTGTGTAGGGCTGTCACTAACCATGGAGCTTTGGCAAGTTAAATTAAGGCTCCTTGAATTGTGGTTGTTCCTTTTTCAGGCTCGCAGGTTAACTCAGTTTTAAACAGTAAGAGTTATCTCAGAATATCAACCAGGCTATTGCCCTCTGAATGATAGAGCATGAACATTTTGAGATTTGTCTCCGTTGTTGACAGGTTCTTCTGAAGCAGTGTAATTCCCAGCTGCATTTAAGGCTTCTGGGGAGTGTAGACCTCTTCTGAAGGTAGGAATATCAGTGTCTTTTAACCAGTGACACCTAGCTTGTGTTTTGTATGGGGCTTCACCTTTTTCTCATGCTAAGGAACTCTGTAGCTAAAGCACTGCATTTGATTGACTTAGTCCTTTACTATGTATTGTTGATATTTGGGGGACAATTTCAGTCTCTTGTTTACTGAATTTATGAGTTTTAGGGGGAGACACTGTTTCTCCCTTGAGAATAGAGTGCATTCTACATGATTTAATTTTTCATTATTTATTTATTATTTTATTTATTTATGCTGGGAACTGGTTTGTGTTCCACAGCATACATGGAGGTCAGAGGACAGCTTGCAGCAGTCAGCTTTCTCCTTCCACTATATGGGTTCCAGGAATCAAACTGAGGTCATCAACCTTGTTGACAGGTGCCATCACCTTCTGAGGCATCTCAAAGTGCCCATTCTTTCTTATACAGGTTATTCTTAGCCTAATTATGTAATGAAATCTATTCTGCTGTCTTGCAGCAGATTCCTGAAGAGAAAGTGATTATTATAAATTGTCATATGCCATTTTCATTCTGTAATGTACCCCAAAGTATTCTTACTCTTTAATATATGTTTATGTGTGCATATTTAAAATTTATATATGCACACATAGTTTAAAATTAAAATTAATACTTAAAGAGTTGTAGAACATGTCTAGTCCCTCTGCTGCAGTGACACCTGAACCTTTAGGGGAGAGGGAAAGATACAGATGTCCCGTTTAAGTCTAAGCATTCCATAATCTTTAATTCTCTGTGTACTGACCAGTTATGGGTCTGTGTGCTAATCACCATCTACTGTTAAATGAACATTCTCTGATGAAGGTTAAGAAAGGCACAGCTCACTGGATATAACAGATAATAATGCATTAACATCTAGTTTAATACTACTATGTGCATTTAGCCAAATATTAGGATAAATAATAAGTCCTCTGCTAGGACCTGTGACTACTCTATCCATGTCTACTTAGCCTCAATAATAATGTGAGGTACAGGTTTCAGGGAGTGATTCTTAAATCCAATCAGAAAGTGCTGGTTACTCCCAGAACATTTATACCACTATTGTGCCAATGACCATGTCTTGCCAGGTTAGTAGTTATTGAAACTTGCCGGGTTCAGAGCTAGATAAGATTGGTGATCACTTTTAAGATTGTGATAGTTGTGGGACTGATTACAAAACAGTGTTTTCTAGACCCAACAGGAAAATTGCACATATGGGTTCACAGAGTTTGTGACCTGGTTAAAGTCAAGCCAGATAATATATCAGTATGGAGGGAGCAAGGGGACAAATTGCCCAATCCTTATCTGAGGAACTACTAAAAATTGATAGAATTTTGAAGAGGAGATAACAGTCTTCGTTAAGATTCTGGTTCATGGTGGGTTGACAATGTTCCAGTAGATGGCCACACCACCAAAAGCACATGGGCAACATGATTTGGACTCAATTGGTTCAAAGGAAAAAAAAAAACAGGACACAATATTGTATGAGTAGTGATTACACTGAGTATTCTTTTACGAAATATAAAAATGTGATATATATTCTCCCCCATCTCTCTAATTGAGTTTTAGAAATGCCTTAGCAAGTTTCTTGCCCCATAGTCCACATAGGCTTACACTGTGCAAAGAAAATTGATGAATACAAAACAGAATATGCTCATCCTAGATGAAGATGCATCATGCATGATTATTTTTATTTTTAGAATCCAGGTATATTAACTTATTTTGAAGTTAATTCCATGTGTTAATTCACACCTGATTATTTCATAGGAGCTCAACCACTCAGAAAGTCTAGAGGAAGTGAAAAAATAATTGAATGTCAGCATGGAATGAGTTTCTAGGGAGAAGGGCACAAATTTATGCTGGCAGATTCTAATATATTCTGTGGGAGTGGAAAGAGAGATACAGAGAACATTTAAAGGATGAGTCAGAAATTTTGAATTTGAAGAGTTACATTTGAAGTTTTGCTTTATGTCCAGTCTTAAAGAACAATTGTACATACAGAATTTAGATCTAGGAAACATGCTACATATATACAAATAGGAAAATTCTGAGCTTATCTTTCTCAGACTGAAGCTAAGTAATGAATATGACTCAATGTAACAAATATCTTTGAGGGTGTTATTTTAAGGGACAGGGTCACCCCATAGCCTCATCTGGCTTGGGACTCACTATGTAGATCAGGCTGGCCTAGATCTCACAGATCCAGATGCATCTCCCACCCACGTGCTGGAATTAAAGTTGTGTACCACCATAATCTGTTTAACAAATAACTTTTGAGGTCTGCTGTGGGTCAGGAATCAGTAGACAGTGGGAAATACAAAAACATATTCTCAAATTGCAGATGTGTACAGAATGACAAATAGATATTTAAATCTATTTATGGTAGATAAATATTTATGGTAGATAAATATTTAAATCTATTTATGGTATAAAATCTGGTATGGTAGGTTTCTTCATATAGGTAATTGAAAAGTTGCCAGTGTGATATATAAGACTTTATTAGAAATAAGGAAAGATATATAATGAGAAAGATCATCTAAGCTATGTTTTGAAAGATAAGTAGGTGAATATTAGATGAAGAATGGAGAAGATTGTTTCAGATATTTATTAAAATAGTTATTATACTTGAAACCAAAACAAACTTACTGCTTGTCATTAACATTAGATTGCTTTCAGGAGTTAATTCTAAATTTGCACAATTCTATCTAATACATTATTTTCTTCTCGCTCTTCAGTGTACAGAGGCTTCTGGACAATCTTTATAACATTAGGTGTTGGTTCTGGTCTGGCAGGGGGATTTTTGCTGGTGTATGGTGTGCCCTTTGCAAGTGCTGGATGTTACAAAGTTGGAGGTGGCTTCCTGATGATATCAGGTAAGTTGCCACATCACCTTATAGACACAAACTATAGCTACATATATTTATAGACTCTTTGCATGAACTGATAAGATATAAATTGTGCATAAATGAACAATGCTGAATTGAGTGGTTCTCCTTATATTAACTTCACATAAACATTTCTTTTATTATTCTATATATACAATTTTTCCTTGTATTGTTGGAAGATCATATTTAATAATTTATGCACCTTTTCAGAAATATTTATTGTTGATTTTTCCTCTAATATATGTCAGATATAAGAAAATCAGAAGTCTGAGAACATGATAAAGAACTTAAAAATTGAGAAGCTATAAAATATCCAATCTGGCCATTGTTTAGTTACAAGTAAAGAGAATAGCATGAAATAATGTCAGTGTGGCTAGCCAAAGGTAGATTGGGGATTATTTACTTTTATAGAATATAGTCAGGAGTTTGTATTTTTCCCAGTTTCACTAGAAATCGTTGAAAAATTTTAATCAGGGAACCCATTATAGTGGTATAAAGGAAATGTCATGGAGTCTTGGGCAACAGAATGGTAATGGAAAAGTAAATAGTTTCAAGATATTACATGGGAGCACATAAGTTTCATAGTATAAGCATATTTTCATTTCATAGAGGGTAAAAAGAATTTTGAAATCATATCAGGTCAGACAGACAGTGTACAATGGAGACAAAGATAAGAAAAAGGTAAGGTATCCCTGTGGTCATTCATCACCACTGGATCTTACAGTTTTTCTGCCACCTCTTTCAAAATGATCCCTGAGCCTTGGGAGACAGAAGTTTGACACAGGTGTCCTATTTAGCGATAAACCCTCTGCAGCCTCTTATTCTCTGCATGTTGGCCAGTTGTGAGCCTCTGTGTTAATCACCATCTGCGGCATAAAGAAGCTTCTCTGGTAAGAGTTGAGAGATGCAGTAATCTATGGGCATAAGAATAAGCCATAAGGAATATGTTTAATACTATATCTATTTAGCAGAAACCTACCTGAGGAACTATTGACAAACAATGGGTGCCGGGAGGGTGAGAGTCAGTTTACTTTAATGGTGAGACCTTTGGTAGGTTGATCAGGCTACAGAGAATGAATCCACTCTGAAGGGCACTTTAGGAACATAAATATGACTCTATAGGTCTTTATACATACATACCTTCATACATTTAAGATATACATATATACGTATATATAAAATGTGTGTGTGTCTATAATAAAATACATAGCATTGGGTAGGGATTAGTAGGAGTCCAGTTTGTGGAGGCAAATCTAAATTCAATCAAAATATTGTATGAAATTCACAAAAATTTGGTAAAAAACAAACAAAAAAACCCCAAAATGTCAAGGTGATATGTGTATATACACACATCCATACCATCAACACCCATTCATATACGCGTGTAGATGTATTTATTACAGAATGGGTAAATCTAGTCAAGAAACACATTCATTATTTCTGTGCAGAGTTTTTTGTTGTTGTTGTTGAAGCCACAGAATATATGCTATCTCAAAAATGCCAAGACAGGCTGGAAAGATGGCTCAGCGGTTAAGAGCACTGGTTACTCTTGCAAAGAACCCAAGTTCAGTTCTCAGCACCCACATGATAGCTGGCAACCTTTTGTAACTCTAGTTCCAAGGGATCCGATGACGTCTTCTTAACTCTGCAAGCATTGCACAAAAGGGGTGAGCTTAAATGCATATAAGCAATGCACATACGCATAAAATAAGAATAGTAAAACATTTAATAATGAAAACGTAATACTCATGTATGAAACTGTCAGAAATAAAAAAATTAAAGTAATATAAATCATCAAATTTGTACATAACAAATGCACACAATTTCATGTGTTAATTTAGAAAAATAGAGGAAAGTTAGTATTATTCCTTGAAAAAAAATATTTTTTTAAATCCACAAAACCAGAAACTAGAAAAAGTGAGGCTGTTTGACTACAGAGCCTCTCTTGCAAACAGTCTACAAGATCTCTTCCAAGAGGAATAGAGGCTTATGAGGGAATAATGAAGAGAAAGAGCAGATTTAGAAGCAGTAAAAACTGTGTTTACCTGTATATGACCTGAACAAAAGCAAGCTAGTTATAATAGTTCTGCATGGATGTGGGACAGACTCCTGAGGCCTCATCCCTAGCTGTGGAGCTATTGGCCATTGATGGCTTCTGTGAGGCAAAGTCAGATTTTTTAATTGACCAGTGACATATTGCTTATGCCCCAGTAGGTAACCACAAATCCATGCAAACATTGACTGCACAGATTGGACTCAATGGGTTATATAACAAAACAACAACAAAAGAAGAGCACTTGAAGCTGGGAGGGAGATATAACTGGGGAACTGAACCAGCAAGACCTGGAGGTCGAGAGTCGAGGGGTAGATATTAAGGTGCACTGTATTCATCTATGAAATTTTCAAAGAATAAATATTTTAAAATAGGAAATGCAAAACAGTAGAAATGGAAGAGGTGTAAAATTAAATTACTTATTACAGTCTACTTTGTTATATAGCTACATGTGTTTTTGTTCAATATGCAGTGAATTATCACTTTGGAAATAAAAGAAAAGCATAATGTGGTGGTACACACCTTTATTCTAAGCACTAGGAGGCAGAGGCAGGTAGATCTCTGTGAGTTCAAGGCCAGCCTGGTCTACATAGTGAGTTCCAGGCCAGCTGGAGCTATAAGAAGGCCCTGCCTCAAAAAGACCACCCCCCAAAAAAGAAATAAAATAAAATATTATTTGTTAGTTTAGTAAGTATCCATGAGAATTCAACAATTACCTGATTGAGAAAATTTAAGTGGGAGCTGAAGGAGAAAATTAAGCTTTTAAAATCTTAAATATTGACAGCTGTGGGGCAAGGACTCCAACTTGTAACTGGTTAAGTAGATAGCAAACCTGTAGAGTGTCCTTGGAAGTCACAGTGGCTCTGTGGTGAGGATGAGTATAGATGACATAAGAAAACTCAGTTCATTTCCTTCTACAAATGAATTGACCTGAGCCCCTTGTGTTTAAAAGTTTCAGACATGTAATTTGTTGTTAAAATACCCATTTTAGAACTCAGACCACCAACATTTTGCTTGCTTAAGAAGCATTAATTTTAAAATACATAAGCCATTTTCTCTTTTGTTTTGCCTGGTTTCTCCTTACTCCATAAGCAGAGTTTAAGGGAAGTTCAAAAACACAAAAGAAGTAGAGTAGAAGTAATTACTATCATGGGACACATGTCTATCATTTTATCTTTCATGTTAATTTGTAATATTTCATTTCCTGATGCAACCATAATTTATGTAACTTAGTGCTGATAGTCAGCGTGCTACATTTGTGTATATAGCCGCATAAAGAAATTACACTGATTCTTTACTGCATGAAATACATGCTCAAGCTAATGTGGCTCATATAGAGAAGACAATAGTTTATTTTTCTTTCTGGTCGTACAGTTCAAATACTTGGAACAAACATGTGGAGGTATATCAAAATATAATTTGGCATTTACTTTAATATGGTACTGTTGAAATTTAAATTACTATTTGTATACTCCTGACTTTGTGTATTTAAAATCAACAATAGTTAACTCTTTTTTTACAGTAAGCATTATTTGATATTTTCATTCCAGTCATGCCGCCTCCCAAATGCCAGGATGCATATGTGTTTAAGTAAGGTCACCTTACTTAAATTCAAATTCCCAATAAAATATCAGCTTCTGGGTTTAACATTCATTATTCATCTAAGTTGGAGGCATGGTGTGTGTTTGTTCTAAACAATTAGCTGATTTGGTTCAAATGTTCAAAACCACAGCTAAGCCTCTGGAATTTTCTACCATTTTTGAGTTAAGAATTTTGCCTTTAGGATACAGTTGTCTTCAATGATAAGGCTACATTCTTATTTTCACAGATTTCTCATAATTCTATGATACCAGCTCATCTTGAGTTCCCTTTCAACTGATTTTTCATGCAGGTGAAAAGTTCTAACAGATAAGTTATATAACCAATCACATAATACAGACTCAATCATATCTTTAATTTTACTAATATATTGAAAATATTGCTAAGGCCATAAAGATATGTACAGATAAAAACATGATACATAGATATTCTTAGACAGATTCAGAGGTGTTTTGTTGATTCTTCAATTTTTTGGAGAAAAGCAAAATCAAAATTTATCTAACTATATTTAAGGCTATTATTCTAGCAGTGTTATTAAACAAATAGCTGGTCTATATTTAAATATCTTTTAAAATAAATTGCAAAGAAGAGGGAAAGACCATGATTCTAAACAAAGAAATCACACTGACTTTTTACTTTCTGAACATAATGAGAAATAATTGGATGACTATATCATCTATAGAAAAATTTTCTTTATTTGCTAAAAATTGGTCACATGGAGTATATATGAGAAGATATTTTTCCTTAGTGTTAATGTCTATAATAGAAAACACATTTTAAAGGAGAATGCAGATATAGTAGCAATGATCTCTAATTGTATCATTAAAAAATTCTGTGAAATGTCTTTAGTTTCCAAGGAGAGATTCAATTCTACTCTACAATTATGTCTTTTCTGTCATCAGAAGGTAAGGAATTATATTAGTTCAGCCAAGACTATGGAATTTATACTAATGCCTTATTAATTTAAACTAATTTCAGAAAGATGCAGGCCTGAATGGCATATGGTTTTTTAAAAGAAATAACATTACACAGTAGATTAGTGGGACATTACAACATTGGTTAATAGGAAAGCTCCATTAATGAATTAAAGAAGTAATTGGAATGCCAATTATTTGTCAGAATATATGGGCCTAAGTAATTTTGTTCTGTGATGGAGGCTAGTGAAGACTTAATATACCATTAAGTTTGCTTAATGAAGCCCATTTTCACACTTATTCCATAGGTAAATAACAGTCCTAACATAGACTTTTTTTCTCTTGGTTGACCAGTGTTGAGGATTCTTTCTTTTGAATTCCTTGTTTTGTTCTCCAGTTTTCCTTTTGGATTTATATTTCTGTTGACAACTTGTTTTGTGACAATGTCTTCAAAAAGATTTCTTTCAGAACTTTTTTGTACACAGGGTTTTGGTTCAGCTTGGACTTTCTTATAGGCTGGTTCTGATTCTTATGCTCAAGCACAAATAGAGGCTTCATAAATCAATTACTTATTTGTATATTTTTAATCCTCTGGAGCTCTAACCCAGCGTCTTGTCTATGCCAGGTGAGTGCTCTCCAATGAGCTTTGCTCTAGTCCATTACTCCTGTTACTCTGCTATGTATTATCCTTAATTAATGGAGTATAATAAATAGTTTACTTTTCTTTCAAGTAATATGTGGTCATTGTGACTGATTCTTAAAAATATGTGGAGTCAGTAACGACTTGAGACTTCATGAACAAAATGAAACTAGTTTTAAGAAGTTTAGTAATTTCTACATTTACTAATTACATTTCTGTAGCATAATCTCTTGTATCATTTTATAAATAACTGAAGAAAAATAATATTTTTATTGAATTTTTGTGTATTTCATACAAAACATCTTAATTATCATTATACCCCATCCACATCCTCACCATCCCATAGCTCTCCCATCATATGTAATGCATTCTATTATTTATGTTAAGGTCTATTGAGTCAAGTTAGTGTAACCAGGTGTGTTCAGCATAAGTTCATCCACTGGGATCTAACCAGCCTATCTAGAGTCATCCACTTAAAGAATGTGAGCTCTCCCTCATCCAGCAGTAATCAGCCATCAATAGTTCTGCTAAGATTGAGGCCTGCTGCCCATTTCCTTCATTCTATTCTGGGGTTTTGTCTACTTGAGTTTACATGTATCTTGTGCATACTAACATCACTGCTATAGATTCATATGTGCAAGTTCCCAACAGCCTGTAAGACTCTATTTCCATGTGGTCATGCACTTCCTCCTCTAGCACTTACAATTTTCCCTCTCCTTCTTTTGCAACGGTCCCTGGACTGTGGATGGGTGGAGTTTAACACGGGATCTTTTTGAAGGACCCACAATACAGACTCATAGTCTCTACACTTGGCTATCTGTGGATTTTTGTGCTCATTGCCCTTTGTTACATGAGGGAACATTGTTGATGGGAGTTGATAGATACATTAGTATTCTCTGTACCCTGTGTTCAACTAGGTTCCATGAAAATTTTGTGTAGAGGTTCCATTGTAGATAGTCACTTATGGTGAGCATTTCACAGACACTTAATCTCTGTGTGTCACCAGTTCTGGAACTCTATAAGAGTCTCCATCTTTTTCAAAAGAAGCTTCTTTGATGAGTGCTTACTGACATATGTGTCTATAAATATAAGAATCCATATTTACTATATATGAAATAATAACATTTGTCTAGGGATGTGACAACCATATGGTTTTCTCTAAGATCTATGACCTCTCTAGCCATGTGTGTACTTCTGTGTGATTACAATACCACACGAGTTTGCTCCCATTGAGTGGATTTTAAATCTAGTTATGTGGCAATTGATGCCTCCCAAGATAAAATTGTCACTACTGCCCCAATTTACTTTTCTGTGCCCATCATTACTGTGGATATTAGGCATTAAATTTGCACCATATTTTAATTAACCAGTCATCAGTTGAGGAACACTTAGGTTTCCATTTATTAGCTATTGTGGAATAAAAGCAGCAACAAACATTGGTGTATTGAGTATCTCTGCAGTAGGGTGAGTCTTTTGGGTATATGCCATGAAGATGTATAACCGAATTCTATCTTTTTGAATTATTTAAGTAGTATTAGTTGTAGATCTTCCTTAAATGTATAGCAGAATTCTGATGTGAATTCATCTTGGGATATTTTTGGCTGGGGGTTTTACTTTATTTTCAGTTGGGTCTGCTTTTTGTTATGGGTCTGTTACACCTGTTGATAGCTTCTTGGTTTAACATTTTGGTTCCATTGAATTTAGATATTCATCAGTTTTTATGCTTTCTAATTTAATAGAATATAGGTTTTAAAGTATTCTCTTATAATGTTCTGGATATATCTGTTGTGATATTTCCCCTTTCTTTTCTGATTTTATTGATTTGGATTTTCTCTATTTCTTTTGATTAACTGGGATAAGGTTTTTTTTTAATCTTATTTATCTTTTCAAAGAACCAGTTTTTAAATTCATTGATTCTTTGATTTGCTTTCTTTGTTTATATTTCATGAATTTCTGCTCTGATTTTTGTATTTCTTCTCCTTTGCTGGGTTTGGGTTTTATTTGTTTTGGCCTTTTCAAAGTCTTGAGTTGCAATGTTAAGTCATTTATGTGTGTTTGTTTTGACTTTTAAGTGTAGTACCTGGAGCTATAAACCTCCCTCTTATGACTGTTTTTAAAGTGTGTCAGAGATACTGTCGTGTTGTATTATCATTTTCATTTAGTTCCAGGAATACATTTAAATTTTTTCTAAATATCGTCTTTGACCCATTCATCATTCAGGAGTGTGTTGCTTAATCTCCATGAGTTCGTGTAGTTACCAGAGCTTCTTTTGGTGTTAATTTTGAGCTTTATTTTGTTATGACCTGATAGACTATATGAAAATATTTCAATTTTTTATATATGTTGAGGTTTGTTTTGTGCCCCGGGATGTTGTCAATTTTAGAGAAAATTCCATGGGTTGCTGAACGTAATGTGTATTCTTTGTTGCTTGGGTGGAATATTCAATAGATGACTGTTAGGGTCATTTGACATATGCTATAATTATATTAAATGTCTTTCTATTTTTTGTTTGGTTGACTTTTCTTTTGGAGATAGTGGGGTATTGAAATCCCCTACTTTTACTCAGTTGGGGTTAACCTGTGACATAAAGGCCTTTAGTATTTTTTTTTATGAAATTGGGTGCACCAGAATTTGGTTTATATTTGTTCATAATTATAATAATGTCTTGATCAATGGGTCCTTTGATCAGAATGAAGTGCCCCTCTTTATATCTTCTGCTTAGTTTTAGTTAAAGTCTATTTTGTCAGATATTAGAATTGTATCCCCTGCTTGTTTCTTAGTGTCATTTGTTTAGAATATTTTTTCTATTCTTTCTCATTATGGCAGTGACTATCTTTAAAGTTGAGATGAGTTTCTTGAATAGAACAAAACAGACGAATTTTGTTTTTAATCTAATCAACTAGCATGTTTGTTTTATCTGTGAACTCCTGCCTGTTGATATTTGAAGTTATTATTACAAAATGTGTGCATTTGTGGCATGCTAGTAGGGGCCCAGATATTTTCAAATTACCTGAGAGGGCCCGAATCCAGTCTCAGAATGGTAATGTGCTTCCCAAATCCTGCCGTGCCCATTCCTTACATTGAAACCACCTGTATTCCCTCCCAAGGCTCTGGAGCTAGGTTTCTCTGCCCTTTAGTAGAGGCCCAGACCTTTCCAGACTGCTTGAGAGCACCTGAGTTGGTCTTCCACCTAGCAAGTTTACCAGACCTTAGTAGAAATCTTGAGAATACCTGACTGGTGCCTGATTTGGGTTTCTGTGGGATCTCCTGAGTAGCCAGGCTTAAGTCATCATTCCCTCCAATATCAAATCAAGAGAAAGAACCTGAAGTCTATATACCAACCAGCATTCCATCCCCAATAAGAAAACAACCAAGGTACATCAATTATACACATAGAATCAGACTTCAAATCAACAAAGGAATGCTTGAGCACAAACAACAAAAGAAATCCACATGCCAAAACTACAATGAAAAAATAACATAAAAAACAAAATAATTTGTTCCAACCAAACACCACCAGTCTTGTAGAAGAGTTCTACAATGAGAATCCCCTGGAGATAACCCAGAACACAGAAATTAAAAGAATGATCATTAACATGATCAAAGAATTCAACAAATTTCAAATGACAGGAGAAAGCCTCAGCAATAGAATGAATGAAATGGAAAAGAATATGACGACTGAATGATAAAGTTGAAGTACTGGACTGCTCAAGCAAAGACTATGAATTTTTTTAAATCACAGGAATGGAATATGCAGGAAATGTGACTCACCATGAAGAGACAAAATTTATGTATCATAGTCTTAGAAGAAGAAGAAGAATCTTGGGTTAATAATGTTGAACAGATCTTCAAAAGGATTGTAGAGAAAAAATTCCCCAAATTAATGAAAGATATGACCATACTAATAGTAGAAGCACGTATAACACCAAATAGACAGGACCAGAAAAGAAACTCTCCATGGCATATCATAGTAAAAACACTAAATGTACAGAATAAAGAGATAATTTAGAGCCTGCAAAAGAAAAACAAGTCACATATAAAGGAAAACCCATCATAATAATAGCTGAATTTTCAAGGCAAACTACAGAAGCCAGAAAGGCCTGGGTCAAAGTATTCCCCATTGTTCTAACAAATAACAGCCCAGAACTCTTTACTCAGCAAAAATGTCTAATAATACCCTGTTGGTAAAGAGAGGACATATATGTCAGACATAGGACTTGGATCAATGGAGCTGGAACTGATCTGGAAGCTTCCTACTTTAAGACTAGCTCTCATACTTGTGGAGTGTACTATGCAAGCTGCTAAGGGAGAAAATCAATCAGTGTTCAAACCCTAACATTAAAGCCTAAGAACCACCACAATCTTCTAATAATTAAGAAGATTGATTCAGGGGCTGGAAAGATGGATCAGTGGTTAAGAGCACTGGCTGCTCTTGAAAGAGACCTGGGTTCTATTAGAAGTGCCCACATGGGGACTAGCAACTGTCTGTGACTCCAGTTCCAGAGGATTGGACACTCTCTCTGACCTCTGCAGGCATTGTATGGCATGGGGGCACCTACCTACATGCAGGCAATACACTCACACACATAAAGTAAAATAATAAATGAAAAAAGGAAAAAGACTAAAAAAAAAAGATTTAGTAATTAAAAATATTCCACAACCTGAGGGCTACACTGGAGAATTCTTCCAAGTATCTAAATTCACATAGTTAATCAGTCTATGTCAAAATATTTCAAAATATTAACAAGGAAGGCACACTTCCAAATTTAGTTTAGGAGGACCAATCTTACCTTGACAGAGACCTTTAATAGACAATTATAAAGAATATAAATTTTTTTAAAAATCAGGATTTATAACAATTGCAAGTATAAATTCTTAGAGAAATATTAGCAAATGAAATACAACAGCACATATGCAACATATTTCTGGGATGTAGGAATGAATCACATTCAACATGATTCACATTAACATAACGAAAGACAAAATCTTATGATCATGTATAAATACAGAAAATCAATTAGCAATATTCTAATTATAACAAAACTCCAAAAATTAAGTATTGAAAGAGGTAAATATCACATATTAAGACCATATTTTATAAATACATTATCAACATCATTGTCAATGGTGAAAATTTCAGTGTCTTCTTTGAGAACAGAAACAAGAAAAAGTTTGGAAATTTTTTACCACTTGTCTTTAGCATTGTACTTGAACTCAGAAAAAATAATATGAAAAGCAATTAAAGCCAACTACATTAGTAGTAAATTTTTTTCTGTTTGAAAATGACAATGAAAAATTTTTAATTGTATTTATTTATTTATTGTGTGTATGTACATGTGTGTATCTGTGTGGGCACATGTACTTTGGCATGTATGTAAATGTCAGAGGACAAGTTGCAAAAATCGGTTCTCTCTTTGCAACATGTGGGTGGGTACCAAGGATCAAACTTAAGGTGTGTTTACCCTCTGAGCCTTCTCACTTGACAGTAGATGAAAATTTTTATATTTAAAAAAATTGTGATGACACTACTGAAAACCCTGTTAGAACTAGAAAAAAAATCAGTAAAATAGGAAGACATAAACAAATACAACTAGTTGTAATACATTGCAATATTAAAATATATGAAGCTGTTTATAAGTTATCTTTACCCCAAATGATGCCTACGGGAGGGAATATGTTTGCTATTCGATTAGCTTGAAATATTACATAATTTGTATATACTTAAAGCATCATATTGGACCAGCAAGATGGCTCAGTGGATAAATGTAATCGCCTTCAAATTTGAGGTTGTCAGTTCAATCCTCAGGACCCTCATGGTGGAAGGAAAGAACCAACTGCCACAAATTGTTCTCTAACATCCACTGATTTGCTGAGCCACGAGTGCCCCCACAAATAATAAACAATATAAATAAATAAATGTGATAAATTTTAAGAAAATCCATGTCTCACACAACAAAAACAAAGATTGTAACTTACAATCTGAAAAATTAAAAATACATTTAAAATGGATTATCTCATTTACAAAAGATGAAAATAACATAAAATATAATCTACAAATGGATATATTAAAATCTTGTACTTCTGTGAAAATACACACTTTATGGAGTGATTTAAAATTACCCATTAAAATAACTTCAAAAAGGATAGGAGAAGGGTTGGAGAGATGGCTCTGCAGTTAGGAATGCTTGCTGCTCTTGCACAGGATGCTTTAGTTCCCAACACCCATGTTGCATGTCTAACATCCACCTGTAACTCCTGCTTGAGGGGATCTTATGCCCTCTCTTGGCCACCATGGACACTACATTCATGTACACAAATCTCCATAAGTAGACACAAACATATCCACACATAATTAAAGATATGTCTAGAAAGTGGTTGATTAATCCAATAATTGTGCAACTACTGCAACAGTGAGTATATTTTGCCAGGTCAGTGGTTATTGTAGCTTACAGCATTCCATGCTGAGTAGAACTTTTGGTCAGGTTTCCTACCTGGAAGTGTATATACTTACTTGTACAATGACTGATAATCACTAGGAATAAAGCTTCAAAATTGATACCAGCTTGATTTCTCCATGTTCTATGATTCTGGTATGCAGTGTCTTCAGCAATCGAGTTTATCCATCAATTGTGGCTGGTAAGAAAGAATAATGGCTACAATCTATAATGTTGGGGGTGATCTATGTGACTATGTGACTATCCCTATCCTGCACAACTCAAAAACAAATAACCTATACCTGTCATAGGGTTTGTATTTAATAGCCAATTATGTGTGGAAGAAGGATTGTCCACATTTACAGGCTAACTCTATTTAAACTTGTTTTGTAAACGTCTAAGTCTATATTTTAAGATGCATCTACAGTAGTAGGTTTCTATGTGTATTTTTCAAAAATATCTAGCATTATCCCCCCAATCTCTCTCCTCTACTATCCTTTCCCAGCCCCATCCAGTTTAACATTTGTTCAAGTATTTCCCTTTCCACATTCATATCATCTGCATTCAGTCCTACTTCACTTGAAATGTCCTCATATCCCCTTATTTACTGACTTCTGTCTGTACTCTAAGCATACATATCAAAGATTAAAAAGTATCATCTATATGAAGGAGAGCATGCAGTGTTTATTTTTCTGAGTCTGAGTAAACTCACTCAGAATTATTATTTCCAGTTCAATCCAGTCACCTGTGAATTTCATAATTTCATTTTTCTTTAAAGGTGAATAATAATTCATTCCATAAATATTCATTGATTTGATTGTCCATTCATTAGCTGATGAACACCTAGGTTGTTTCCATTTCCTGGTTATTGTGACTAAGGTAACAATGAATAAGGATGAGCAAATATCTTCATAATAGAATATAGAGTCCTTTGTGAATAGTCCGAGGTTATATAGGTGGATCATGTGGTAGGTCTATTTTTAGCTTTTTGAGGAACCTGTCCACTAATTTCTATATAGGATGAACCAGTTCACACCTTCACCAAGAGTGAATAAGAGTTTCCCTTTCCCCTCATCCACAACTATATTGGTTAGCATTTTTTGTGTGAATTTATCCATTCTAACTGGGGTAAGATGAAATCTCAAAGTACTTTACATTTACATTTTCCTGATGGCTGTGGATGCTGACCATTTTTTAAAAATTTCTCAACTATTTGTAATTTTTCTTTTGAGAACTCTCTATTTAGTACCATCAATCAATTTTTAATTGGATTGTTTGTCTTCCTGGTGTTTAGTTTTTGAGTTCTTTCTATATTTTCAGCACTAAACCTCTGCCACGCATATAACTGACATGGTGTCCTATAATGAATGAAGTCCTATTTTGTCATTTGCGTATTTTAATGCTTATAGAGGATCCTGTTTAGAAAGTCCTGTCCTATGACTTAAAGTTGAAAAGCATTTTCTTCTTTTTTTCTTCCAGGCATTCTACCAATACCCACCTACATGTTCAACGAAATTAAAAAAAAAAAAAAAAAAAAAAAAAAAAAAATATATATATATATATATATATATATATATAAATAAATTCTCACACCATCCAACAAACGAAAAGAAAAGTTAATCTCCAAATTTAAATGGAGGCTATCTAGAATCATGTCCTTAATGAAGATCAAATCTCCCTTACCAAGCAGTAATCAGTTGTCAATAGTTCCTTGACTGAAGTTGTGGTCTGCTGCTCATTTCTCGAGTTCTATGCTGGTTTTTTTGTCTGATTGACTTTGCGTGGAGTTTGGGCATTCTGTCACCATTGCTATAGACTCATGTGAGCAAGTTTCCTAGAGGACTGGAAGACTCTGTTTCCTTATGGTCATGCACCAACCCTGGCTTTTGCAATCTTTTCACCACCACTTCTGCTATGATTCCTGATCCATGGGTGACTGAGTTTTGATATAGTAGTTCAGTTGATGAACTTATAAAAAGGGAAATCTGGGTATAAAATTTGACTTGATAGTCCTTGAAATATATGACAGAATATGAAATCTGCTCAGGGGGCATAAAGTAATGCAGATATGGGAGGGAGTTTAAATACAATTAAATATATCATACAGAATGGAAAAAAAAATTTAAATGTATTGAAAAATATATGATGGCATACAATTACAAGGATAGCCAAAGTAATCTTGAACAAAAAAAGTGCTGTTGAAGTATCACCATACCTAAATTTAAATTATACTACCGAGCCATGATTATAAAAACCTCACAGTACTGACACAAATACAGTCACATAGATCAGTGAAATAGAACTGAACAACCAGATACAAGTTCATGCAACCACATCCTCCTGATTTTTTATGAAAATGTCAAAAATACACACTGGAGGACAGAAAGCATCTTCAACAAATGGTCTTGGGAAAATTGAATGTTGTGTCATACACTGTCCTGATTTCTTAGCTCTTCATGACAAAATTCGATTCACTGTATATACTTTAGAATTCAGTCATTCATCTAATTTATTCAATCTGTTGTTATGGAATTAACTATCCATTGTTGTTTGATATGATCTCTTTTCATTTCTGATTTTTTGTATTTGAAGTTTTTACTCTTTGTTAATCTCACTGGGCCTTCACTAAATTAGTTTACCTTTAAAAATGCTCCATTTTGTTATTTTCCTTTTATTATTTAATTGTTTTTTGTACTCCTCTAACGTTTTTTTTTTTCCTTCTGGTAACTTTTAGCTTTTTAAATTTTTACTAATTCTATGGAATATAATGTTAGATTATTCATTTTATATTTGTCTTCTTTTTTGAATTATAAAGTTTTCACTATAAACTTCCAAATTAACATTAACCTTGTTTCATACCATATTTTTTGCACATTTTAATTGATTTTTTTTAAAATTTCATTCATTAGATCATATTAAGATCCATCTCCTCCCTGTATCTGCACAATTCCTTACTAAGCTCTCCTGATTTCATGTGACCTGAGTCTAAGTTGAAAAGTAAAGGACTAATTTATCTGGCCAAGGAAATTTTAAGACATCTGAATGTCCAAATGACTGCATGGCTACTAATGTTGAACATTATGCAGAACCTACAGTGAGAAAGAACAGGCAGTGCAAAAAAATGCAAAATGTACACACTGGATTGAAAAACAGCACTAGGATGATTAGGAGCCAAGGTATGGTGAAGAGTGGCTCTCATTGATAATGACATCAGAGTGATTAAGGAGAGGCCTAAAGATTTGACTTCAACAATGGAAAGAATACCTTCAGGGCAAGACCACACCCAGCTAAGCATTCAAGTTGTGAAAGGAAAATACAAAGGATTTTCTACTACTAGAAAACTGCAACACACAAAAGCTGCTGGTAATCTGGATGAAGAGGGCTAGAGAACATCCAGGATGGCAACTGAAATTGGCAGTGTCCTTCAAGTGTTGCTGATTATAATGCATGAAAGATGCAAAAGTGAAGGGGGTCATCTGTTCTTCCTCCATGGTTTCAGGTAGCTTCTATGGCCAGGTAGCATGCAGCATAAGCATCACTACATAGAGAAGGTCTGAGAGGCCACTGTGTGAAGCTGTAAAAGTGAAGGCTGATTGGAAGTAGAGACCCCAAGAAGATGTTGGAGGTATTAGAGGTGTGAGACATCTGCCAAGGAGTGCTGTATATAGGAAGTGGTAGCAGCAGGAGAGAGAGAGAGAAAGAGAGAGAGAGAGAGAGAGAGAGAGAGAGAGAGAGAGAGAGAGAGAGAGAGATTGCATACCACAAACCTGGAGGAACTGAGGCATTTAAGCCCTTTGGAAGTCAAGTAGCTAGGTATAGAGTTACTGGATATGATATTTGTCACACTGGTTTTTGGTCTTGTTTTGGTCCTGTTTTGGTCCTGTATTTCTTCAATATGTCTTCATTCCTCCCTTTTGGAATAAGAATGCATGTTCAGTTCCACTGTGTGTTGGAAGTATGTACTTTGTCTTTTGATTTTACAAAAGAATACTTTCAGGGCAAGACCTGTTAAGAGATTGCCTTGAATGTCAGAAGAGACTTTGGACTCTGGACTTTGAATAGTATTATGAATGGTAAAGTATATGGGGACCTTCCAGGGGGCACTAAATGCACTTTGCATTTTATATGGTCATGAGCCCAGGGGGCCAGGATATGGAATGTGGTAGTTTGAATGAGAATCTCCCCTATTAGCTCTATGTATTTGGACATTTTTCCCCAGTTTGTGGCATTGTTTTGGGAGGTTTTAGGAGGTTTGGACTTGCTGAAGGAAGTGCATCACTGGGGTAGCCTTAGAGATTTCTTAAGCCTTTCCAGATCTCTCACTACTCCCTATACCTGCTTGAAGATGTGAGGACTCAACTTTCTGTTCCTGCCCTAGATACCTCACCATGCCTCCCTTCCATGAAGGCCTCTAATCTCTTTGGAACCTTGAACTAAAAACTCAGATAAACTCTTCTTCTTTTAAGTTCCCTTGGTTGTGGTGTTTTATCACAACAGAAAAGCAACTAATAGAGTATATTGATATTATGCATACATTACACAATATATTATACAATATATACATATATTTATTTATTTAAAAAGGCCTATGCTCTTCGGTGTGGGTCCATCTACTGGAGCCTGGTTAACTTAATGAGAGACTCATCCTTAAACAAGACAAACTCTCACCCTCTCAGTAACCATCAGTTTCCAATAGTTCTTCATGAGTGGTTAGGCTTTCTTACCCACTTCCACATGTCCGTGTTGATATTTTTTTGTGGTTAGAGCTTGCATAGGTCTTTTGAATGCTAATACTGTTGCTGTGAGTTCATATAAGCAACTGCTCTGCTTCTGATAAATTCTGTTTCCTTGTGGTTATCAACCTCCTCCAGCTCTTACAATATTTCCACACCCTCATATGTAAATGATTTCTGAGTTTTGAGAGAGAGAAATGTTTGATATATGTGTTCTATTCAGTGATAAACACATTTCATTCTCTTATTCTCTGTACATTGACCATTTATGGATCTTTTGGTTATGAATATATGATAATTAAAATATTACTGAAAAAAATGTACACATATCCAATCATGATAATAGGTAGACAAATAGAAAACTAGAGATCCCTCCTGGAAACAAAAAAAAATACATTTAAGTATAAAGTCCTACAGCATATGCTTAAAAGGTTAAACTGATAGACAAGAATGTTTCAGGGTTTACTCAGTCAGCTTGAATCATTCAGTTTGTGATGAAAATAAAGAAAAGGATATTCTGAAGGTATTCCTTCAAAGGAGTCTGCTCATGAAGGTATCTGCCTCATTTAGTGGTTAATAGCATGATTTTATTTTTCAGCTTTTAAAACTTGTGTTATTACCTAAGCTTTGTTCTGTGCTGGAAAATACTGTGCATGTGCTTGAGAAGAAGTTTTGTTCTGCTTCTGTTGAGTGGAATATTTTATGTATGTCTTATGATTTATTTATCTACTGTCTTTTGTTTATCAAGAAAAATGTCTGTTTCTTTGGTTTGAAAAATGCTTTCTTGGGTATGACATACTTTAGTGGTTATTTATTTTTGTCAGTTTGAAAATATCCCACTTTCCTTGCAAAATATTTTGACATTCTTAGGGAGTCCCCTTTATTTGAATCATGTTCCTTTTATTCTGGGTATTTTTTTTAATTCTCATTTTATCTTTCACTGTTGGTGTTTATTTTATTTTCTACATTTATGGTGTTTAGCATGATAATTACATAAACATACATACAGTGAATTACTACTATAGTTAAAAACAAATCTAACATGTAACTTCCACGTTGTAACTTCTTCATAGAATCTACACTGTTGGGGTGTATTCAGCATAAAATGCATTATTATTAAATAAAATTATAATTTAGTCTATCAAAAATTATTTGTTTTATATTCCTAAAGCCTTTATCCCTTTGATTTTACCTGACCCATAACTATCCCAAGTTGTGAAGTAGAATGTGATCTTTTAATATATACAAACATTATAGCATGTATCAAACCAACAATCTATGAAATCAGAGTAAATAGAACATCAGTCATCTAAAGTATTTATCAGTTTTCAGGTAAAACTTTAAAAATCTTTCTGTATTGAAATGTATGCTACATTGTTATTAACTATATTCATTCTACAGTGTTTTAAACTAATAGTACATGTTCCTAATATCTACTTAATTACTTAAATTTTCTACTTTTCTACTTAATATCTACTTAAAATCACTCCTCTTTTTCAATTTCCATCATCCCATCAATAGCTTCTTTAGTATTTTACTTAAAAATTTTCCTTCACTATTATTTATTGAAATTTTTGCAATTTTCATACAATACATTTTGAAGATATTTAAAGCCTCTGCCCTATCTGCACCTTCCCTCACTGGCTCCTCTCAGAATTATATATATATATATATATATATTGGCCTAAAGAGTCTGAATATAATCTTTAAATGTCCCTCAATGTGGGTCCATCCACGGGACCCACCAAGAGTCCCATCCCTACAAGACATTGTCTTTCCCCCACCCAGAAGTCATCAATTGCCAAAAGTTCATTAGGTTCTGTTGAGATTTCTTACCCACTTCCCCATGTCTATGCTAGGATTTTGTCTGGTTTGATCTCACATAGAACTTGTACATGCTGTCACCATTGCTGTGAGTTCATACATGTAGCTGATCAGCTGTCTTGAAGACACTGTTTCATTGTGGTTATCCACCTTCTTTGGCCATCACAATCTTTCTGTTGCCTATCCACAATGATGATCTCTGCAACTTGGGATACAGAGACAGAGATCTTAGTCAGAGATAAGCACTTTTATGCATTCCTCCAATGTATAGAGGTTGCATTGAAGATGTTATCACTTAGTGTTAAGTATCTCACAGACACTCATTCTATGAGTTTTAACAGTTCTGGAACTCTGTAATAGTCTCTCTCTATTTGTTGCAAAAAGAAACTTCTTTGATAAGAAGTGCATAGATACACTTGTTTGTAAAGATGGGAATGCATATTTAGAATAAAAATGAAAGTATGTTGGTCTAGGAATGTGACAGAATTGGGTTTTTCTCTCTCAAATATATGAGCTCTCCAACCACGTGTATTTAGTTGTGTGTATAGTACTGCCCATGCGTTCCTTCCCACTGAGCAGGAGTTAATGCCAAGGTCATTTCATTGTGATCAAGGGCACAAGTCACCAAGAAACTATTACAATCATGAAAATGTATGCAACAAATTCTGGTGTACCCAATTTCATAGAATTGGTATTACAGGTATTATAAGACAAAGATTAACCCTAATTCAATAACAGTAAGTTATTTCAGTACCTCATTATCTCCAATAGACTGGAAGCAAAATAACACTAACCAATGTCCATTTAAAAAATATTCTTAATTATCAATAGACTCAACTCCCTAGTCAAAAGACACAGATTAGTTTTTTTTGTTTGTTTTGTTTTTAGTTTATGTTGTCTACAAGGAATTCATCTCATCTTCAGGAATAAGCACTACCTCAGGGTGAATGGAAGGGAAAATATATTTCAAGGAAATGGTACCAGGAAAGAAGTAGGTTTTGTGATTCTAATACCTGACAAAATAGACTTTGAATTAAAATTATTCAGAAGAATTAAAGAAAGTCATTTTATTCTGATCAAGAGAATAATTGATCGGTATGATATTATAGTTACAAAATTATTTACCTTAAATTCTGATGTACCCAATTTCATAAAACAGTATTACAGACTTCAAGAAACAGATCAACTCTAATTCAATAATAGTATAGGTTTTCAATCCCCCAATACCTCTAATAGACAGGTCAACTGGATAAAGAATAAACAGAAAAACACTTGAATTAGATGATATCATATATCAAATGGAACTAACATATATCTACAAAATATTCCAAACAAGTACCAAAGAATACACATTCTACTCAGCAGTCCATGGAAGAGTCTGTAAAATAGACCACATACTAGGTCACAAAGAAGCCTCAACAAATATGAAAAGAAAGAATTCCATGCATTCTATCAAACCATACATAAAGCTTAAAAAATCAACAGCCAATGAAGTTCCAATAACTATACAAACTCCTGGAGTTTAACACACTCCTGAATGATGAGTGGATCAAAGAAGAAATCAAGAATGAAGTGGAAGTGTTCATGGAAATAAATAAAAATATTAGAACACAACCAAACCTCCCGAACACAATAAAAACAGTCCTAAGAGGGAAGTTTATAGCTCTAAGCACCTACACTAGGAAATCAGAAAGAATACAAATAAGTGACTTAATGAGAAGAATCTGGAAAGGCAAGAACAAAGGAAATCCAAATCCAGTAGACAAGAGAAACTAAAAATCAGAACATAAGTCAATGAAATAGAAACAGCAACACCCAAAGCGATATAAAGAATCAGTGAATCTAAGAGTAGGTTCTGGAAACATAAACAAGATAGATAGAACCCTGACACAGTTAATTAAAAAAAAGAGTAAATCAAAACCAGCAAAATCAGAGACAAAAGGGGAGATATTTCAACACACAAAAAGATCCTGAATATTATAAGGGAATACTTTAAATACCTGTAGTATATTAAATTTGAAAAAATGAAATAAATGGAGGAATTTCTAAATTTATTTAAACCACCAAAATTATACCAAGAACTGATCAACAGACCCATAAGAAATAAAGAAATTAAAACAATAATACAAAACCCTTCATTTTAAAAAAGCCCAAGTCCAGATGTATTCACAGCAGAACTTTACAGATTTTTCAAGGAAGATCTATAACTAATGCTACTTAAATTATTCCAAAAGATATGCATTCATGATAAAAGTGCTTGAGAGAATTTAGCTGGAGGGAACATACTTCAACATAATTAAACGATATGCAAGAAACCCTCAGTTAATATCATTCTAAATAGAGAAAAACTTGAAATATTTCCATTAAAATTCGGAGCCAGATAAAGCTGTCCACTATCCCCAGTCCTTTTCAATATGGTGCTTTAAAACATTTGCTAGAGCATTAAGGAAAGTAAAGGAGTGCTAATTAGAAATAAGAGGTCACATTATCTCTATTTGCAGATGATATATTATCCCTAAGTGATCCCAGAAATTCCACCACAAAAATTAGAGAAATGATCAATCCTTTTAGTAAAGTGGCAAATTAAAATTTAATCTACAAAAATCAGTATCATTTCTATATACAAAGAGCAAGCAACTTAAAGTTTCTCTTTCTTAAAGAGAAACTCACCTGTTCACAATAGTCTCAAAACCTGTAAGGATAAACCTAACCAAATACATTAAAGCCTCATCAAAGAAATCTTTAAATCTTTGAGAGAAAGAGCTTTAGAAACACACAAGGAGATGTCAAGACCTCCTGTGCTTATGGATTGGCATAATTAATATAGTGAAGATGAATTCCCTACCAAAAGCTATTTATATATTCATTGCAATGCCAATCAAAACCACCATGAAATTTTTCACAGAAATAGAAAAATATATCCTAAAATTCATATAAAATCACAATAGACCCCCGATATCCAAAGTAATTCTGAGCAAAAAGAGCTACATCAAGGAGGATTCCCATGCCAGAACTCAGTCTATATTACAGAGCCATATTCATAAGTGCAGCATTAAATTGGCACAAAACAGACTTGTAGATCAATGGGAAAAAATTGGATATCCAAAAATGAATTAATGCATTTACAGTCACCTGATATTTGACAAAGATATAAAGAACGGACACTGGATGAAAAAACAGCATCTGCAAAATCGAAGCTGTCAAAATTGGATCTCCACATGTAAAAGAATAAAATTAGACCCATATGAATCACCCTGCACAAAAATCAGCTCTAGATGGATCAAAGACCTTAATGTGAAGCCTCAAACTTTGAAACTGTTGTAACTTAGGCATTACTCTACAAGTTATAAGTGCAGAAAAAGTCTTTCTTAATCAGATACCAGTCACTTAGGAATTAAGATCAACAACAGACAAATCAGACATCATTGAACTAAAAAGCTGCTCCACAGAATAGGAGAAATTCTTTGTCAGCTATTTATTTGACAGAGGATTAATATCAACAATATATAAAGAACTTAAAAAAAAAAAAAGGAAGAGAAGGTGACCCAGTTAAAAAATGGGCTGTGGCAAATACAAAAGTTTGGAGAGGCCCTGAATCCTAGACAAAAACCTATTTCTGGCACATCCTTAGACCAACAGAATTTCTTACTTTATTCTAAATATGCATCCTCATATTTACAGATAAATTTACCATTCATGTCTTTTGGCAACAGACGGAGACTATTTCAGAGTTCCAGACCTGGTTAAATGCAGAGACTAAGTGTCTGTGATATGCTTAACCGGAAGTAACACATCTTCGATGCAGCCTCTACATATAGAATAAATGCATCTCTTAACTGTCATTAGAGAATTTCCCTATGCAGATCATGGTAATTAGCATAGAAACCCACAAATGGCCAAGAGGCAGAGAACATGAAGCCACAGAATGCTTATCTCCAAATAGGACACCTTTCAAACCTCTGCTTCCCAAATCTCAGAGATGATTGAAGAAGAGATAGAAAGAGTGCAAGAGACAGGGGTGAATGACTAGAAGGAAACAGAACACTCCAGACAGCTGGTCAGTTATTCATATGAACTCACAGCAATGGTGTCGGCATGCATAAGTCTTTGAAAGCACAAATCAGACAAAAATCCCAGTATAGACATGGGGAAGCATGAACTTGTTATTACCTTCAGAATTTCATTATAAGCACTGATTATTCTGAAATTATCCTATTTTTATACTGTTGTTATTATTATTTTTTCTGTTTTCCCAGGAAACTACAAGCATTTGGAGGGGAAAAATGTCTTTAAAACTTTTTGACAAGTTCATACAAGAATGAGTATTGTCTTTGCTTTATTTCTACCCCTCCGAGGCCCTCACCAACTCCTCCTATACCTCTTCACTCCCTCTCAATTTCTTTTTCTTTTCTTTGATTATTATTATGTAGACATACATTTATAAATACACACATATATATGTATATAATGGGTTATAGATCTGAACAGAGCTCTCAAAAGAAGAAATAAAGATGACTAAGAAACACCTTTAAAAGTGTTTAACAACCTAAGTCATTAGGGAAATTTGAATCTAAAGTAGTTTAAGATTTCCTCCAATCCCAGTCAGAATTGGTAAATTCAGGTTAACAATGACATCAAATGCTGGTGTGAATGCAGATAAAGGGAACAGTGATCCACTGTTGGTGGGACTGGAAATTAGTGAAACCTCTGTTGAAATCTGTAGGGAGAACTCCTCACAAAACTAAAAATCAATCTACCATTTGATTTGGTTATAGCCCTCCTAATCATATGCACAAAGGACACCTTCTACTACAGAGATACTTGGTCAACCATGTTTGTTGCTGCTCTTTTCACAATAGCTAAAAAATGGAAACAAACTGTCTTTCACTGATGAGTAGATAATCAAAATATGGTACATTTCTTCTAAGGGAGAAAACCAATCAATGGTCCTACTCAGCTGTAAAGCCTAATACTAAACAATGACTGGCACAGCAAACTAGCACTATTTGTGTAGTAGTGGCACTTTTATCTTGGGGGAGTCATCAACAGCTGTCTGGTGGAACTTATGTGTGGTATTGCAAATATAATCAAATTTGTCACATGCCTAGTCCAATGTAATTTCTTAATGTATTCTAAAAATACATCTTATATACAAACAAGTGTACCTCTCTCCACTCATCAAAGAAACTTTTTGCAACAGATAGAGACTATTACAGAACTCCAGAACTAGTCAAATGCAGAAAATATGTGTCTGTGAGATGCTTAACACAAAGTGACACATTCTCAATGTAACCTCTACAAATTGGATGTGTACATATTTGGATTCTCACCAGAGAGGTTTCCTTATGTAATAGATGGTAATTAACACAGGAACCCACAACTGGCCAACGTGCAGAGAGCAAGATGCAGAGTGCTCATTCCTGAATAGGACACATATTTGAAACACCTGCTTCCCAAGGCTCAGGGACCTTTGTGGAAGAAGTGGCAGAAACATTGTAAGAGCCAAAGGTGGTAGATGACCAAACAAAGACAGAGTTTTCCAAATAGCTAGTCAGTTATGTGTAGGAACCTATGGCAAAGGTGACAGCATACAAAAGATGCACGCAAACTCAAAACAGACAAAATTCCAGCATAGACATTGGAAAGTGAATAGGAGGTCCCAACCGAACCTAAGAACTTTTGGCAGTAGATGCTTGCTGTGAAGGACAGGGGCAGTCTCTGGCGGGGATGGAACTCTTGGTAAGTTTACCAGGTTTCAGTGGATGAACTCATGCTGAGGGACATGTGGGGAAAACAAATCACATGCTATAAGTTGTACTGTATATACAGTGGAGTACATTTAAATAGGTGTTTTGGTGGGGGACAGTGGGGGAGGTGTGAATGAAAATGTAGATATCATACAGTAAATATCATCAGATTTACTGTATGAAAACCCCCCAAAATGTTATTTAAAAAAGAATATATATATATGTATATATGTGTATATATGTATATATGTATATATGTATATATGTAGTATGTTTTAATGGGTAATTCTCCAGCATGGCTTGGCAGAATCCTCTGCTAGTAGTCAGTATGCATATGTGCCTTCCTGGGGCTGAAGGAAGAGAAAGTCTACAAACTGTATTTGGGAACAATACACAATTTGTTGATTGGATTTTTGTGTGTATGCCTGTCATTAGCTCTTTAAAAGGGCAACTTAGCATCAGCCCTTAACCAACTAGCACTCCTCTTCCTAATTACTTAAGCTTTACCTGAATAATATGTTCTCAACACAACAAAGCCCCTTTCATTAGTGTGCAGGATAGGTTTGGTGTCAATTTGACACACCTGGGTTGACAGAGACTCAGTTGGGGAATTGCCTCCATTTGGCCTGTGTCCATGTCTGTAGGGTATTTTCTTGATTGTTGAGTGCTGCAGGAGGGCCCAGTCCCTGGTCAGATTGGTGTCTATTGTATAAAAAAGCAGGCTGAGCCTGGGCAAGAGGAGCAAGCCAATAAATGGTATTCATTCATGGCCTGTGCTCCAGCTCCTGCCTCCAGGTTTCTACCCTGAGTTCTTACCTTGGACTCCCTGATGAACTATGTGACCCATGAGATGTAAGCCAAATAAACCCTTTTCTCCCCAAGCTGGTATTTGTCAGAGTGTTTTGTCACAGCAATTGAAAACAAACTAAGACAGTTAGCAACCCAAACCCTTTGAAACAGTAGTGCACAATGGCAAAATAATAATAATAACAATAATAATAACAACAATAATAATAGTATTATGGTCCTGATGCGTCTTCTCTAGTTATTATATACTTTGTTCCCATTTTTGTTAAGTAATTATGATCTCCTTTTAAATTGTGGATATCATGTGGTTTGTTCTGAAAAATGAGTTTTCATCCATGAATTGTTACATTTCCATAATATCTAATCCAAAGTGTACTAAGATAATTTAATTTCTCCTTAAAATATATCTAAATTCTTGAGAAATGGTGCTTCTTCCAGAATCCCAAAACTATTTAATAGTGTATTTGTCACATGCCCCAGAGGACTACTGTTTCATTTAGGTATACACACATTAGTAGAGTATGTTAATAAAACATAAATTAATTGTGAGAAGGATGTTTAATGAGGTTCATTTGCTATCCATTTAATTTACTTTAAAATTACATGAGCAATAAAGGTATAATTACATTCTTACAGATATTGTATTTCCTGAAGAATATGTGGCTATTAATTTATGAATACAACAATTTATTTATGATCAATTAATTAGTACTTTAAGCACAAAACTGTATATTAGACATGAATTGCTTATTTATGACGTTTAATTTAAACTAACAGCCAATACTAAAATTAACATATGTGTTTTAAGGAAGATAGCATTTAACACTTTAGTTTCTATGCCTTTGTATGCATATGAAATAAATGATAAAACACTGCTATTTTTTATGAGAGACTTCTGCCAGGTGCCTATGATAGAAATTCAGAAGGCATTTCTCGAAATGACAAACTTGTGAAGACCTGCCATAAAACTTTTGGATATTTGACACAAGAATTTCTTATAAAACTTCATTCATTATATAACTAGCCTTATAATTTCTGCCTTATGTATTCTTTTATTTTCATAGAATAAAATGGTAATGTACAATATAAAATTTATTCTTGCAGAACTATGTAAATTATATTGTCATTCTAAATTGTATCAGTGTTTACCCATTATACAGACTGACAGGCTTATTCATCATATTTTCTGCAAGTGTGCAGCACATTTTAGTCATATTCATTCTCCTTTAGTCTTCCCTAGTCCTTCTTCCCAGTCCTTTACTTTTTCTAAAAAATTTCCTTTCTAATTTTATGTTGTTTAAGATGTGAAATAAACATACTGTGTTAAGTCTTATTGATCTTAACATTATGATCTCTAAACCCATCCATTTTCAGTTACTGTATGTGAATTTTTCAGGGGATTTTAAGTTAATACATATTCCTCTGACTTTTTACACCAGCTAAGCTTTATTTATTTCTCCTCTCTCTCTCCCTGTCTAACTTCCCTTCTGCCTCCCCAGTTTAAGTGCCCCATTTTCTGCATTTTCCCCTTGATAATACCTGCCACATATTACCACCCCGTCTTGAATTCCTTTTTTCTGTTTACCCCCTAGGTTCCTTGTTTGTCTTTCTCTACTCCCTTCCCTGTTGAGTATCCCAATTTTCCCATTCCCCCCTTAGTAACATCTGTTGCCTACTATTGTCCTCTTTCAGGCTCTTTGTTCCCTTTTCCTCTGAGTTTCCCAGATCCTGCTGTTACATCAAGATATATACTTACATATAAGGGACCAGGGCTAAGATCCACAAATGAGGGAGAATATATATTGCTTGCTTTTCTGATCTGCATTACTTCATTTAGTATTTACAGTTTCTGCTTCAACTCACCTAACTTTGAATTTCGTAATTTCATCTTTCCTTCTGAGTAAAATTCCATTATGTAAACATACCACATTTTCATTATCCATTCAGCAGTTGAGAGATATTTAGGTTGTTTCCATTTCTCAGTTATTGTGAAAAAGAGCAGCAACAAACATAGATGTACATGCATATCTATAGTAAGATGAATCCTTTGGGTATATGCCAAGCAGTGGCATAACCAGATCATATTTGATTCACTTTTAGTTTTCTCAGAGTTCTCCATACTACTTTTCATAGTGGTTGCATGAGTTTGCATTCCCACCAGCGGTGATTGAGCATTCCGCTATCTCCACACCTTTGCCAGTATTGGGTGTCTTGTTCTCTTGATCATAACTAGTCTGCCTAGGGTAAGTTTGACTCTTAAAGTGCTTTTGATCTGTATTTCTCTAATTTCTAAGGATGTTGAGCACTTCTTAAGGTATTTCTTATACATTTTTAATTCTTCGTTTGAGAACTCTCTGTTCAACTTCTTAGCCCATCTTTTTATTGGCTTTTTATTTTCTTGATTCTTTGTTTCTTGAGTTCTTTGCATATTTTGGATATCACTCCTCCATTGGGTGTGTAACAGGTAATAATTTTCTCCCACTCAGTGGGGTTCCTCTTTCTTTTGCTGTACACTCTTTAAGTTTAGTGACGTCCCACTTTTTGCTTTTTAATCTTAATACCTGAGCAATTGATGTTTGATTTAGAAAATTCTTTCCCACATCTGTAAATTGTTGGGTACTGCCTAGGTTTTCTTCTAGCAGTTTCTGAGTTTCACAGTTTATATTGAAGTCTTTGAGTCATTTAGAGTTGACTTTTGTGTGGGGTGAAAGTTAAGGGTCCAATTTCATTCTTCTACAGGTGGAGATCTGGTTTTGCCAGCACCATTAGTTGAGGATGCTGTCTTTCCTCAATTGTGTGTTCTTGGTCCCTTTGTCAAATATCAGGAGGCTCACATTGCATATATTTGTGTTTGTTTCTTCTGCTGTGTTACACTGATCTACATGTCTGTTTTTTGTGCCACTATCATGTTGTTTTTATGATTATAGCTCTGTAATATAATTTGAGACCTGTTATGGTGCTGTCTCTCCCAGCCCTGGCACAGCTCTTTTTTTGCCCCCAAATTGCTTTGTCTATCCAGGGTCATTTTTGATTTCCTATGAGTTTTAGGATTTTTTTCAAACTCTGAGGAATGTCGTGGGGATTTTGATTAGCATTGCACTGAATCTATATATTGCTTTTGGTAAGATGGTCATTTTCACAAAATTAATTCTATTCATCCATGAACATGTTAGATCCTTCCATCTTCTGGTATCCTCCTTAGTCTGTTTCTTTAAAGACTTAAAATTTGTATTGTAGAGATTTTTAATGTCTTTAGATTGACTTATTCCCAGATATTTTTGAGGCTATTGTGAATGAGGGGTTAGTATTCTGGTGGAATTTTGGGGATCTGTTATGTATCATGTCATCCACAAATTTTGATAACTTGACCTTCTTTTCCAGTTAGTATTCCTTTAATTTTCTTCTCCTGTCTTATTGCTCTAGTGAGTTTCGAGCACTATTTTGAAAAAGAGTGGAGATAGTGGACAGCCAGGTCTGGTTCCTGATTTTAATGTCAGTGCTTCCAGTTTTTCTTCATATAAAATGATGTTGACTGTGGGTTTCTTGTATATCTTTAATTATGTTGAGATAGTTTTAGTTTATATGTGAAGGTTAGCGTTTTGCTTTCATGTTTGTGCACCCATGTCAGGCAATGCTCTTTGACTCTAGAAGAGGGTGTCACAGAGAGTTATAGTTTTTAGCTGCCATGTGGGTGCTGGGACCTGAACTTGGGGCCTGTGAAGGAGCAGACAGTGCTCTTAACTGATTATCTATCCCTCCATCAATAATTCATAAGTTTTTAAAAACATGCATAAAAGTAAATAAAATGTAAAGTGATATTGGTTATATTTAAGTGCCTGGTTTACTGGATACACCAGTCATTCACTCTATGGTAGTAGCTGTTTTCACCATCACAACTAAATATGGATATTGTACCACAAAATAGAATTATATATGTAATGACCCAAGAAGTCAATATAAAATCTAATCTTTAGAAGCATTTTTATATCTTCCAATGAAACACTTGAATAATTTACTAAAATTCCCACAGTCTGACCAAATCCCTTGCCTTTACAAACCTTGTTGACTTGTGTCCGCAGAAGGCATTCATGTATGGGATTATTTTGCTATGTCACAGATCCTTGGTAGTACCTCTGTGGAGATTTGCCAAAAAAGTTATAAAAGAATAAATCACATTTTCCTTTATAGTTAACTCACATGCCTCTAATTTAGTATGAGGTTGATATTTTCCAATTCATCCTAAAATCAAGCAAACTATAAGAAGTAAGGGAAATACTTCTCACTTAATGATTTAAGAACTGAAGCAAAACGTGATGTGGTTAATCAGGTGCATCTCAAATGCAGTTTACAAGAAGTAAACAGATAAACTGTTACTATATAATTGAGTAGAAAGGTCCCTTATTTTGTTTGATGAGTGTAGGTAAATTTTAAAACATAACCCAGAATTTAGGCATTTTATAGTGTCTTATTTTCCTATTCATATCACTTTCCTCAGATGCACAAAATTACACCATATCATATGCTGACACACACACATGCACACACACACACACACACACACACACACTGCTTGCTATCACTGAATGAATTATTAAAGTGCATAGACAGTCTAAAGTGAAACTTCTTGAACACTTATTTGAGCTCAGATGGTGTGAAATTTTCTTAGAGGGCTATCAACAATCTGTAATTTTTGGCAAGAAACATCACTTCTCAAAGCTTCCTTGTCTTTATTTGTAACATAAGGGTAAAATAATGCCTATCTCATAGGGTTGTTCGAATATTATAGAAAACAAATTTATTTAAATGCTTAGCACAGAGCATGTTACATGTGAGGTGCTAAGTGTCGATAAAACTGTAATATAGCTGCTGCTGCTGCTGCTGCTAACTACTACTGCTGCGATCACAACACTAATGCCTTAACAATGACTCCTTTTGCCTACTTTCCATAAAACTCATCTTTGGATTATAAAAATAAGACTATAATAAACAGAAGAATTCTTAAGCAATAATATCTTTTCATCTACTTATGGTAAACAACCAAGAGGAATAGCAATAACCTGTGTTGTCTTCCGTATCTCTAGGGCTTCCCTGTCCAATAAGCTGTAGGGATGCAAGTACTTTCATTTAGTGACCATAACCTACATGTTCTGGGAGCAGCACTGTTTGCTCATTGAAAGTACCTCTGTTAAAACATCCTTTTAACAACTTGTCTTTTCAGGTAGCTTAAGACTAATCAGTTTTCCTAAGATTTCTTCATAGAGCATTAGTTTTAGTTAGGTCACCCCACATCACTTCCTTCCCTCAGTCCCTTTCTTATTCCCAGTTAACCCTTTAGCTCTTGGTAGTCCACTTCCCCTGTACTTTCATAACACATGTGTTCTATTACCCCCTGTTGTTATATTTTATATTTGGGTTGCAAGAATACTGGTCTCCATACAGCTTTTTAATATTCATTTTCATACAGAATTCATTTTGGTTAAAGCTTACTCTAACCATTTATTCCCATCTTCTCATCCCATTCCCTTCTTAAATCATTCTGTCCTGCTTCTCTACCTTCAGTTTATCTGTATTCTACTATATCTCTTCCCTAAATGCATCCCAAATAGACTGTTTCTAGTTTGTTGGAGTCTATGAACCATGGGAGGATAAAGAGGAAGAAGGGGCCTGAGAGAGGGAGTAGTGGAGATAGGTGTTATTAAGAAGGAAATGGGAAACATTGGGCTATTTAACTGGAAAGACAGGAGGAATGATTTTACAAGGAACCATGGGGATAAAGGCAAAGAGGGAGCTCAAGAGAGGGGCTAACAGGAGGCAGGTATTACCAAAACGAACAGACAAAAAGAAATGGGGAAATGGGGCTACTTTAACTGAAGAGAGAAGAGGGAGAGTTATACAGGGATGAGAGAGATTATAAATAAAGTTTATGAGGTGTGAAAAACCAGAGGAAAATATACTAGTTCAAAAGTTAAAAATACACATTCACTGCATAAACGTGTGTGCATGTGTATAAATGAAGGTTAGGTAACAAGAAACACAGTATCAGAAAGGAAAAACTGCCCTTCAAGTTATTGATTAGGGTAGTCCAAGCAACTGTCTAAATGACACAGGCTATTGCCACAGACCTTGATTACCTACCAGAACTTGAAAGTAAGACCCTACTGCTGAAGACAGGACATATTTTTGTCACAGGATATAGATCTATGGAACTAGAACTGACCTGGAAGCCTTATCCCTCAAGACTACCTGTCATAGTTCTAGAGGACACTATGCAAGCTTCTAAGGGAGAAAAAGAAAATCACGTAACTGTCCAGCCCAGGCCTAAAGCCTAATAAAATCAGACAAAGACTGGCACAGCAAACTGCCTCTTCTGCTGCAGTAGTGGCACTGTTATCTAGGGCGTAATCAACGGCTACAGAATTGGACTTAAAGACCTTTCAATGAAGGGAACTCATCAGTGGCACTGTAAATATTGCCAAATACACATGACTGCAGAGGCCATAGTTCCTAGAGAAAACCCTATCTGTCATATCTCTAGGCAAATGAAATTTCTTACTGAATGCTAAATACACCATAATCAAAGAGCCTTCTTTTGCAACAGGGGGAGTCTATTACAGAGTTCCACAACTGTTCATACACAGAGAATATATATCTGAGAGATGCCCAGCCCTAAAATGACACATATACAGAGGAACCTCTACACTTAAGGCTCACGGAACATAGTGGAACAAGGGGTAGAGAAAATACGAATACACCCCTCAACTCTTACCGTTGAAGCTTCTTCATACAACAGAATGAGGCCACTGGCTTCTGTTTTAGAGAATAAGAGACTGCAGAGTGAGTGTCCCTGGATAGGACTTCTATATTAAACCTCACCCACCCACGGCTCAGGAACCACTGCAGAAGGAGGATGGAAAGATTATAAAGGCCAGAGTTGGTGCACAAACATAAGGAAAATGAGTCTTTCAGACCACTGGAAACTTGTTCATATGAACTTGGAGCTATGCTGACAGCATGCACAAGACCCATTCTGACTCAATGAGACAACAGCCGTGTACAGAACTGGGCAAATGGGCTGTAGGACCCAACCCTAGTCAAGTAACTATTTACAAATGATTACTGTGGGATGAAGGAGAGTATATCTTCTTAAGGGAGTGACTCTAGATAGGCTGATTACACTCCAGTAGATGAACATGCACCAAGCAAGACCTGGGTAGAAATATTTGACAGGCTAGATCTTGACATGTACAACAGAATACCTGAAATCTGGTGGGGAAAGAGAGGGTCTAAATTTCATTAAGTTGTGTTATATTAAATGCATAAAACAAAATAAAATGTTAAAATTAAAAAGAAAAAATATTAAAAATATGAATTTACATAGTATTTTTTCTATAATATTATTAGTAGTACTAATATGTCTCCAGGTTTGTACAAATCTTAATGTTTTCAATGTATTTTCATATACTTCACTTACTTAAACTTCATGTTTCTAATAATGTTATTACATCAAGCTAACAAATCAAATACTTCACAATCCATATAATTTATTGGTTAAAAACTACAAAAACAAGTACATTACAGTTTTGGGAAATATACTTTAACAAATAATGATGGCATCTTAATGAAACAGGTATAATAAGGTTTCAAGAAATGCAAATGAGAAAATATAAAAAGGATCTGATTTTTACATCATTTTTGCATAAATCTTGTGGGAATATATGTGTGCATGATGTGTGTGTGTGTATGTGTGTGCGTGTGTGTGTGTGAATGTACACTTAGCACTATATAGAGGTCAGAAAACAAACTCAGTGTTGGTCCTACCTTTCCACCTTTTTTGAGATAAAGTCTTTTTGGTTTTTGGTAGCTGTACAACAAGATTCTAGGAATCTCCTGTACTCTGCCTTCCATTTCACCATACGAGCAGTGAGATTAGAGCTGCATGCTGCTGTACCCCGCTTTATATGTGCTCTGGGGATTCAAACTCAAATTCTCATGTTTGCACAACACGTTATTTACCCATTGAGGCATCTCCTTAGCCCTGGAGATCTGTTTTTTGACTTGTGCCTTACCTAATGTAAACTGCATCCAGTAACATACCATGTGAAAGGGAATTATTCATGTCTTACTCCTAAAATATTACTGCTCTCTCTAGTGAGACCAGTATTGTTAATGTGAAATTACAGATGTTGTAGATAGCTTAGCAAATGTGATTCAGTATTCATTCAGAAAACTTTGGCCTGGCTTTGATTTATCAATATAATTTGAGAACAGTTTCTATCTGGCATTTTTTTGATACTCCATAAATAAAAGAATACTCCATAAATGATCTGAATTTTGTTGTTAAGATTGAAAGCTTTCTGTTTATGAATGCCATCATTATAATATCAACTTCAGTTAAAAGCAATCTGAAATGATTTATGTGTATTGATAACAATGGATGAGTTGATTAGTGCTTTATTTACATTGTTTTAGTATTTTTAGGAATACACTATTCTTTTATTAACAAACCATAAAATTAATATTAATTTATGTTATAATGTTGAATATTTTTAGGGAAATATAATGGAAGGGCACTGCTGCTGGGTTCCATATGGTATAGGTCTATGCAGTCACTTTGAGATTTATGATATTTCATTTTTGTGTTGATAGTAATAACGTACATATGACAGGTTCATATTGCATGTAATTGTTTGAGGAAATTAAAAGAAAGCGTTAGCCAGTCTTACTGATGAGCTATTTTTTTTTGTATTAAAAGGCATATAGAGGTGGCTGGAGAGATGACTCAGTGGTTAAGAGCATTGACTACTTTTCCAGAGGACCTGGGTTTAACTTCTAGCACCCATATTGTGGTAAACAACTGTTAATTCTAAATCCAGGGGATCAGGTGCCCTCTTCTGGCCTCCACAGGATTTGCAGTACACTGTTGCTTTCGTCCATGCAGGCAAAATACTGATACACATGAAATAAAAATAAATCAAAGAAAAAGAAAATGCATGTAGCTATAGATCGAGAATTTCTTAAAAGTAAACACTGAACAAAGTATGTGCATTTGATCAGCTTGTAATGGAAGAGTGTACAAGATATTCATTAATCATTTTACAGGTATTGATATTATAAGGCCTAATACTAATTCAGTTCCAAATAGAAATGGATGTTAAAATGCAGGTGTGTTAAAGCAAAGAAAATTCTTTAGTCTACCTTTTTTCTATTTCACAGTAATAGATAGCATTGTCTGTGAAGACAAGATTTTACATGGATGCTATTAAGTTTATAGAACTCGGAATATTTATAAATATTTCCTGAAATTTTCAATAAAAATTTACGGATTAATATCAAATTTGTTTGTTTTATAGGAAATTAGCTTAATATTCTAAAATATAGAGGGTATTTTCATTTTTGCCTTTCTTTCACAGGAGCCCTGTTCAGCCTGATCCTCAGCCTGTTTGTACTTTGGAAGGAATATGCTGTTGATTTTCCAAAATACATATCCACAGAAAGAAGCAACAGGTGTGTCCCAGAAAATGTCCTCATAGATGTACAATATGGATGGTCATTCACGTTTGCTGCTTTGGGAACTCCCTTTGTATGTATGTCAGGAATTATGTTTCATTTCATTGGCAGAGAGATTGAGGAGTTTCAGAAGTAAAAATAAAATGTCAAGAGACGACAATGAAATCTTCTGAGCTTATTCCCACAGGATGCTTAACAAAGCAAATTTGAGATCTGAGGTCTTAGGTAACCACTCAGAGAATTATTTTCCATCAGTGCATATGTATTACTTGCCATAACCAAATGCATGGAATTCGCAACTGTGAGGTACAAAGAGTTGAGAGAAGTCATTTTGAAGGGAACTTGGATGAGTTTGAATTTGGTCTCATAGTGCAGATATAAAATTATTGACTCTGCTTTCATTGATGCATTACAACTAACAAGAGAGCAATAGAAAATTTTGGTGCTATAATTTTATTTTCAGTCTTTCTAAAGCCACCCAATTTATAGTAAGATTTTATTTTTATGAGGAGTTGAGTTTGAGTCATTTGATTCATTTGAAATAATTAATCATAGATAACACACAAGTACAACCAATGAATAGTTCTCAAAGCTCGGGGATGTGACAGGCAGAATATAGACCCCCCCATTTTCACAAAATGGCAAATTTTAGTGGAATGAATGTAAAACATTTCTCTCTGAATAGCAACCCCTTTTACAGGCTTATGTCCCACATTGCATATCCTTCCAACAGAAAGAAATTGGTACTTGAGCAAGAGATTTATGAAAATATTCAAAAATGGAGAATGTTCCACTTGAATAAATGCAACTAAAGGTCATATTTGCAATTTGAAGAAAAGTGTCTCTTGTAACAAGGGGAAAAGATGTATCTGGAGAAGGTTAATTCTGGCATGCCAGGTGGTTGGAAGGATCGCACCTATTTCATTATTTAGATCATGCATACTTATTCTTTAACTTTTTATTGTCATTAAAATTCTTTACAGAATTTCTAAAAAGTCTGAGTCCAACTTAAGGGAACATTGATGGGGGAGATCTGTTTATTTTTAATTTATAGCAGAATCTAAAATAAAATACAGAATCATACTAAAATCATCAATAAGATAAAAGCCAACAAGCTTTTTGAGTGCTCTCAGTTGCACTGGCCAGTATGTGATCTTTATAAGGGGAACTGTTATGATAGTCTTAAGTAATATTTTAAAAAATATATCACTGATTAGTGTACATTTTTTACTCAGATGTCTTTTAGTGACTCAGCTTAAGTTAGTATCATTGAGCACTAATAATTCTTATGCTCACATGATAAATGTTGTAGCAATTGTTAATTGTTCTTCTATGCTGTGGTTATTAGTGACCAATATTTATGATACGAAATTTAGATGAATATCTAAAGTTTGATACCAAATAATACAAATTTAATTTAGAATTGTACCAGATGATACTTTTCTCTTTATTTAGTTGGATTTGTAGATTTTAAATATTGCCAATAAAATTCATGTTGAATTATGAACCCTAGTATCAGTTGATCTCTGTTGCATATGTACAGTTTCTTTCGCATTCAAAGCCAAATTCTTAAAAGAGATTCAAAAGGTAACACAATTAATGTGAAGAGGTTTTAGAAAGTACCCCTTATTCATGGACTCTCAATAGTACACATGAAAAGAATTTGACTTTAAGAGATGAAATATCTTATAAAGACCAATTCAACTGTCAGAACTGAATCTCTAATTCTAACATCTGTTAAAGATAGGAAGATCTGTTGGCTTCTATGTTGGATGTTTTTTGTTTTGTTTTCTGTAAATGATGCCTAGAACAGAAGGTCTAAATTTCATAGTATGCTTTATGATAATTGGAGGTGATTTTTTTCATTTTACAGGAATCAGCAGCCTTGTGTTAAAATGGATTTGTTACAGGGACAAAATAAAATGATGATATGTGTAAACTTGAGCTAAGTCGCAACCTGTAAGTACAAGCCTATATTAGGGAAACAGCTCATTCTTAATTTATGATATGTTAAGATAGAAAGTCCTAATAATAGCCCTAAAGTATGAGTAGTTTCTCTCTTTGCAGAATTTTACAAGATATAATTGATATATTTGAAAACACATTAAATGATTTCTCCCACTTAACCTTCCCATAGCATCTAAATTATTTCACTTCTCGAAAGCACTGGATGATTCTGTTGGTACTAAGGAAGATATTAAGACACAGTAAAGTTTTAGAATAATGGTGGATAGTATACTCACATAATATTAATGAATGCGAATGTATATTCCTGACATAATGCCCCTTAAATTAAGTATATAAAACATTAAAATCATAAAGAGATAAAAAGAATACAGTGCATCTTGATTGCACAAGCAGGAAAACAACATATGCATATATGTGTTTATATGTGCATATGTAATTACACATAATCCAAAAGAACATTAAGTTTGCTTCTTCACTTAGCTGTGAATAAACACAGACTTTACAATGGCCATGGAGTAATAGAGAATGACACCATCCGTGAATGCACATTTTCTTTTCTCAATTTTTAGAGTGGGTCAGGTGACTATTTCCTCATTTTCAGTAGTTTCATGCTGTGATAATTTCCTTTTGCTAAACTGTATTTGTTTATTCCTCTATAGTCATGTTTATAAATCAGGGACATGCATGAGGGCACCGATGAAGACACTGATTTATATCTATAAATATTGTGGTGAATGATTTTTACTTTCCTTATGTTCCAAAAAGTTCTAAAACAAAAACGTTAGTTTTATCACAATAATATACTTGTCTGCTGTTTCTCAGTATATATATATATATATATATAGAGAGAGAGAGAGAGAGAGAGAGAGAGAAAGAGAGAGAGAGAGAGAGAGATGTGTTAGTGTGTGTGTGTGTGTGTGTGTGTGATTTACAAAGAAAAGCACTTCATAAATAGACACCTCTAGACTGGAAATGTTATATTTGGTGAATCTGATTTCTTAGATGAGTCAGTGCTATATTGGATTGTACATACATCTTCAAAGTTATATTATTTTATATTAAATGTCTAACAGAAAATTGGCTAGCTAAGCTCATAGTGGCAAATGCATAACTGTGTCTTAGCAATCAAACAAATCATATTACACAAGTATCATACGTAGCATAAGAAAAGAAAAATCAATAATTAAACTTTATTTATCTCTTTGTGTTTGGGAGTCATTATAACATGAACACAAACTGCACAATAATAATGAAGGACGTTAGAGAGATTTCATTTTTTGAATACTTAATATAGTACATGACACTGTTGAAATGTGATTTAATTCATTTTCAGCTGCCGTTTTATCTTCCAATCTATATAGGGTAGGAAGGCATCTATCACATCCAATATTCAAAAACATGAGAAAATCCAGGCTTCGAAATATCAGTGTATTGTAGGTGAAACAACTAACAATGATGAGAATGGATTTTGGACTCAAGGATTTTTAATGTTAAACATGTAATGATAAGTATGGCTCAGTTCTTGTAGCCAGTGACTTGTTTATTTTGAAATTATCCTTCCACTTCCATAATGCATTTGTGCAACTAAATCTTCCTTCTAGACACTTAACACTTCTAGACTACTTAATACTCTAGATATCTGAATGTGGATTTCAGATATCATCTTCTTTCCCTCACTTTGATAATTTCTTAGAGCTATCATAACAAACTACAACAATCTGAGAACATCAGTTCAAGACCAAGTTGTTAGCTTCCATATTAATGACAGCGCTATTCACAGTCACCAAAAATGGATACAAATAGTTTATTGCCTAATAACTGAGTAGAGAAAATTTGGTGCATATAAAAATATAATGCTCTTTAGTCATCAAAATAAGAGGAATCTTATCATCTGCTACAACACAAGTGGAAATCGAGATCTTTATATTAAGAGTATATATAATGCTTCTGTTGTCTCAGAACCCTGACCAGCAACTCTTGTCTTTATTCTTTTGCATACTTTAACATTTGTCACCTGAATGAAGTAATAACTCTTTGCTTTCAATTCATTTCACTAATGATTGGTTATTATTATTAACAGACCTTAGACTTTTCACATATCTATTGACCCAGTAGATGTTTTATTAAAAACACTTAAGTCTATTGCTCACTTTAAATCAGGCTTTTTCTTTTGCTCACTGAGTTGTATTCCTTATATGTTCTGTATATTAAACCTTTCGGAGATTGTATCACAATTAATTTTTGCTGTCAATTTGTCTTTGTTAATGTTTGACTTTTATTTAATTTTAATTTGAGACATCTCATTTCTTTATTATTTTTCTTTTCTATGGATTTGGTTTCTTCTCCAAAAAACACATTAAACTTTCTGATATCTTAAAGTTTTTCCTTGTGCTTTCTCCTAGTAGTTTCATTTTTTCTAGGTGTTATATTTAAATTGTTAACCTATTTTAGTTGTTTTGAACTGGTGAGTGACATCTAATTTTAATTTTCCCAACACTAGTTATTCAAAGACTACAACTTATATGACACATATTTTTAGTATCTTTGTCTAAAAGGGTAGTATCTAGATATATGGGACTTACAATACCCATGCCCATTGCAATGATAGATTTGTCTATTTATATGTCTATGCCACACTGTTTGTTAGAGCCTTTTAGTATATTCAGAAGTCAAATATAGTAAATCTTCAGCTTGGTCTGTTCACTTCGCTCTCGCTTTGTCTATTTTGGAATGTTCATACTTCCATAATTTTGGGGGATCGTTTTGTCCATTCTGTAAATAGTCACGAGTATTTTATGGCGGATATTGATTTTAAAGTTTTATGTTACTTGGAAGTAGGTAATTATGACAATTAATTTACTTCTTGGTATTGATTTTGGTGAATTTTACTCATTTTGGTGTATTGTGCTTCATCTCTTTTACGAATTTTTCTCAATTTCTCTTATGATTTATTCAACACATTTGTTCAGTTGCCTGTTCTGACCACATTAGTTGTATAGTTTATGATGTATCTTTTGATATTTCATTCCATCCTAAAGCTTGAACCCATAGCCTAGCACATGCTAGACAAGCACTCTATCATTATTACATGGACCACACTTGGAATATGTCTTTATTTCTAATATCTGCTACCACCATGTATAGAAAGATTACATCATATAATTAAGGAAATTAACATTGTTAAGACTTGTTTGTGAACTACTTTGTAAATTCATATACAGAATGTGCCAAGCTGTTGACTGATATAGTTTAAAATTGTTAAGTCCCTTTCCTTTCAAATCCAGTACCATGTGAATAATGTTTATAACACTTCTAGGTACTGCTGCAAGTTCAAGATATATCCCACAGCCCTTTTATAGATCACAGCTATATTAGTTTCTGTGTGCTGATTCTGTGGAAAAAATCTCTTTCCTAGAGAGTTAGCTGTATTTGAAAAGCAGGGAACCCCTGTAAATTAATTTGGATACTCAGGAAATGGAACTTCCTACATGGGATAGTGTTTTGCCCTTAGAATAATTTCCCCATTTTCCAGTGCAGCACAAAGTTTTCTCTACAATCATACTTATATTTTTATCATTTATGTCTTTAACATTCTTTGACATCAGCTTCAATAACATCCTGCCTTTACATTCCCTCTTTCAAACTATTCAGGTAATTATCTTTAAATTTAGGGTCTGGACAGAATGAAGCTAGATTCTTGGACAAAATATCACATGGATGGTCCCTAGCTGAGTTCTTGATAGAGTCCTTTTTCTACTCTGACTTCTCATGAGCTGGGATTCCACCATCCATGTTACACTTAGTGGTACTCTCTTTCATGATCACACCAAAATGACCCCTTAAGCTTGACATTAATTGTTCAGTTATTGCAAAGTTTTCAATATTTGCTCCCCAAAATAGTCCCAAAGGCTCAAATTCCCCATAGTCAGATATGTCACAGCAATGGTCCCCCTTATTGGTTTTAATTTCTATCGTAGTTTCTTCACATATGACTATGATAAAATATCATGACAAAAACAATTTAAGGGATAAAGTATTCATTTTTTTCTTGAAGATCCAGGTTACAGTCCATCATTGTGGATAAAGTAGCAGAAAGTTAAGTTAGTTGCATTACATCCATAATTAAGAACAGAAAAGAATGAGTTAATGTGGTCCATGTTAGTGTTCAGCTCACTTTCTCCACTCATACAGTTCATAATCTATGCCTGGGGTATGGTGCCACCCACAATGAACTTTCCAAATAATTATCTATCATCTATTCATCTATTCCAGCACCCTTGAATTCAGTAGTGATGGTGTTCTTTGCTTTTAGGAATCATACTGCCTTTCTTTTTCATGATTCTTGGGTTTCTGCTTTGTGATTTTAAATCTACTTACTTGGGTAAATATTCCTTTTTAATTTTAGGTTCTTATTTCCAACCTAACTTTAACTGTCAATTTCCAGTGTCACTATGAAAGGAGAAAACACATCATTGTAACAACAATATCAAACCATGTATAATATAAAGACATATTCAAACTGATAAAGCTATTGAATACATACTTCATCAGTGACCACAAAACAGAAAATGGCTAAAAACCTGTAGAATGTGCGACAAAACTTAAAAATATAGTGTAATTTTGATGACAAATTAGTGATAGACTGGAAAAAAAAGAGGGAAATAGAGACAAACCAAGGTTAAGATGTGAAAAGAAAAATGAGAAAAATAATGGAAAAGAATGATATGGAGGTGAAGATAAAAGAGACACACACACACACATATGAATTATCTAGGAAGAAAAAGTAAAGCAAAAAATATTTTAAAATGAGAAATTTTGAGAAAATATTGCATACATGGAAATAAAAGTAAAATGTATGAACTTTTTGATAGAAACTAAATATAACCCAATAAAATACAATCAAAACATTACTAAAATATAATAGACAAATAAAGTAGAACAATATTCTAACTTGTTTCTATGTTGCTGCAATAAAACACTGACCAAATCTAACTTGGGGAGGAAAGGATTTATTTTATCTTAAATTTCATAGTCTACCATCAGTAGTATCCAGGGAAGGAACTTCAGGCTGACATCTGGACACTGGAGCTGAAGCAGAGTGCATGGAGGAATCGTGCTTACTGGCCTGCTTCATCTGTCTTGTTGTGCTACCTTTCTTATACAGCCCAGATCTACCTACTAGGGCTAGAACCATCCATAGTGGGATGGACTTTCCTATGGCCATTAATAATCAAAAAAGTTCCCTACAGACATAGTCACAGACAAATCTCATGAAGGATATTACTCAATGGATGGTCCATCTTCCCAGGTGTCTCAAGTTTGTGTCAAATTCACAACAGCTAACCAGAACAAAGAGCATGCAGCATACTTCTTATAGTGGATGGCAATTAACACAAGGAGTCACAACTGGTCAACTACACAAAGAATGAGACTGATGAGTGCTTACACCGGGATGGGACAGCTCTTCCCAAGTCTCAGGGATCAGTGGGGGATAGGAGGTAAGTACGAAAGAGCCAGAGGTGGTGACTACAAGGAAATAGTGATTTCCAGACATCAGGACAGTCGTTCAAATGAACTCATAGAAATTATGACAGCAAGGACAAGACTTTAATCCAGGCAAAATTCCAGAATGGAGGAAGTGGGGAGGTTGACAAGAAACCCCCAAAATAATTGAGGAACTATTGACAACTGATAGCTTCTGGGAGAGGGCAAGTCAGTATTTTGTAAGCACATGATGCTGGATAGGTTGACCAGGCTCCAAACAAAGGAAGGACCCACACTGAAAAACCTTTGGGAGTACAAATTTAGACTCAACAGACCTTAAAACCTATACAGGAAAGGAAATCACTTTTGAGAAGAAATTCTCAAAAAAAATTAAAAGTAATATTAAACAAGAAAAGAAAAGATGAACGAACAGAAACTGAAAAGAGACAAGTGGAGAAAAATAGAAGAATATAAGATGAGGAGAACAAAACCTTGCTTTTAGCAAGTGAAAATTTTAAAAAATGAAATTACTGGTTTCTATTACTAGTTCCTAGTAATAGAAAATTCTAGATTGCCACTTATATACATGAGGAGAAGGTCAGTTGAACTTGTGGATTCTTGTTTTCCTATTATGTTGGTGTTGATCCGTTTTTCACATAGGTGTCTGTTATCTACTAGAACTGTCTTCATTTAACCAGCTTCCTTTCTTTGCACACCCATGGCCTCAGCTCTCCACACTCAGCTTTGATGTTTGTAATTGGAGCTGGCTTTTCAAGGCACCTGAGGATTCACGGTTTGGACCCCTGCAGTTAGCTGCTGGTATCACTGTGAAATATCTCCCAATTGTGTTGAAAGTTGGAGAATCAACCACAAGACTGTGATCTGTCTAGGCAGAGAGCTCGCCTTCATAATTTCCAAAATCACTATGTATTGATCACCCTAGAAGAAGGATCTAGCTATGAAAGTCAAATATCCCTCTGGAATGCCATTGTTCTCATACTTTACAGCAGAGGACAGTAGGTGGCTGACTTCAGTCGTTGTTCTAACATTGTTCTCAGACTCATGGTGTTACATATCGGAATAATTCTTAGTTGATAATGTCTGTTCTAGGTCACCAAATTTCCCTACACGTCATCGATCTTAGCTTCGTGTAATGCAGTGTGCAATTTTGACTCTGCCACTCTCCACACTATCTCCCTGAGCTGTCTCTCACTACTGCTCTGCCATGTTAAATTCAGGCTTACTGACTTGTGGTAATTCTCTGTTCACTGGTGCCCAAGATATCTCAGTTTAAAACAAAAGATTCCTGCTCTCCGAGTCATATAGCATAACACAATGGGTTTCACTGTAAAGAGTTATAGCTTAGAAGAGCATCTTTTAAAAATATAATTTTTAAGTAATTCCCTAAGAATTTCACACACTAAACAAAGAATTTTCATCTCTCTCCCAGATTTGTGTCCTCTTTTTTTTCTAACATTCTCAGTCAAATTTGAGCTACCCATGTACTTATGTGGGTGGGCCCATAAAATGAAGCTTGGTTGACCTACCAGGAGCCGTACCCGTAAAGAAAATGGGCTTTCCCTCCTCAAGGAGCTACCAACTGGTAATAATCCCTCAATTAAAAATGAGGACTTGCGACTCTTCCACACTCTATGGTGGGATGTTGACACTGGCTTTATCTTGTGTATGTCTTTTGCTGGTAACCCTTGCCATGGTGTGCTCATGAATATAGTGGTCACGTACACAATACATTACTTTGCTCATCTTCTCTCTGATCTCTGGCTCTTATAGTCTTTCTGCCCCTCTTTTATGATTGTCCCATTTGTGGCTGAGAAGACTGTAGACACTTTTCATTTTGACTCCTTGTGAGTTTCTGAGTAATCAACATCTACACAAAGAAATTTAAGTCTGAGAGCTCTGCTAATGTATGTGTATGTAGATACAAATTTAGAGGAGAATTTGATACTGTGTCCATTTAGAAAATTAATAGAAGTTTATTTTGCTATATAGTATATCATATATACAATTATGATAAAATATCTTATTTTTGTGCCCTATGATATATCCTACTAAGAACTGCACTTGAAGAGCCACTCTCCAGGAACAAATGGGGGAATTTCTTTTATCTATAACTATATTAACAAGTTTCTTTAAAGCAAATATTTGCAATAAGATACTTTGAGCTTTCTCAGGAGCTTGTCAGGTCAACACAAACTTTCTACAGGTCCTTTAAAACTTTAACCATACACTATTAGGAAAGTTTCTGTTTTTTTCTGAACTCTGTGGCATATTTTCTTTCCCTTACTGTGGTTTCCCAATCTTTGTATTTTATCTACCTTTATTACATTGATCTGCTATGTATAACATCAGTTTGTTCATAGACAAATGGTTCACTGAAGTAAATCATTTTGTTTTTGACATATAGCACATATTCAACTTATTCTACTCTAAGATATTTTTGTTATTTTTTGAGAATTTAATTTATTGTATATTGATCATATACATTTTCTCACCCAAACCACTAAGAGTTATCTCCCCTTGTCTACTTATCCATCTCTGAGTTCTCATCTTTGTTTTTAGCCTACAGAGTCCAATTTTTACTGCCCATGTACTTTTGGGTATGGTGATAATGCCTCTATTATATACCGTAGACTAATTAGTTAAAAGCCTGTTGCCAGTTCTGTTTATTTTTGAAAAAGTTTACTTTTGTTCTTGTTTGTAGGCTAGTATGGCTTTCTAGATACAGGCAAACAGTATAAATGTTTGAAGCCAAAAATTATTATTATTTTTTGCATTTTGTGAATAGGCATTTAACATCCAGTAATTTAGTGCCTGTAGTTACAATATCTGACAGAATAAAGATTTAAAGATCCTATTCATGACCATTTTTAAAATTTATACTCACATTTTTCTGCATTACATTTTGGAGTTTCAGATACAGTTGAGATATTTTGTTTAGTATTGTCAAGTTTTAAAAGATACTGACATAATGAGGTAAAGAGATGTGAGATAAGTAAGGAGAGATATTTGTAGGGAGGAAACATATTGAGTAAATGATGTGACATATCAAATGAGGAGTTGGGATCATTTTCCTTTTTGAGAATTTGGGGTTGATGGCACTTCAGTGGTTACTGAAATGAAATGCCAATTTTATCTTTTCTGTCATATTCTTCTTGATGATAGATTTTAAAATAATAGTGCTGCTTGCATATTCTCTTACATAAAGAATAAGAGAACTTTTATTTACCAATTGCACCCACTGTAGGTCTCACTAAGCTTTCACACACAATATACAACTATCTCAAAAGCACTGAAAACCCAGTTCCATGACATTTTGAATCACTCTCATAATTAAGAGTTTTATTTATTTCTCTTTTAAGTGTCTTCGTATGACATCTCAGGGTTATTTGTATGCTGCATTAACACTTCAAGTGGTCATTCTTTTCTATGGATTGTCTCCTTAGATATAATTACTGAAATTTAATGATTCAATGTAGAGATGAGTATGTTTGCCCAAATACATTATTAGAAAATGACAGAGGAACATAAAAAGTTAAGATTTATAAACACTTGCCTTTTATTCCTTTCTTAAAATGACTGGAGCATACACAAAGCTAATCATTCACATGTTTATTTATTTATGTACATGTATATTTCCTTTTTTTAAAGGTCTGAACTTTTGAATATGGAAGTGAATTTTCTGTTGAGCAGTATTAGGAAGTGTTCAGATTAATCATACATTCACAACATGGCCATTCTTAGGTTTTATTCATTCTTTACCTGTTTATAGCTTATAATAGTTCAGAACTCCTTTAATTTTTAGAAAATTGTTTTTTGAAGTAAAATTCCATAAAATACATTATGAAATGTAATATTTTCTAACTGAAACTTGTTTAGAGACATTATACCTATATGATAGTGTGCTATAAAATACCATAATCTCTGAGACCTTAAGGATAAGAACCATCCCACATCCTTGGCTTATTATCTTGGGAATATATTCATTTCTCATTTCAGAATTATTTTTCTTTAGCCAGGAAGAAGTGATATAAAAAAGAGATGTTGAAAACTGTGATGATTTTCATCTAGGGCTAAATTTCTTGCATAATATCTACATCATACTGAGCTGACTTTTAAAGCAAATGTATCCATATCAATGGTTAAACACAATAAAATGCATGTTCATATCATATAGTCATATGAGTTATGGATTGGCCAAGTTTTCTGCCCGATAAAGTCATTTAGTGCTGTGTATACTCTTTCAAAGTTTTAGTTCATTCTTCTCTAGATTCTAAAAAGTACCATCAATTCATCTGTTATATAAGAAGAGAAAAAAATCATAGAATATTGTGTGATTGGGTTCCTTTAATCACATTAGGAATTGACACATTTTCTTTGTGTTTCAATGTATATGATTTATCAAATTTATGCACTTCATACAAACCATCGTACCTAACTTTATAGGTCCTTCTCTATCTGAACCCCCACAGCTCTCACTCCCCTCCCCCCGATTTCTTGCATTCTTGTCACATGTGTTAAGGCCTATTGAGTCAGTTGTGAACACAGATGTTCCTCAGTGCTCTTTCATCCACAAGAGCCTAGTCAGCCTATCTAGGCTCATTCCCTTAAAGAAGATCAACTATATCTCCCTCAGCAGTGATCAGCTGACAATAGTTCCTCAGCTAAGGTTAAGGTTTCTTACCCATTTCTCCATTCTATGCTGGATTTTTCTCTGGTTTGAGTTTGCATGGCTCCTCTTCATGCTGTTATCATTGCTGTAAGTTCATATGAGGAAGTTCCAAGAGTCCTGAAAGACTTTGTTTCCTTATGATCACGCACCAAACCTGGCTCTTAAAAAATTTCTGCTCCCTCTTCCACAGTGGTCCCTGAGCCATGGATGGGTGAGATTTAATGTAGGAGTCCCACCCAGGGATACACTCTCTAAATTCTCTTATTCTCTAGACTTTAGCCAGTTATGAGATTCTGTGTGCATCCTAATCTATGGCATGAAGAAGCTTTGCTGGAGAGAGTTGAGAAATGCATTGGTATTCCCTCTACTTCCTGTTCTACTACATTCCATTAACAAAAGGTGTAGCAGTTCCATTGTATATGTGTCACTTAGGGCTGGACATCTCACATACACTTATTCTCTGTGTTTGATCAATTGTGGAAATCTTTAATAATCTCCGTTGGTTTCAAAAAGAAACTTCTTTGAGGACTGATGAATAGTATACTTGTCTGTAAATATAATGATCCTTATTTAGCATACAGCAAGAAATTACATTACTCTTTGGATATGACAGAGGTAGGGTTTTCTCTAGGATCTGTGACCTCTCCAGGTATGTGTTTTGGCTATGTCTACAGTGACACACACCAATTTTAACTGAAAAGGCTTTAAGTAAGAAATCACTAAAGCTAAATCAAAAGATCAACAGCTAAATAGACACACGAGAAATAAGGAAACAAAAACAGTAATACAATACCTCCCAGATAATTCACAGTAGAATTCTACCAGATATTCAAAGAAAATCTACAACTAATACTTCTTAAACTATTCAAAAAGATATAAGCAAAGGAAGAACTCCCAAATGCCTTTTGTGAAGCCATTATCACTCTAATACCAAAATCAGGTAAAGTTAAAGTTAAAAAAAGAAATCTATAGTCCTATATTCTTGATGAAAATAGGTGCAAAAATTCTCAACAAAATACAAAAGGCATATAGACATATACCAAAAAGAGTCAGAGGGGGAGGTGCATGACCATATGGAATTAGTCTTATATGCTCCTTGTTCATAGGAACCTACAGCAATGGTGTCAGCATGCACAAGACCCATGCAAATTCAAGTAGACCAAAACCTAGGATAGAACTATGGAAATGGGCAGCAGGCCCCAATTTTAGTCAAAGAGCTATTGGCAGATGATTAATTCTGGGTGAGGAAGAGCTAATCTTCTTAAAGTGAAGGACTCTAGATACACTTAATAGACCTCAGTGGATGGACTTGCACTGAGTAATGTCTGGGTACACTAAATTGGCTCCATAGACCTTAACACACATGATAGAGTGTATAAAATCCAGTGGGAAGGAGGTTATGGATTTATGCTGATGGGGAAGTGGTTATAAAGATGATTAAGATGCTCTGTATAAAATAAAAAAATCAATAAAAATTTACACAGAAGATCATCCACCATGATCCTCTGCAAGAACAGCCAGTGCTCTTAATTGCTGAGCCATCTCCATCCCAATTAAAAACAAATTGTGTCATTTTTATGATAATAATAAAGGGATAGTGTGAATGCTATATCTAATTTATCATTCTACCAGTAACTATACACTACGTATGAAATTCTACTTAGTCATAAAAGAACTGACTTAAGATTCTTAATGTTTAAAGCCTCCCTGAGCCAATTTCAAGTTACATGTCATGTCAGTTATAACTTCAAACAATATTCAAATGAAGTATATGTGAGTTCTAATGAAATGTTATATATTTGAATGTATTTTTTCTATTATATATCTATATCCATCTATCATCTATCTATCTATCTATCTATCTATCTATCTATCTATCTATCTCTCAATAGGAATATGTACTCATTTTACTCCACAAGCATAAAACAGTCATGCATAGTGTATGTGATGGAAAAAAATTATTGTCTTGGAACTGGTTGAAAACCTATCAAATTCTACAAAGGGAACATGGCTCTTGGAAATGGGCTTTATCTTGTAATGGCTCAGATATGGTTGATGATATTTTATTTAGTTGTTGATGCCACGCATCACATTAAAATTATGCCTGCCAGAATAAGCAAAGCATCATCTACCTACTCTTATCAATAACGTATTTTCTTTTCAGCTCCGTGCACAGTCACCTTATTACATGGCTTGACTGAAAGTCATTATAAACTCAACCTAATATACAGTTTTATCAATTGAAATAAGTGGAATTTATCAATTGCACATTGCTTATCCGTATTTCAAAGGTTATTTCTAAAAGACCTAGGATATCAGTAAGAATTGAGGATGCGTCATGAGCAGGCTAAGAGGTTGTATCTGTTCAGTTATCAATGAGATGTATGAGAAAAACTTTCATAGAGTTTCATAGGATGGTCTTATAATTAATACTGTTTCAGAAGAAATATTGGGGTTCAGTAAAAATGTCATGTGAAACAATTTGTCTTTAATATATGTTTAATGTCTTCTTTCAGTCATTTTCTTCATCTCTCTCTCTTTCTCTCTCTCTCTCTCTTCACAATCTCAATTAGTGCTGCATTGCTCTTGACTTCTACTTTTCTAATTAAGATGTTTCCTTAAATTGCTCTGTTTCTAGAGCTCTTTCATCTCTACTAGGGGACAGGAACAATTTTAATGTTGTCTTGCACGGTTGCATTATGCTTTATTATTTTAGGTTTTATTCTTTGAAAATTTCCTAAAAGAATACAAGTATCTTAATCACATCAGTTGGCTAAGCCTTCCCTACAACTCACTCTGTTACCTCCCCAATATATCTCTTTCCAGCTTCAAGTTCCTTTTACGTTTGTAACCCTTTGACTCCAGTTTGGGCTGCCAATATGCATATGGCTATGGGTTTATTCACTAGGGCAGGGGCAAAATGTCAGTGCTCCACCTCAAAGAAGAGAGATCATCCCTCACCAGGTCGCTACAAACTGTTAAAAGCTTCTTAGCTAGGGGTGGTGCATGGGAGCACCCTTCTATGCTGGAACTTTTAACTTTATCTTCTGCAAGTAAATACAGTTGCTTTGCACTTATGTGTCCCATCTATGACTGAGCATTCAGTCATATATTCTCAATTTTGAAAGAAAAATGTCTCTCTGCATTAACCACTATCAACTTTCATAAGAAACTTTTCTCTGACCAGGGTTAGAAGCAGCATTGACTTTTGGACAAAACAAATAATTAGAAAGCAGTTAGACAACAACATGACCATAGAACAGCATCAACCCCCATCACAATTGCACCTATGTCTTCCTTAGCCATGAGTTTTGACCATGATTAGAATATCAGTCATGAAATCTGTTCTGTGTAGCAGACCTCAAACTCAATAAAGAAAGCTGTCTGTTGCTCAACCAGTTTTCCACCACTATTTAACTGGAGGATACAACTTGTCCTCTAGTTATGAGGGGCCTGAAAGAAAAATGGCAATTTTTCTGTGCTAATTTGGGTGTCTCTGGGCCTCTAGGACCAATAATTCCTAGAGATGTAGCCTATGTCTGGCTCTTTGTCTTTTGTTTAATAACCCATGTGTTTTGGGAGCAGCATTGCTCGCCCACACAGGGTACCTCAGTTCAAACTTGCTGTTGTTATTTATATTTTTTAAAGTCATGGACTTATTTGTCCTAAAACAAACTTTGAAGATTCCCCATTGCCCACCATTACAAAACTTATCAATTTTAGTAGGTTCCAAAAAGATTAAAAATTGCAATAGTCTAATGATTCATGTTTAATAAAAAATTGTTTTTAAGTAGCTGAATACCTGCTGAAAATTCCTTTGCTAAAGGCTAAAATTAAAACTTAATTTCTGCATGGAAAATACCATTAAGTTCGTAGATTTTGCTTAACAGTTGGGATTAATTCATTGCTTAAGAAAACGCCAAAATGTAAATTTGGCTTTGATTGACACTGTTTGAAAATTATGCAACATATGTGGAATATAATCTGATGGGCCCCTTCTGTACTTAATGTGAAATATTTAGATAACTTTTGAACACCTAACAGTTTCTTTGAGACAGTGACTTCCATGAGGATGGGGACTGACTGTCAGTCTGCATGGTATTTGCATTGGCATCACTAATATTTGGATCATGCTGTATTCCCTAACTTGGTACAGGTACTGATAAAAATCTCTAATGGATAATCAAACACTTTTGGTCCGTGTTTTATTGAATCCTGAGAGTTCTTAAAAGGAAAAGAGATCAAATGCTTGCTGCGACCACCCTTTTAAATTGCTATCTTTTGAAAAGCACTGCATGCGTTTTAGATTGATTTCCCTGTATTAGGAAAATGACAGTAGTTTCTGTTCTAATGCTGTTATGTTTTTAATTAGCTTAGAATCTAGTGAGGCTTCATAATGCTTTTCTATACATCTTTAGATTTGTTTCACCCACTACTTATCTCTCCCTTTCTTCAGCATTCTGCTCACTTCTCTGCTTAAAATTTTAGCATCAAGTATATCATATTTGATTTTTCTTTTCACATGCGTTGTACCATCTCCTATTATATTTTTACTTGGGATCATAGTTTTCCATGAGGCTTCTTCTAACACAGTTAATTTTGTTTAAGACATGACCAGCATCCTTGTTTCCCATTTCATTTATTTCCCTGCCTGCTTGAACCCTTCTGCCTACAGTATTGCCATCACTACTTTCATTTCAATTGCTACTGTGTCCCGACTTATATGGATACTTTCAATGGTTTATTTCTGATGACCTTCCTTCCACATGTAATGCAGGTTAAACCACAAAACAGAAGATGTGAAGCTATGATCCACATATGGGAGTGTACATATGAAGTTTGACTTTGAGATCTCAGAAGCCTCACTGAGTATAATTTTTCCAGTTCTATCCATTTACATGAAAACTTCATTATTTCGTTTTTCTTTACAGCTGAGTAATATCTCATTGTCTATCTATACAATATTATCATTATCAGACTTCATTATAGTCAGTTGAGGGACATCTAGATTGATTCCATACAAGGTATTGTGAACAGAGATGCAATGAAAATGCATGTACAAGTATCTGTTTAGTAAGATGCTTGTACTTTGAGTAGATGCCTGAGAGTTGTATACCTGGGTCATATGGCAAAATATTTATAGTCTTCTGAGAAAACTCCAAATTTATTTTAAGTAGCTGAACGTGTTTGCACGCCTACCAGCACTGCGTAATGGTTGCCCTTTACCCACATCCACTCCAGCAGGTGTTAACATCTGTGTTACTGATGATGACTTTTGTGTGTAAATTTTAGCACTTTGCTGGAAATATTTATAGGCTCCAAAATATCTTTGATAGGGTCTTTAGTTTCTCTTTTATATAGAAACTTATTATTTGCAAATAGGGATGATTTGACTTATTTTTTTCTATTTATATCCTTTTAATTTCTTTCTCTTTTCTTAGATCTAGTTAAGATTCCACATTGTGTTGAACAGAAGTAGAAAGAGTGGACATGTTTCTAATATTAGTTGAAGTACTTTTATCTTTGCTCCATTTAGAGTAGTATTGGCTATATATTGTTATATAACCCATCCCTAGCCTATCCATAATTTTTCTCAGATAAAGTTGTTGAATTTTGTTAAATACCATCTCATATAAGGAGATGTTCATATAATTTCTGTCTTGGAATCTATACTGTGCATGATATCTACTGATTTACAAATGTTAATTCATTCCTATACCTCTGGAATCATGAATGATCTTTTTTGATAATATCTTCAATTCAGTTTGTCATTACTTTTTTATAATTTTATATTCATTCTCATCAAGTTCATAAGTCTAACTTTCTTTTTCTCTTTTTTTATCTGGATTAGGTATCATAATAACTATGGATTCACAAAAAAGTATTTGGAGCATTTCTTTCCTTTTCCATTTTATGGAATAATTTAAGTAATATTGGTGTTATTTCTTCTTTGAAGTTCTGATAGAATTTGAGATAAATCCATTCAGTTCTGGGCTTTTATATATTTGGGAAATTTTTATTACTGCTTTCGACACATTGCTGCTTTTGGATCAGTTTAAATTAGATCATCTTGGTGAAATTTTGTGATGTAATATTCAGGTAGAAATGCATTAATATATTTTCTATTTCTACCAAATGAAATAGATGGTTTTAAAGTATGGCTTTATGAGTTTTTTGAATTCCATTGATATCTGTTATAATATGTCCCTTTTCATTCCTAATTTTACTAATTTAGAACCCTTCTTTCTCTTGGTTAATTTGGCTAAAGGTGAATCAATCTTGGTTTTCTTTTCAAAGAAGTAGATTCTTTGATAGTTTATGTATATTCTGTTTTATTTCATTAATTTTAACCTTGATTTTGATTAACTCTTCCAATCTACTGTTTCTCAGTGTTGTTTGTTCTTGTTTTTCCAAGGTATTCAAATGTTTAATTAAGTTATTAATTTGAGATCCCTCGAATTTTTTATGTATCACTAGTGCTATAAACTTTCCTCTTAAGACTACATTCACTCTGCCCTATAGTTTTTGGTATATAGCATTTTAATTTGCATTCAATTCTCAAAATTTTAAGATTTTGAGAAATCTTAAATCACTGATTTCTTCAGTGACCCAATTATCATTCAATAGTGTGTTGTTTAGTCTCCATGAGTTTATGTACTTCCTGTAGTTTCCATTGTTTATGATATCTAGCTTTATTCCATTGTGATGAGATGGAATACAGGATATTCCTTCAATTTTCCTATATTTGCTGAGATTTGCTGTGTGTCCTTGCTACATGATCAATCTGGAAAAGGATCCGTGGTCAGCTAATAAGAATGCATATTCTTTAATTAAATATTTGTCAGGATGACCTGTCAATTTGTGGTCATAGGGTATTAAAAACATCCACTATCACTGTGTTGGGATTAATCTGTGGCTTTAGAACTACTAGTAGTTTCAGAAAGTTGGGTGTACCTGTGTTTGGTGTGTATAGGATTAATATATAATATCCTCTTGGTAAACTCTTTCTTTACTGAGTAGGAAGTCACCTTCTTTATCTTTGCTGACTAGTGTTGATTTGAAGTCTCTGTAGCCAAATGTTGGAATTCTTATGTATGCTTGTTTCCTAATTTTATTTTCTCAGTGTACCCTTTTCGATCTTTTTACCATGATGTAGTTTTTATTACTGATGGCAAGGTGTGTTTCTTGGAAGCATAAAAAGGATATATCCTATTTTTCTTTCTAATCCAATTTGTTAATTTGTGTCCTTTTGTTTGGGAGTTGAGACCACAGAATTTCAGAATTTTTATCGAAAGCTGTGTACTAATTCTTATTATTCTTCTGATTTTGTTGTATTTTCTTAGATCTATTTTGATTAATTATCTTGGTATTTCTTCTATATATCCTGAAACTGCTTGAGTGTGTTTTTTCCATTTCTTCATACTAAATTCTTTCTTTCAGTAGCCCGTATAGAACTGGCTCAGTGGATATAAATTCCTTTAATGTGTTTTTGTTATGGGAATGTTTTATTTATTCTTAAGTTTTAATAGATAATTTTGATGAGAATGAGAGTTTGAGTTGACAGCTGTGGTCTTTCAGAAATTAGAATTCATTTTTGTATACATCTCTGGCTTGAAAATTATATTTGTATCAAATAAACAAGTATTGTTCTGATTGACCTGCTGTCAGGAGTGACTTGACCTTTCTGTCTTTCAGCTTCTGATACTCTTTCTTTTCTTTACATTTTTAGCATTTTGACTATAATATGTTGTATGGAGCTTCTTTTTTGATCCTATGTATTTGGTGTTCTGTGGGTCTCATATCTGAATTCACATCTCATATAGCAGTTTTGAGAACTTTTTCTATTATTTTATTGAAAATACATTCTATCCATTTTGTGTGGTGTTCTCATTCTTCTGTGTCCATTATCTGTAAGTTATGTCTTTACATGGTGTCCCAGAGCTCTTCAACATTCCATTCAAATATTTTTTTCTAATTTTATCATTGACATATACAGCATGACCTAGTTCCTTTACCTTGCCTTCCAGTGCAGATCCTCTGTTTTCCACATGATCAGCTCTACCAGTGAAGTACCATTTCAGGTTGAGTTGTTTTTCTTTTTTTTTTTTTTCAGAAATTCTATTGCTTTGTTGAATTCCATTTTCCTACCTTCGATTTTCTTATTTCATTCATTTCTTTGTTTTGTTCTTTTGGAAATTATTCATGTCTTCCTTGATTTGTTTTGAACATAGTTAGAATAATTTTTTGGAATTCCTCCTGTGGAAGTTCTTCCACATCATTTTCATTAGAGAACATTACTATGAGTTTATAATTTTGGAGGGATAGATAATTTCTTTGTTTTTCATGTGCTTATTGTTTCTGCAATGTAATTTGTGCATCTGGAGTAAGTTTGTTGGTTGTGTTTTTCTTTACTTTTTGTTCTAGTCACCTTTCTTCTTTGGACATTCTTTACAATGTTCAGGAGGGGACTGACTGGTAGGAGGTTTGAGACATTGTTTTCCTCTGTTGGTCTGGTAGTGGAGGCTACAGACTTTACTCCAAGTATTTTTCTGACGTCAGGTACTGTTTGGTATCTGAGGAGGCTTGAGCCATGTGCCTGGAACTAGTTTACACTCAAAATATGAACTGGTCCTTGAATGTTCTCCATTCAACATAGGATGTTCCTTCAGGAAGATGGCAGGGCTCTGGAAATTCTCAAAGGAATGGAAAGGAGCTAGGAGAAGATAGACTGTAGTCCCTGGCTAGCAGCTGAATGACTTTGGGATAACCATAAATCAGGTGGGCCTGAGGAGGGTGAGAGTTCAGCCCGTGGGTCTCTGGGCCCCATGCAGATACTGCATTATTCTTGAAGTATTCATAGTTTACTTCATTGTTGAAAATAACAACTTTAAATAAAACAAACAGTTTTAACTGTGGTACCACTAAGCTTCTGGCAGACCAATGGTGGTGATGACCATGATGAATGTGGTTGAAGCTAGCTATTAGCTCAGACTTGCATTGGTGGTTATATGGCTGAGAATATGCAGTAATACTATTCACTCAGGACTTATCTAGGTGCCTATACATGAGTTAATTCCCTTGTGGGAGTTACAAAGAAAGACTTTGCACTCAGTGTCACAGAACTTAAAATGTATGACTTCCATACTTTCCTTTTTCCTCAGAAGTTTCCTCGGTGTCCCTTTTTTGGACACTGACCTGTGAGTTCAGAGTAGTCTCTTCCTCACCTGGGGCACCACAATGTGGCTTTTCTAATCCTGTTACAGTTATACCTGAGTAAAGAAGTAGCCTAAATCTTAACATTTACAGTCAAGAGTGCACACAAACTCTGAGAACCATTTGTTCCTTCAAATGACTCTAAGAACTGTGCTCTAGAGAAGACTTCACTGATGGTTATTGAAGCTGTATTTACAGCATGAACTGGGGAACTACAAGCTTGGATGCACCTCGGTGCTATCAGACAATCTTGCCCATTGATCCCTAGGATTAAAATAACTCACATACACCACATCAAGCAGATTTCTCAGGAATCCTCATTGATCGTGATGAGAATATGCTGCTTCCAGCACTTTGGTATGTTACACAAACACTCAAATTCATCCACTCTCCTGGATGGAGGACAAGGATGGATTCTAAGAGGTCAGTGTCATATGCACAGATCACAAGAGCCCATGGCTCAGTGAGCTTATTTACATTATAACAGTAACTTTTTGATTGCAAGTTTAAGTAAATATTATTATTTCAGATTATGTCCTTATTGTAATTCATTGCAACACTATGCCAAAGAGAATTTTATTTGCTTTTCTGGTTTCTTACCTTTTACTTGTGGTAATTTAAACAATGTCAAGACGTGAAAAATCTCTGTGTACCTATAAAACTGATTTTTGAAGTTTTTATACCATTGTCCTTTTACCTCAGTCCCAGAGAAAAGAAAATAGAGACTCTACCAACCCTTGAGACAGCACACAGGAATTTAAAAGAACCGACTTTTAACATATTACAGGATAACAAGTGATAATTTTGTGTCAATATATATGTGGATTTAAAATTTATCTATGAAACATATGAATGGATAAGTAACACATACCACTTTGGTTATCTTTGGAAAGTTCTCTTATATCTATGATGAGATACATAGTGAGGGGAAAATGTGATAACCAATTTTAAAAGATAGGAATGGAGGAGATGACCAATGTAGGTTTTAACCAAAATGAAGTATGTATGGAATAAATGACAACCTACTACTTTGTAAGTAAATTGAAATATATATATATATATATTACAAAAACAAGTGACTTAGAAGAGAGATATATTACATAACTACATATTATTGTTCCTAAAAACTGTGGGTTATTAAAAACATCCCAGGGCTAGGTGTGGGTTACCTCCTTGTGAGTGGTCAGTCTCATAGGCATCCAAAACAGTACAAGCTCTTGCCATTTCTTTTGGTTGCCCTCCAGATCTGGTTGATAAGAAGAACATATAGCTGATGACAGCACATTCCTCCATTTCAAGATTCAGTGCAGTCAATCTGGGAGTGAGCTGGAAGATTCTTTCCTGCTAGCTAGCTTTCATAGTGATGGAAGTTGTTATATAGGCTCCCGTGGGAGAAAGGCATCAAGAGTCTTATTCAGCTGTGAACCCCTGAATCTACACCACTGACCTGTCAAGCAGCATGTAACTCTCATGAAACAGTGACATGACTCTTATAGGGGGTAACCAATTACTCACTGATAAAGATTTTTCATTTGCAAAACCAGATTTTGACTTTTCACATTCTATTCTTCTTTTTCATTGACTATGTTGGCTGCTATCAACATAGTCTTTGCAGTTTATAGTAAGAGTACACATTTTCATTTTGGTACAAAGCTTAGTGGAAAAGGATTCAGTCTTTTATAATTATATACAATGATTTCTGTAGATTTCCTTTAGATTATCTATGTCAATATGAAAATATTTCTTTACATTACTATAGAATTTCATTATCCATAGATGATTAGTTTTTTTGAATATAAATAATTTTTGCAAATTTCACATAATATTTTTTGATGATATTTAGATTCTCCCATCCACACCTCCTCTTACTGACCCCCATCCAATTTAATGTTCCCATATAAATGCTGAGATTTTGTTTTGTTTGAGCCTGCATGGGACTTGTGCATGGTGTCATCATTGGCTGTGAGTTTATATGAATAAGTGACTGTGTGGAAAACTGTATCCTTGTGTCATCCATTACTTCTTATTCTTACATTCTTTCCATCCCTCTTCCAGAATGATCACTGAGTTTTTAGAGTCAGACATTTGATGCTGGTGTCACATCCCGAGATAAGCACTATGCAGCCTCTTGTTTTCTACACATTGGCCAATTGTCAGTTTTGGTGTTAATCCGCACTTGCTGCATAAGGGTGATTCTCTGCGAGTGTTGACACATGCATTAATTTATGGTTTTATGGTAAGTCATGGGGACTAATTTTAAAACTATAACTCTTTAGTAACAAATTAGTATTGGGCTTTCCCCCTGTGTCCTCTGAACTGCCTAGTCTCAGATTTTTAGCCCAATATCCTTCATAGCCACCATCCTATAAGTGCAACTTAAATACAATTAGAAAGTGGTATGTTATTTCCATAATATTCCTGCCACTATTGAACTGGTGGACATACCTTGCGAGGCAAATTGTTGTAATTAATAGGATTCACAGCTAGATATAGTTGATGATTATTTTTTCTTCTAGTAACATGCATAAGACCTTCCAGCATTATGAAAACTAACTAGTAGAGATGAGGCTTTGAAGTCAGTACTAGCTTGATTTCACCTGGTTTGTTCTACAGATCAGGTACATAGTATCTTCAGCAATTTGGTTTTACCATCTAGTTCCGGAAGGAAACCAAGTTCAGGATCAATGGCCAGTAGTATTTGAAGGTCTAAAAAACCTTGAGTTTGGCAATATCAAGAAAGAAAGTCTATACCTGGCACTGGAATTTTATTTTGTTAGGTATTAGTCAATGTTTTATATGCTTTGGTTGATACTCTTTGTTTGACTAGACATTATGATCATACTTTTCTTCATATCTTCAATGGTAAGTCAGTAGCTTAGTATGCAAGGTTTACAACTGCAGAAGAAGTTTGATGATGTCAGAGCAGCTTCTAGCACTATGAAAGATAGCTAGTAGGGGGAAAACTACTGGTTCAGTTCCAGCTTGATTTGACTATGTCTTATAATCAAAGCATGCAGTATTTAATGCAATAGGTTCTTAGTGTTTAGTTTGGGTTTGGAACCTAGTACATAAATCTGTATTGTTTTAGCTATCTCAAAGGCCTTGCTTACCTGATTTTTATTGGAATTAAATTAAGCCACTAGATCAATTTACAATGAAAATTACACCTTTTCTTGTAAAATCTTACAATCCATGAACATATTTCTCTCCATGCAACTGATTTTTTTCTTTCTTCCTCATTTTGTAATATTCAGCGTTCATTTCTATACCTTTGCATTTGTTTATGACATTGCATTTTAAATTTTGATTTCTCCTTGATCATGGTTTGTTTAGATTCCAAAGCTGACCATAACAAAGTATTACAAAGTGGATAATTTGTTTTTAAATTATAACAATTTGTTCTTTCATGGTTTCAGAATAGAAATCCAAAGCTAAAAGATTCCTAATCCATGTTTCTTTTGAGGGCTATAATAGAAAATGTGTTACATTATTTCCTCCTAGTGTTTAGTGGTAGCCTATAATTTTGACATTTCTTTGCATAAAATGTGTCACTCCTAACTTGGTATACTTGATCTTAATACAGATGAAAGAATATACATATAAATTCCAGGTTGGGGGCTATGGGAGGTGCCAGTGCAGAAAGGGGTATAAAGATGATTAAGATTATTAAGATTAATGTATAAAGATTATCAAGAAATGCTCTATATGAAATACACAATGATTCAATAAAATATTTTTTAACAATGAAATGAATCACTTAACTCTATCTAATGCTCAACTTTCCTCTCACATTTTCTCTTTATAATGGCATTAATAATTTTGGATTAAGATTTATGTATCTCCTTTTAACTTCGTTTATTTACAAGACTATATATGTCAGGCCATATTCATATACCCTAAAGATTTCATCCTAATTTTAAGGAGATACAATCAAATCCATAACAGAATATGGGAATTCTGTTATATATATATTTTTTTTAAATTCTGCAAAATGTCTTTAAAATATTTTGACTAGATGCCAATATTTCAAAATCATGAGTTTCACATAAAACTGCATTCCTACTAGCAAAAGCAGGCAAACAAACATTTGCTTAACAGATCTGCTGAAGCTGTGTCTATATTTCCTAAGTTACATTTGGCTTTATTTTTTTTTTACTTTTAAAAATATTGAATCATTGTGAATTTCGTACAGAACATCTCAATCAATCTTAAACATCTTGATATTTCCTTTTCTACCAGCATCCCCATAGCCAGCAAAATGGATACATACATTCTTTCATCTGTGTTAAGGTCTATTGTGTCAAGTTAGTGTCCACACATGTTCCTCAGTGCAGGTTCATCCACTGCGGTCTAGTCTGCCTATCTGGAGTTACATGCTTTAGGAAGATCAACTTATCCTTAACTAGCAGCAATAAGTTGCCAATATTTCTTCAGGAAAGATTCGGGTCTGCTACCCATTTCTCTAGCATCATGCTGGTTTTTGTCTGCTTGATTTTACATGTGACTTAAGTATGCCGAAATCATTACTGTAGGTTCATATGAACAGGGTCTCAGGAGCTAGTAGGATTCCATTTCCGTATGGGCACACACCTCCTCACTGGTTCTTACAATCTTTCTGGCCCCTCTTCTGCAATGGCCCCTGAGCCTTGGGTGAGTGAAACTTTATACAAGAGTCCTATACAGGGATCCACACTCTGCAGATTCCCCATCTCCATTCTTTGGGTATTTGTGACCTTTCATGTTACTGGCCCTCTTTCACATGAGGGAGCTTCATTAATGAGAATTGAGAGACTCATTAGTGTCATCTTTACCCCATGTTCTATGTTGTGTGAGCCTTGTGTGTAGAGGTTGCATTGTAGATATATCACTTATATATCACTTAGGCATAGGCAATTCACAGGCAATGTGTGAGTGTGACCAGTTGTGGTACTATGTAGTAGGTTCCATCTGGTGCAACAGGTGCTTCTTTGATGAGTGGTGACTGGGATACTTGACTGTATATATAAGGACACATATTTTGCACTTAGTAAGAAGTTACATTACCCTAGGGATGTGACAGCCTTCAGGATTTCTCTAAGGCCTATGACTTCTTCAGCCATATGTACTTGACTATAATTACAGTACCGTACTTGAATTTCTTTCTATTGAGTGGGCTCTAAGATCAATTAGAAAGTAATTAATTGACTCTAAGATAAAATTGCCACTACTGCACCAGTCTTAAGTGTTGTGCCGGTTCTTGATGCAGTCACTTGGTCATGAGGCTGGTGCTGAGTCACCGAATGATGCTCTCCTTCCCTGCTTGCAGAGTGCTCTGCAGAGCTATGTGAGCTAACCTTCAAGGGAAGTGACTTCCAGGTTGGTTCCAGCTCTGTTGCTCCAAATCTGGTCCCTGAAGTATGTCTTGTCTTCAGCAATAGGATATTCCTTCAAGTCTGTGAGGCAATCCAGGTCTGTAGCAATAGCCTGTGTAGTTTTGGGAGTCTCTTGGACCACCCTGGCCAACAACTGAAAGGAAGGGTTCTCCTGTCTGGAACTGTTTCTGGCAATGTAGCCTTCAGCTCTGAACATGGATTTATGTAGAGATATTGCGTATGAAATTTGTCATTAGGTTGTTAGACTAATATGGTTCCCTCCTGTGTTTTATACTAGGTAGACATTATTTATCTTTTTCTCTCTGTCTGCCTTTCTAACTCTCGCTCTGTGCCTTCCCAATTGAAAAAGTCCCCATTTCCTAGTTTCTCCCTTGACAAATAGCAATCATCTATGGCCTCACATCTCTTGAGCTTCTTTTTTTCCCTTTATCCCCAGAGTTCCTTGTATAACCTTCTTTATCTCTCCAATTTAAATACCCCCATTTTATCTATTTCTCCCTTAGTAACACCTGTCTCCTACTATTCTTTCCCAGTTTCTTTCTTTCCGTTTAACTCCCTGCTTTCTTTCCAGTTTTCCTGGTTCCTGCAGGATACAGACTCATACATAAGGGTTTGGTGCTAAGATCTAGTAATGAAGATGAACATATGTCATTTGTTTTATCTGAGTCTTTGTTACTTCATTTAGCATAACACTTTCTAGTTCCATCCATTTGCCTGAATGGTCATGATTTCATCTTTCTTTATCAATGAGAAGAACTTCATTATGTAAATGTACATCTTGGGTATACTTATTCTTATTGTCGACCATTTGTATTATTTTGGGTATTTCTTGTAGCACTGGCTTGGTGGACTTGAATTCTTTCACCCTATTTGTGTTATGAAAAATATTTACATTATCCTTAGATCATAATATTTTTTCCTGGATAAAGTATTCTTGGTTGGCATTCATGGTCATTTAGAACCGGTAATTCTTTGCCCCAGGCTTTTCTGGCTTTCATAGTTTGCACAGAAAATTCAGCTGTAATTCTGATGGTTTCTCTAGCAGCTTTCAGTACCTTCTCTTTGTTCTGTATGTTTAATGTTTTTACTATGATATGCTGTTGGGAATTTCTCTTCTGGTCATATCTAATAGGTGTTCTATGTATTTTTTGAATCTCTATTGGTAGGTTTTTCCTTAATTTATGGAAATCTTCTTCAATAATCCTGTTGACAATCTCTTTAATGACATTGGCATGAGATTCTTCTCCTTCCTGTATGCCTATAATTCATAGATTTAGTCTTTTCATGTTGTCCTTATATCCTGCATATTCCATTTCTGTTTTTTTTATTTTGCATAGTCATTGCTTAAAGATTCCACATCTTCAACTTTGTCATTTAGTCTTTAATATTCTGTTTTCCATTTCATTCACTCTGCTTGTGAGGCTTTCTCCTGTTGTTTCAAATTGGCTTATTGATTGTTTTCAATTCAATGTTCATTCCCTTTTGTGTTTTCTTCAGTATTTCTATCTCTTTTTAAAATTCACTTTTCAAGTTATAATTTTTTGATAATTCATAAAGCTATATATGTGTATATTCTTGGGCTTACATCACAAGTTTATGCCTATACAATTTGAGTTCTTTGAGTTGTTTATTTATGTTTTCTTTCAGTTCTTTGATCATGTTTATGATTTTTCTTTTAAATTCTGAATCTTTGGGTTCCTCAGGGTGGTTCTCTTTGTAAGATACTTATGTAGGACTAGTGGGTTTTGTTGGGGACATAGTCTCTTGATTTTTCATATTATTTGTATTATCGCACTACCATTTTTGCTTATGGATGTTCTTTGTGGGTTATGTGTCTGATACAAACTTCTATTCTGCTTTTCTTCAATTGAATTTTGGTTCTGTTTATATTTTTATGTAATTTGTTTTCTTTTTGTTCATGTATGAAAACTGAATTGGTGTTTGTTTTCAGTTCTTTTAGGATAGAAGGCTGGTCTGGGTAGTAGGTGGGACAGGGTAGTAGGTAGGTTGTCAGGTTAGTAGGAGGGCTGCTGCGTTTCAGACAGATCAGGAGCCAGTGGAATCTATGCTAAGAAGTTTAGCTAGTCTGGGCTAGGAAGCTAGTCCATAGATCTGATGCAGAGGAATTGGAACAGGCCTGGGTCCAAGGCTAGCAGGCAAGAAGGTGGGGTGTGGTAGAGAAATGGTAGAGACACAATGGGTAGGTTATGACTTATATCAGATTCCTAGGTAGGTCGGTGTGTCAGGCATATCAGAAGTCAGGGCAGATGGAGTTGGGGACTGCAGGAGGAGGAATTCAGCAATCTCTGCTAGGGCGTTTAGGTAGTCTGGTTTAGGAACCTAATCTAGAGATCTGAGCCTGTTCATTTTTTATGTCTTCTTTTCTGCCACCATGCTGTCCATGCCTATTTCCATGCTTCCCCTACAATGATGGATTCTATCTCTCTGGAACTTTCAGTCAAAATAAACCCTTTCTAACTTAGACCTTTTTGGTTAGGGTATTATATCATAGTTAATGAGATTAGGTCTTTCTAAGAATATATTACATTTTTTTTACTTGTTTGTACACATGTACACAGACTTGCTCATGTACACTACAACTTATGAATGTTAGAAGATAACTTCTAAAAGCCAGTTCTCTCCTTCCACCATGTAAGTCTGGTGAAATGAATTTGGGTAGTCAGATTTGGAGGCGTGTACGTTTATCCAGTGAGCATCACATTGGCCCCAAATTATTATAATTTATTATAAGGATAAGTTTATTAAAACACATTGTTTTCATTCCTTAATTATTAATGTCTTGAGTTCATCTGCATTCTTGAAGAATATTTGTGAATACTGAATTCTGAATTGATAGTTCTTTTCTTTCAATGCAACAATTTTGTGAAATTTTATTAAGAATTTCTTGATATAATATGAGAAATCCAGTGTCATTATGCACATATACCTTTAGAAGATATAGAGGGCTTTTTTGTCAATAGAATTTCCTTATTTTATTTTTAAAAGTTTAATTATTATGTGCCTTGGAGTGGATTTCCTGGCAATGTGCGTTACTGGGGATTTTCTTGTTTGTGAATCAATAGTCATGTGCTGTTAATTTGAAGAAATATTCAATCTTTTTTTTTCAAAAATTCTATAAGCCAGTTCTTTCTATGGTTGGAAAATTATTTGTATAAACATTACAAAATTTTTAGTCTTACACTGCTTTCTAGTAGGTTCTTCAGTGAGATTTTTACCAAGTTTGATTATTTTGCTCAGATTGGATGAATTGTATCATTTTTTCTTCAAATCCATAGATTCGTTTTATGTAAGAATATCATAGATATATAATGTATTTCAATGACATCCATGATCAATTCCCTCAATTTTCCCAGACTTCTCCACATTTCCCTCCCAACTTTGTATCCTCTTTGTTTTCATTATAACCCACTGGTTCTAGTTAGCACTCAGTGTATGTGTGTGGGTGCAGACTAAGCCACTAGAGTATGGAGAACCTACAGGGGGTCACACTCCTGTCACTTTTTAAGAACACTACTGTTCCTTGTTCAGTAGCTATCAACTGCCAATAGATCTCAGCTATGAGTGGAACCTCGTGAACTGGTCTTCTCTCTATGCTGGAATATTGACTTGCTAGATCCTGTACAAATTTTCTACAGGTAGCTACAGATGCTATGAGTTCATTATTGCAATAGACCTGTCTGTCATGTCCAGAAGGAACGGTCTCTCAGCAGTTATTCCTAATTCTGACTCTTACAATATTTCTGGCCACTCTTCATTGGTTTTCTCCAAGCCTTGGGGATAAAGATGATATTGATGTATGATTTGGGGGTTGAGTAGTTCATAGTCACTTATCTTCTACACTTTGATGAGTTTTGAGTCTTTATTCTAAATGTTGTCTGCTGTAATAAGAAGCTTCACAGATGAGGGTTGAGAGATGCACTAATTTATGGGTATAAGAACAAGTATTTAGAAGGCAATTTGATGCTATATTTGCCATCTCCCACATGGCATATGAATTGCTTAGCCATGAATTCTTGGCTAGGTTTTCAGTACTAGATATGAGGTCGCTTCTGTGGTGCATGCCTTAAATCAAATCTGTAATCTGTTGGTTACCACCCAAATTTATTCCACTGATGTAACATTGGGTATATAACTGACTGACAAATGGTAATTGCACTTCATAGGGTTTCCTGCTAGGTTTATTTTTCGTTTTTCTAATGTACTTAATTTATTCAGTAACTTTATAATTTTTGTTACGGCATTTTCTGTTCTTTAATTTCCATTCACATTCTTATCTTTGATTTATTTTCTAAGACTTTATTTCATGAAGTATGTATTTGAAGATTTGTGTGTGTATGTGTGTGTGTGTGAGAGAGAGAGAGTATGCCACATGTGTACAGGTGTGTGCAGAGGCGAGATGAGGACTTTGTAGATGGAGCTGAAGATACAGGCAGTTGTGAACTTCCAGCTGTGAGTGCTGGGAATTGAACTCCAGGTCTCTGAAAGAGCATTTGGCACTATTAGCCATGGAGCCATTTCTTCAATTCCTAAATTGTGTGCTTTTATGATGAATTTTATGATATACATCTTCATTTATTAAGTAATAATTTCAACATTTGATCAATCCTGATTTTATTAGGTATTTATTGTAGTTCCAAACTTGTGATTTTCGTCTTACTTAATTTTTATTCATTTTGTTTAATTATTTATTTTTGTAATGGTGCGATGAATCCCAGGGCCTGATACAGGCCTCTCAAGTGCCATAATGCTAAGCCCTTGTTTTTGTTTTTTAACAATACAGCAATACAATGTGCATCAAATTACATTCTGTACATTTTATCTCTGTGAAAAACTCTAATCTGAGTATGTTGGCACATGCCTGTATTCTAGCACTAAACAGAGACAGAAGCAGGAGGATCCTGCTATCCTGAGGTATCTAGAAAGATCATATGTAAATATGCCTGAATTACATTCATACATTTTCATTATTTTTCACTAATACTTGTTGTACACATTAATGGTATTCAATGTGATAGTGTCATCAAATCATGAAGCACACACTGGACAAACGTGACTTCCCTTTATTCATTCTCTCCCCAACACTCAGAACAATCTCTAGTAACCACTATTGTAATTTCAGATTAATGGGTTTGGTCTACATATTTGAAAAGACTAAAAATTAAATGTTCAGGATTTTTTGGGTCTTTCATTAACCATTAGTTTGTCTCTCTTATTTTTATTATGACTTGGAAAGATATATATATATATATATATATATATATATATATATATATATATACTTGTTGGCATTTTAGAACAGAGAAATCAGTTTAAATTGGTTGATTATAGTGAATAGTACTGCAATAAACATAGATCTGAAAATATCTCTGTGGTGTGTTCACATAGAGAGACCTTCGACCTTCAGCTATATAATGAAACATAGTTTATGTGGGTCAAAAGGAAAAGACAAGGTCTCATATATTCCAAGCTGTCCTCAAAGTTTTCCAAGGTTTAATAACATTTGATTTTAGTTCTATATCCTTTAATTACTATATTCCTTCAGAGTAGCTTAGGTTGAGTCTATATTGTCATTCTGAATATGTCTTCAGGAATACAGGAGTGAAACTGTCCTATTAACATATTAATTTCATGTCCTTTGGATATGTAACTAGATGAAATATTACTATATCAGAGATAGCTATATATATATAATATTTAATTTTTAAAAGTGATACAGTGGTTTTCATAATGGATATACCACTTTATATTCCAAACAACAGTGTACAAAGGTTTCTATTCTTTGATTTCTTAATAACATTTGTTGTGTCTTGACTTTAATAAAACAGAACCTGAAGAGTAAGATGGCATCTCACTGTAGTTTTGATTTCTGTTTCCCTGTTGGTTAATACCTTTTCAAATGCACGTTAGCAATTTTTATTCTTTGGAAAATGTCCCTTCAGAACTTTTGCTAAATATTCAATTTGATTTGTTTTATTCTCTTGAGTGTTATGAATTATTAATGTTTCAGACATTAACCTTTTATGAGGTATATGGCTTGTAAATATTGTCTCATACTCTTAAAATTGCCTTTCGATTTGCAGTACCCTTTGCTCTAAAGAATTTTCAATGTGATGTAGTCAACCATTGTTTTTTTTTTTCCTTTTATTCCTTGGATTTGGACATCAAATCCAAAAGAATTGAAGCCAAGTCCAATATCAAATGATTAATTATTGATCTTTCATTCAGAAGTTGAAAAGATACAGGTTTAACATATAAATTTTGTCATTTGATCTAATCTTTATTTAAGGTGTTTTAATATGGACCTATTACATACTTATGCATATGGATTTTGATTTTTTAGCATAATTTGTTGAAAATACTATGCTTCCCCCATTTTGTATGCTGTGCATTATTCTGAAAGGTAAATTACCATACATGTGCAAGTTTATTTATGGACACTTCCATTTGTTCTATTGTTATATGAGTGCATTTTGTTCTATTTTCTTGTTGATTTCATTACTATAATTTCATGATATATGTTGAAAATATAAAATCTGATTTTTATGAGTTTATACTTTTTAATATTATTTTTGCCTCTTCAGTGACTTTTGTAATTCCACACAAATTTTTGAAAAGGTGTTGACTTTCAGTCAAAACTACTGTTTGAATTTTTATGGGAACTACATTGAACATATAAAACACTTTAAGTATTTTCAACTTTATTAAAATTATATTACTTATTTTTATGTTATGAGAATGAATATTTTGGCTGCATGTGTGTAAGCACAACATGTGCATGCAGTGCCCCTGGAACTGGAGTTACAATTTTTAGGGGCCATGTAGTTATTGGGAACTGAACACAGGTCATATGCAAGAGTAGTGAATACTCCTAATCAATAAACCATCTCCCTAGTCCCTTCTTTTGAACGTATTTTTAACTTGCTATTTGTACTTTTTTATTGTATTTTTGTGCATTTCATACACATCCTAATAATCTCTACAACCCCTTCCCCATTGGCACCTCCTATAGCCCTCCCACCACTGGAATTCATGCATTCTGTCGTATAAGAGCTATCTTGTTAACTTAGTGTCTCCAGATATCCCTTAGTGCAAGTTCATTCACTGAGGTCTCTCCACTGTATCTAGAGTCCCTCCCTTTAAGAAAATCAGCGTTTTCCACTAGTAATCAGCTGCCAACAGTTCTTCAAATAAGTTTGGGGCCTGCTTCCTATTTCCACAGTTCTGTGCTGGAGTTTTGTCTGCTTGAAGTTGCCTGGAACTTTGTGCATGCTGACACCATTGCTTTAAGTTCATGAGCAAAGTCCCAGGAGCCTTTAAGACTCTATTTACTTATGATCATGCACCCTGGCTCTTACAATCTTTGTGTCTCATCTTACATAATGGTCCCTGAGCCCTGGGTAGATGAAGTTTAATAAGGAATTCTGTCCAAGGACCCTCACTTTTGCAGACTCTTATTCTCTGCTTTGGTCATTTGTGACTTTTTTTGGGTTCTGGGGCCTCTGTTGCATGAGGAAGCTTCATTGATGAGAACTGGGAGTTGCATTAGTGTTTGTTCTTGTTTCCCCTAGTTCTGTGTTCCTTGTAGAAGTTGCACTGTAGACAGACCACTTTAGCTTAGACAATTCACAGACAATCTCTGTGTATGACCATTTGCAGAACTCTGAAATAATCTCCATCTGTTTTATTATAATATAGGAACATCGATTATTTATTTACTTGTGCTTTTAAAATCAATGTTATACAATTTTAACTGTGCAAATGCTTCTCTTATTTGGGTATTTTTTCTAAATATTTTGTATTGCTGATATAATTTCTATTGTTGTGGAAAATTTCTAATATATCCTTTGTGGATAGTTACTTTATGGAACTGTAGAATAAAATAGTTACTTGATAGAACTGCAGTGTTTTAAAAGGTTTCTACTGTATCTGGTAATTTTTCTGTATTTTCATTTATTAGTAAAATTTGCAGAAACATATGTTTTTTCTTTATAAGATAATCTCTGAAAATGGACAATTTGCCTTCTAAATTACCAATTAAAATGGATTCTATTCTTTTTTTATTTTTAATTTCCCAAACTGTGAGATTTTTACCTCTAGAATTTTAATTAGGTGTTTTTTTTTAAAATTTTATGTAAGGTAAAGGTGAAACCATACTGGGGCTAAAGAAGAATAATAAGAAACAGACAGACAACCTCTTGGTCCCTGAGACTAATGTCCAGGATCAACCTCAAGGTCTGGGTGCCCAGAACCATATGTGGAATCAAGACCATAGGTGACTATCAAGGGAGGTGAGAAGTACATACTTGAGAATAAGTCATCCCAAGGTTAAAATCTACAAATGACACAAACCTCCCCTTTATCCAGCATAAGCACAACACAGGGGCAAAATCTCTGCCATGAAAAACCTGGGACCTGGTGGAGGGACTTGTGGGGAATACAGGCACTCAAAGAAGTCTGAAGCTGCTGCCCAACACTTGGAAGTTCTCCATCCTCCAATCTGCTCCACCATCAGCCCACCAACAGAGGAATGTGGAAACATGGGTTATGGTTGGAGGTCATAGTCCAGGCTCACAAGAGGGGATCACTGCTCCAGCTCATGGGATGATATTACAACTCTAGGTTCATGGGAGGGGACCTCAGCTCCAGGTTCACAAGGGGTGAACTGCACAGGAGGAAAGGACAGTTCCAGATTCACTGGAGGATAACACAGTTCCAGTTCACAGAAGGAGATCACAGCTCTGGCTCATGGGAAGGTACCACAGATCCAGTTTCACAGGAGGGCACCAAAGTTCTGGCTCATGATAGGAGACCATAGCTCCAGGTTCTCAGGAGGAGACTCATTCATGGGAGGGAGCCAGAACTCCAGGTTCACAAGTGGTGACAACCAGTCCAGGCTCACAGGATGGCTCGTAATCTCAGTTATGTTGGTTCTCTTTTGCTCAAGGAGATAGATGGATCAAATGTTTTCATTTATTTGGTCAAGCATCCTGTTGGCTTTTTTAGTGTGTGCTGGATCACATCTTCCATTGTTAGGGGGAACAAAGTGATGTGGCATCTTCTTATTGGAGTCACGTTTTAAGTCCCTGAGTGCAGAGCAACAGCATCAGTAGCAGAAATAGACACAGGCAGAAGTGGCAGATGTTGTTGAACCTGTTGGGCTCAGGGTGTTGGTACCAGCAGCCAGTGTGTGTGACTTGCATACCCTCCTGGAATGGTTTCAACTCCTGGCATCCCATGCCAGCAGTGATGCATGACACCCCACAACTGGCAAGTACTGTTTGCTATCTTGTTAGTGTAGCTTTTTATGTTATTTAAAGCACAATGTCATAATAATCTCATGTAACTAACAAAACAAATCAGATCTGAGATGAGAATTATTAGGGCTGGAGAGATGCCTGAGCAGTTAAGAGTGCTGACGGTTTTTGTAGAGAACCTAGGTTAGTTTCTCAGCACCCACAGAATAGGCAATAAATCTATTCATTTTTACTTTGACATTTTGTTTTATTTTCCTGTATTTTTTGAGAGAAGATCCCATATAGGCCAGGTGGGCTTCAAAAACATTATGAAGCCAAGGCTAGCCCTTCATCTTGATTCTCCTACTTCAGCTGCCCAAGTGTTAATTACAAGCTTGCACCACCAAATCTGACAGAATTAAGTTTTGTCAATTATTTATATATTTATAAGTGTTATTCTTGCATGTATGTAAATGCACCTGTGTCATGTGGTGCCTGCAGAGGACAGAAGAGGGTGTTGGATCATCTGGAATGGGAGTTAAGGATGATTGTCAGCTGCCATGTGGGTGCTGGGACTCGAACCTGGGTCTTTTGAAAGAACAGCCAATGCTCCTAACTGATGAGCCAGCTTTTCAGCTCCTGAATTAATTTCATTTATTTATTTATTATTTATTTATTTATAGTTTTGTTTATTATTTTTACTTGCTCTGGCTTGTACTTAAAGTACTCTGTTCAATAGAAGCAGTGAGTGAATTTTTATCTTGCTACTTACTTTAGAGGGAAAGCTGTCATATATTTACTATTATTATGCTAGCTATGGGCTTTTTATATATAACATTTATCATATTGATGCAACTTTCTTGTTTCTAGTATTTTGAGTGCTTTTATAGGATGAATATATCCTAAATTTTATCAAATGCTTTTTCTCCTACTACTGAAAGCATTATTTTTATTTTCCATTCTGCCAATATATTGCCATTTCTGAATTACATACATTGAAAAAGTATATTTCAGGTATATATCCCAATTTTATCATGTGCTTTGATCAATTTTCTTTGCTTTGGACTTCAGCTCTCTGCTTTTTTAATAATTATATTTAGAGGCAACCATACTGTTGAGATTTCATGGGTGTAGCTCCCATGTTATGTGTGGAAGACACTATCTTGCAGTATATAACCTTGTGCACTGGCTCTTACAATATTTCCACCATCTCTTCCTTGATGTCCCATAAGCTTTAGATGGAGAGGTTGCATGTGCATACTAACCTCGGAAAACAGTCTCAACAGGTTTTTACACACACACACACACACACACACACACACACATGCATGTAAAAATAATAATTAAAAAGTCAGGATATTGAGTTGGGGGAACATAGGATGAATTGGAAGGAGGGGATGGAAGGATAAAAATGGGGTAAAATACTCATCTATTGAATTCTCTGAAGAACAATTGGGGACACATACCTGACTTTATAGGCATATATTGTAAATTCGAGTACAGGAAATTGGATGGGAAGTATTAAGGGGGTGCACTCATAAGGGAGGGGATCTATTTTAAATATCATGAAAATTTATTGTATTACATTCAAAAATTTTAAATGTTTTATTGAATCATTGAGTGTTTCATACAGATAAAATTTTAAAAATTAAGAAAGTGAAAAGATAAACATTTGATTAATATTAGATAATGAACCAAGCAATGATGTACTTCCATAGCTTATTAAAAATCCCTCTGGTGGGTTCTCTTGCGAAGAATCTAGGTTCGATTCCCTGCATTCACGTGGTGGCTAACAACCATCCATAACTACACTTTCAAGGGATCTGATGCTATATTCTGGCCTCCACATGCATAGAACAACATAGGCACACCTATATACATACAGACAATACACGAATACATATAAAATAATAATAATATTAAAAGTAAAAATTTAAATCCTTCTGGTGCAATAGTGGCACAAATATTATGGGAACAATGAATTACTTTATAACTACATTTAAGGTGCATTTCATAAGATAAAACCCGTATCTATAAATGATATTAGACCTTGGAACCTGTGACTAGATTGGTAATAGGCCATAGTGTTATTTTGCCAAGTAGATGAATGAATACAGCAACTTCTAATGAGTTATTGTTATATCCATAGATCAATGCATCTCTCAGCTCTCACCAGAGAAGCTTCCTAATGCAGCAAATGATGATTAACACAGAAACCTACAAGTGACCAACAAGAAGAGAAAATGATAGACAGCAGAGTACTATGCCTATATTGGACACCTGTATTTAAATTCTGCATCCAAAGTCTCAGCGATCATTGCAGAAGACCATACAGAAAGACTGTAAGAGTCGGAGGTGATGAATGACTATAAGGGAAATTGTTTTTTTCAGACAGATATTATTATTCATATGAACTCACAGCAATGAAATGTGGAACCATTGTCCACTGATAACTGCTGGGCTGGAGAGAGTCAGAGAAAATCAGTTTTCTTTAAGTTGTCTTCTTAAGCTAACCAGGCTTCAGTGTCAGTGAATAGACTCAGACTGAAGGGCATTTGGGGACATTTGTGTGTGTGTGTGTGTGTGTGTGTGTGTGTGTGTGTATGTTTGTGTGTATGTGTGTGTACTAGACTGCAGGCAAAACATCAAAATAATTGTTTGATATCTGAAAAATATTTGAGCAATGAAACGTATATTTGAAAGGAGAAATACCATTAGATGTTGCAGAATAGTTTTTTTAAAGTCCTCAAATTTGTTGGGAGAACCTGGAGAAATAACAAAGCATACATTTTCTTTGGTCACATGGAAGATACAGAGTGGTTTTGGTAATTATTACATAACTAGAACATTGGAAAATCTCCCATGAATATCTGAATTTCAAGAAACATACCAAAAGTCTCTGCTGTGGCACAGAACATATGATGTATGTTTGTATTTTCCTGCCACTAATACCTCACAGATGCCTAAGAAGCAATGAAGGTAAGAGTTGCCAAAGAATTAGGATTCCTCAGTGTATGTACTGCATACCTGTAAAGTATTTTGATTTCAGTGAAATATAACAGAGAAATGCATCCTGATTAATTTCATGGATAGGTTCCTAGAATATGAATATGTATCATACTATCCAAATAGTATCTGAGAGCATAGACGAGAGAGTAAATAAAAATGTTATATTGATTCAAGACAGCATAAATTTCTGGGTGAGGAGCAAAGAAATAGCTTTGAGTAGTTTAAGTAGCCTTGGCTCATGGACGTTTCAAACACACATCAATAAATAAACAAATGACTTTTATCCTTAGAAAAGAAAACACTGCACATCTGATCCAAAGCAATCCTTTCTTCTTTAAACACTTTCTCGGCTGTTTTATCATAGTGAATCAAAGTTCATGAGCATATATCCCCACCATGAACCATGAGCTGTACAGTTCTACTCTCTTAGAAAATCTGAAGCGAATAGACATGGAAGCATGGAGGGTTAATTTTCTTCATAAACCATCTTTTTCTCTGCTTTCTTTAGATAGTTAATATTCCATATATTTGTATCTCCTTGAAATTATATAACATTGACTTTGGCAAGAATCATCATTTTAAACTTGATTTGGCAATTCACTACCAAACTCTCTCTCTCTCTCTCTCTCTCTCTCTCTCTCTCTCTCTCTCTCTCCCTCTCTCTGTATCAGCTCCCTCCACTTATGTTGAACTCAGCAGTCCTGCACTTGAAATTCAAAAATACTCCATGTGAATGCATGTATACAATTGTCTTAGTCGTTTTGTTATTCACCAAGTTCCTTTTGTCTGACTGTACCAAGAGTCATTCTTTTTCTTCACTTGGCTCATTAGATCAGCCCTATTTCTATTTTGATAACTGTTATATAATGAAACATCACAAACAAATACAACCTATTACTACATACTGAGTTATGGGGATTTCATTCTGGCATATCCAACTTTTTGACATTGTAATAAGACTTTGTCATCTACAAGTTCATAGTGAGTATACAATCAAGCTACAAAAATATCAGATTGATTTAGGTAAGTTTATGATTTAGTGTTGGGCCATATTCATAGCTCTCCTTGTTCTCATTCTCTTCAGATGGTAATTGGAGGTAACTAAAATGCTCTGCCATGCTCTGTACATCACATCTCTTCAAACTCTGGTGAGCGATACTGCTTTAGGTCTAGAGACTTTAGTTATCTCACATTTAAGATTCTGAATGAAGTGGAAATGATGTAATTATTTCATCATAGTCACACATTCTGTAAGTCAAAATGCACAACTGACCCTGCGTTAATGACAAAGGAAAACTTCTAGAGGAAAGAAATCTACAAATCTACATGTGCTGTTCTCTATTCCGCAGGTGTCTGAGAAACTAGCTAATATTTACATTAAACCTTATTTTTAGGCTTAATTATTTAGTTCATTCCTTGAAAAATATTTCAGATATTCTAAGAGCTAGTAATTTGAGAAAAATAAAGGTAAAGAAATATAATTAAATCCGCTTTCATGATAATACCCTGCCTTGGCAGTACATATTGAAAAAAAATCATTACATAACTTTCTTCAAATAATGACCAATGTCTATGCATATGGGTTACTTTCTAAGCTGTCCTGTGCATGAATTTAGTCTCCCAAACATCATATTTATTGAAAATAATGTTAAATATTTGAAAATTGAGAATAATATATTTTACTTATATATGTGTACCTCACGTATAAGGCTGAAGAAGGCTACGAAAATGTATTTAGATAAGATTAACGGGAAGAGGTTTCAAAGGTCAAGACTTTCCTGGAATTTCTTTGAACTCTAATCATGGAATTCTTGAGTACAGGAAACGTATAAAACCACAAGGCAGAGTTAAGTTTGGAATAGGAGAGAAAATGGAAGGTATATTCAAATGAAGAAATAAAATGAAACTACGAACTAGAAACTTACAGAAATAATTAAGCAGTAATATCTATCATTATATATTCTTTATTCAGTTTATAATTATTTTTCATGCATAAGGGAGTAGACTCTAGAGACAAAATAGATCTGAAAGCTAATCTCTACTTTAGTAATTATACTGTGTTTTTTAAACTCGCTAAGAAGCTTTTATGAGTGTCTTCCTTCATCTCGAAATGGGAAAAATACTAATCATGTCATTCAGTTGTTATTGTCATGCAATGAGTTAATATTTTCACTTTTAAGGAAAACTCTATAAATGATAGATGTGAAAATTACATTATTACAATTATTTCTCACAATATTAGGATTCTTCAGTATGGGGTACTTGTATAAATATATGTATGTTTTTGACATATATAAATATAATTTAACAAATGATTAATATACATTTATATAATTAACACTGTTAAGAAAATGCCATTATAAAATGAAAGAATTCACGACTTTAGACCCATGAGATTTGAAGTTGTATTCCTTTCTGTCAGCCCTGTACAAACTTTATGTGCTTTAAAGAATTCCTAGAAAAGAATTTCAGGAAGTACTCTTGGGATACATTATTTTTCTCAATGGTCTTGATATAATCTGTAATTCACATCCATATTGTGATCTTATATTCACAAATATATATATATATATATATATGTACACATATACATATATGCAAGTCTATGATAGATATAGCATGCTGGAAAATAAAGGACATTTTTATTGTTTAATGTGACAGCCTGATCATCAAAATACTATTTTTCAGAAAACAATCTCTAAATAACGGACAACCACCAGCCTTTTAAACAACCTTTTTGCCACATTTTCTTAGTGACTCGTGAAAGCTAATGTGCAGGGCCGGTGATAAGGAGCTGCTCTGTAGCAGGCAGTAACTGCTACCTAAAAGCAAACTGAACTGGCATAAATAATTGTGCTGTAGAAAGCCTTTCTGTTGCACCTTGCCGATCACTGACAATTTACATATCTTAGGAAAACCTTTGTTGGCTTCTGTCATTTCCTCACTATTATGTGCCTTTCTGGATAATTACCAGTTAATGTGAAAAAGCAGATGGAAAAAACCTTGAAATTTCTGATAGAGAATCCTCAAACCTCTCCTCTTATCTGTGCATAGCAGCTTCCTGATTTCAAAAGAAGTTTCAAAACCTTTGTTAAAAATGTCCCTGATTCCCAGTTTGAATGAACCAAATGACATTCAGCTAAAATTATTCTCTTTTTTTCCACAATTAAATTCCATTATCATGAACTGTCAAAGTAAAATGGAAGGCCTCTTAACTAATGTGTCAGTTGTTTGCTTGGTATATTTTGTGGCATGGACTGCATAAAGCTGTGTGAAGTATTTGTGGAGTGAAGGGAAACAACGGTGATTTTTGCAACAAATGCACGGATGGTATAAAATCTTCTCTCTCTTATCCTTCTCCTTCCCAAAAATGTGTCCCTTTAGAGAATAACTGATTGACCATTTCACAAATTTTAAGAGATGGCAGGCAGGCACATTTTATCTCTTCATCCTCAAAGTAACTTGTCGGACCTGACTGCATGATCACTTGTGTTAGACATTAAGCAAATTCAAGTGTCACTCCTCTTATTAATGAAGCTGTGATTGCAACATAATTCATGGATGTTATTACAGATTGTATTCAAATTTCTATCACGAAGAGCGGCATGTCAGAACGTGTTTATATCTAATGGTAATAGACAAATATGTTACCACAGTAACAGTACTGAATTACTCTCTTTGCATTACTTTCTGTGAGCTTGTCTTATTTGAAAACCTGCACCTCTCCTATTGTCACATCTTTAGCATGTGGAGTCTTCACCCGTTTTAAAGAATCCAAACCCTCCTTTCTTAACTTCCTAAAAAAATCATTTACTATTGATTCAGGACTGAGCTCATTATCTCTCCATCACTGATAGACAATTACAGTCTCATTCCAGTTTTTGCCCTGGTTATTATTTTAAAATATTTTATTGTTTTGTGCATTTCGTATAATAAATCTTAATCAAATTTAGACCCTCTCTCCCATCCCTGTCCCCATCCCCCGACACAGGATATCATGTTTTCTGTCATATACTTTAAATAAGTCCTATCTAGTCAAACATTTGTATGCAGATGTCCTTCGGTGCAAGTTCTTCCACTGGACTCTAGTCAGCCTATCTAGATTGACTCTCTTAAAGAAGATCTACTTTCTCACACCCAGCAGTAATCAGTTGCAGCAGTTCTTTGGCTAAGGTTGGGGCCTGCTGCCCAGTTCCCTCCTTCTATGCTGTGTTTTAGTCTGATCATTTCGGTTAATATTGAACTTTTCTTCACCTTCTGGATATTCAGAATTAAGCAGAATGTCTGATATAAAGGTTTCATTCGCACATTACATAGACTAGATTTGTGTTATTTACTTATAAATGGCTTCCACAAGTGGGGAGGTACCCTTGCAATACTGGAAAATTTATCTGTATTATGAGAGCGTTCACAATCCTGAAGACTGGGGAGTGTCACACTGCGGCACTAGAAGATCCTAATGTCTGGTGAAGGCTCACTCCATTTCTTATGTGTGGCTTCTTGCTGACATTCTCACACAGGCGAAGCAAATAGGGAAAACTGGATTACTCACATCATGATATAAGAGCTCTGATCCCATACATGCAGCACAAGTCTCCATTATTTAATCATCTCAAAAAGTCCCCATGTATTGATAATGTTACATTGAAAGGTACAGTTTCATATCCCACACCACCTTCTAAAAAGGGATCAGAAAACAGCTATCCGAAGTGTGTTTTTCATTCATGTGTGTTCTAGAGCCTGAACTCATGTCTTTCAGGATTGATGGTATGTACTTTTACCATTTGAGTAATTTTACTGGTTCACATATAGATTTTGGAATCAATAAACATTAAACACTAAAATTTTTTCATTTAAACATTAGAACAATCATGGATAGTGAATACAATTGTTTTGTATATGTTAGACATGAGAAAAAGGTAATTGGATAAATGAAGTACTATTTCATAGATCCTTGAACTAAAAATGGTATAAGAAGAATTGAAATGCAGTTCATCTATTACAAAGCACTTGGATTTAAATACCATATTATGTTCTTGGCATTCTCAAAGCACTTTTGGTTTTAGAAGCCAAAGGCTGGAGGTCTCCAGTCCTATTTTAATTTTTTCCCATGGTGTATATCTTTAGCTTTATGCTACCTCTTTCATTAATTAAAATATGGAGGAGGTCATTGATTTTGATTAAGCTCCTGGACTAGGCCCTAATAACTGAGGGTTCAATAATGTCACATATGTAGCACTCTACAAAATCAATCCCACCAAAATTTGTTGATCTAGTTCCTGAAAAATGATGATATAAATAATAGTCAAATCTCCTATTACACCAAGATTTCTTGGCATGATAAAGCCTCTGTACTTTCACCCTTACAAGAAAAGTGACCTGAAGTTAGCTTCTCTTCAGTTAACTAATCTGTTATATACATTATGCTATTAATTTTCTATTCACAATATTTTAGTTAAAAAAACCCCACTAACTCTATTATATACAATAGAGGACTGACTTCAGGTGAGAAACTATCTGATTCATGAGTTACTAAAAATCTGATTACATCTTTGAATTCTGCTTACTGGTATATTGACTTTGATATCCTCAATCCCAGGAATACTGTTCTGTGGCAGAGAAACACTGAGAACTACAATCAAGGAAGAAAATTTAGAATACTGTTTTAAATTTTCTAATTTCTTCTAGCTCTACTTATACTGGCTCAAACTGCTGTAGAAATAAAACAATGTATATCTCCACTTAAAAAAACTTTTCCTCTTATGCTTGGGCTCATGCCCTTATTTACATTATAGAAATAATGTTTTAATAAGTATCTATGAGTATAGCTTTTGTTCCTAAAATTTAAATTGATCTTACCTTATTTAGACCAATCATTTCTTCAGATACATCTAGTCCTGCATGGTTTTCTGATAAATCATCAATCTGTTTATACTTAGCATCACCCAAAGGACAGATACGGTACCCACAAAATGATTACATCTGTTCCAGGGTGCACTAGAAAAAGTAGATACACTCATGGATACTTGTCCTCATCTAAAAAGGGTATAACTTGCAAGATTTTGTTCTTTCTGGAAATCAATGTGACTGAAAATGGATTGTTAAGGAAAATGACTTGTCTCTGTGCATTTAATCAAAGTAAAATATGTAGCTGAATGTACAATGAAGGCGTATATACAGAGTTTTTAATCTGAATTTTGTTCACCTTGTGGTATCAAGTGGAGTCAATACTTTTTAACAAAAGTTGCTCAAAGGACATGGTCCATATTATTTATTTTATTATGTCATGTGTTAAAAACTAGAGACTCTGTAAGTGAAAGTTGTGTCCCCCCACCACAGCTGTAAGTCCAAGTTATAAGGAAAGAAAAAGTGTCAAACAATAAGAGCAAATAACTTTCTGACATCTAACTTGGATTTTTGCATATTGTTTTGCATAAAATATTCAGTTCATATAATGACAAAATTGTATCATGAGTCTGTTCCTTTTAAACACTAGTCATTCTAAGAGGTCACATCCAGATCAAAAGTAGGAAGAAATCAGGCTATGCTCTGCTATAGATCTCTCTTTGGGACAGAGTTAGGAAACTGTTCTGGGCTGTGGAATTTTTAGTGCCTAATTCATGATTCTACCTGGCTCATAGCTTCTCCACCCTCTTTATTACATAGACTATGTTGAACCAAACCACACTGTATGAAATTAAGCTTGCTGGTATATTGAATGCATGTATGTAACATATTTAGTGTATGTATGTACACCATGTATTTGCAGTGACTGCAGACACTAGATACATAATATATGAAATATATGATATATCCCCTGGAAAAGATATTAAAGTCAGATATTTTACTTTTAGGGATTTATCTGAAGGACCTTCCTTCACCTCTGGGACTCTGTCACCATTTCCACAATAGCTGTCTCTCTTACTCTAACTTTAAACTTTCTCTGTTAGTGAATTTCCTTGTCAGATTTTAAAGGGAAGCTTCTTCTTTCCTTCTTTCCATGCATATCATTTTAATACAATGTACTCTTTCATTCAAATACTTTCTTAATTCAAAGCCTGATCATAGCTCTAGGGATGTTGAGGCTCTTTCTTTTAATATAGTTCAATTTTTGTCAGTTTTGTCAATTTTTGTCAGCTCCTTTCCTGAACCCACCCACTTGTCATTCCCCCTCTTTTGCTACTTAACAAAAATCTTATAATGCACTATATACTGGGATAAGTATGTTTATGAAAGAATTTTCTTTAATACACCCATTACAGTCTTTCAGGTATAAGAAAAATGTTGAAGGACCTTTTTAGTTATCACTAGATAAAAATGTTTTAGCATCAGTGTTCTTCAAGATCAGTTCTGTGTCCTTTCAAACCTCATGGAACAATGTGATCTTTGAACACAGCAGTTAAAGTAATCATCAAGGCTCAAATTACCAATTCAGCAAACACTGAATGGCTTCTATGAGCAAGGTACTTTCCTGCTTGTAATGAGACAGAATTATGGCTAAAATATAATTCCAGCTCTCAGATATAATCATAAGCATAATACAAGAAAGATCAATACTAAATTCAATGGGCATAAATTATGTATTTTGGAACTTGAATCAAAGGATAAGTTGTGGTGGACTATTTTGCAAACACATTGATTCAGCTACATGTGGATTAAGGAGGCTTTTTTGTGAACTGGTTTAGGATCTAATTGTCATAACGCAGTGTGAATGATAACATGCATTGTGAAGCATAGTGCAACTAACATACAAATGAAATGTTAGGATACACCATTAGTAACTATGTGAGTGGAACAGTTAAGGTTGACATGCTCCGTTTCCCACTCAATGTAAAGAAACTACATAAATGTAGAAATATAAGAGATTTCATACTCAGGAATTAATTTGAGCTTTTTGCTCTGTTATTTTGTTTTTTTTCATTTTTACTGGTAATACAATGAGATTTTCCATTTTCTTTTTCTTGAATATCTATTTGTATGGGAGGCAGTAGCAATGTTCTTTATGGATTCGTTTTTAATATTTTTTTACCTGGAGCAAATAATTTCAAGGACATTGCTTCTTTTTACTTTGCGAATAAGTTGTCTTTAGTGAGTAGCTACTTTAGTCCTCAGAAAGTATCTTCCCTAAGTGGTAAGAAGATACCTATAGATATCAATACAGGCAATGTTCTCTGCATGCATATTTTGTTGCAGAAAACTTTTTTTGTCATCTACATACATTATGTATATGAATCAATACAATATTCATGTATAAAGTGGTGTGAAAACCCCAGGTTTATGCCTGCTTCTACATGAAATCAGAATATAAAAATAACGGACTGCTGACAAAAAACTATATTAATAATCTAGATAACAAAGATATGAGTTTTATAAGAACTGAGACCTTTATGAGATAAAAGAAAAACAGAGAAATTTTGACCAATCGATTGAACATACTAGCCATATTTATTTTATTATATTAATTCTCAATTCTCTAAGGATTCTTCAGTACTGAATAATAAAAATCATATTTTTGTTACTTATCACTCTCATGCATTTCTTCAGAATGTAATCAGAGAGTAAAGATAAATGTTTTGATCTCTTATTATTATTGTCATTGCTCTTCTGATTTGACCACCTCTGGTTTTATTGTGAGTATAAGTGACTCTAAGGGGAAGATTCCCTTATAAAGCACTAAGTACTCATTGGAGGAATAACTATTTCCTCATTTATTGAAAAATATTTCATAAATGTAGACATAATCATAAGTCCTCAAATAGAAGTCTCAGATTGTTTTGCTGCTGGATTTGTAATTTTCAAACTTTGTGAATAGCAGATGAATGCATCCAGAGATCCAGGAGGATTCCACTAAGCCATGTGCCACTGTCAAGTTGCTACTGAGCTATCTTTTCCTATATCTGTGTATCCCTTTAAGGAATAAAATAAAATAATCAGGAGCTGGAGAGATGACTCAGCAATTAAGGTCACTGACTGCACTTACAGAGGACACAGGTTCACTTCCCAGCACTCACATGATGGTTAACAATCATCAGTAACTCCAAATCCAGTTGCTCGGACCCCCTCTTTTGACCTCTGAAGGCATTGGTGCATTTACATACACGCAGTAATATACATAAAACAAAAATAATAAATAATTTTTTTATAAATCAATGTAAGATCACTATCATCTTGCCTCAGGACTGGCAGAATCTGACCACCCAGTGACTATCATTTTGCTCCAGGGACCAGGCACCTTTGTGCTGCTCCAGTGTCCACAATTACTCTTAGCTAGTCAGAACCTGCCCACTTGGTGGGCTATCTTCTTGCTCTGGTACTAGCAATACTTGTGCTACTGGAGAGTTCCTGCTATCTTAATTTGAACCATCCCATTAAGAACCTGAAAAACAGACTAACTGAATACTCATATTTAATCATAAAGCAACCAACCTAAAACAACAATAAAAACAGAAACAAACTACAACTCAACAAAGGCAGACTAGAGTTTCATATGAGCTACACAACTAACAAAAGGAGTCTATATGTTCAGATCACAGCACAAATATACAAATAATATGAAAAATGAAGATAATATATTTCCACCAAATCCCACCAGTACTATAGAAGTTGTCCATAATGATAACTACTCAAAGGAACCTTGGGACACAGAATTTAAAATAGCAATCATAAACATGATCAAACAATTCAAGTATTTTAAAGAACAAACACCTGAAACAACCCAATGACAGGTGTAAACTCCTGACAGAAGAACAAGAAAATCAAAATAGATGGAAGAATGTAATATCAAAATTCAGTATTTGAAGTGTGAAATTTGTGAAAGAGATAGACAATATTGCTAAAAACTCAATCTGAGATGAATTAAAAACTCAAGACAATTTGAAATGGAAGGATAATTTTCACCACAGAATTAATTAATTAAATAGAAAACAGAATGTCAAGACTGGAAAATACAGCTGGAGAACTGGACCATTCCAGCAAAGAATATAAAAATGTTTTAAAATATAGGAATGAAATATGCAGAAGCTGTGTGACAGCATGAAAGAACAAATGTAAGTATTATAGATATAGAGGAAGGAGAAGACGCTAAGGTCAACGGAATTGACAAGATCTCCAGCAGAACTATTAAAGAAAACTTGCTTAACTAAAGGAAATACATACTCATACAGATACATGAAGAACTCAGAACACCAAATACACAGGACCAGAATAGAAACCCCATAAAAGCCACTGTAGTAAAACCACTAAATGTACAAACCAGGAGAGGGTAATGAAAACTACAAGAGAAAAACAGCAAATTGCATATAAGGGAAAACCTACTAGAAATACAGCTGACTTTTCATTTCAGACTATAAAAGCGTGAAATGTCTGAAGCAATGTATTCCAAGTTCTAAATGACCATAGATGCCAAACGAGATTCATTTACCCAGAAAACTGCCCAACATAGTAGAAAGGGAAAAAAATCTTCCATGGTACAAAAAGACTAAAGGAGTTCATGTTCAACAAACTTTCCCTACAGAGCATACTGAAAGAAATACAAAGAACTGAAGAAAAGAATGACCATATTTAAGAAACTCCACAAAGAAAACAAATGAAGGGATAATTACAGGAAAAGATAATAGGACTAATTACACAAACAGAAATTAAAATGTCAGGAAACAATACACATCTTTCAATAATAGCTTTAAATACCATGGGCCTCAACTCTCTAGTCAAAAGATATAAGCTCCTTGAATGGATTATGAAACAAAATTCTTTCTTATTGTATACAGAAAATTGGTCTTACCTTCAAGGATAAGACCTTCACCTTAGGGTGAAAGGATGCAACAAAATATCTGAAGAAAATTTCACTAAGAAACAAGCAGGCTGGCATTCACAAGACCCATCAAAGGTCAAACCAGATAAAATCCTATCATAAAAGTAAGAAAGTGGGGCAGAAGTCCTAACTATATTTGAGAATCCTTTGATAAATGGTAACTGCTGAGAGAAGGCAAGCAAGTTTCCTTTAAAGGTCTGATGCTGAATAGGTTAGCATGGCTCCAGTTGATGAACCAAAACTGAAGACATTTGGGGATACAAATTTGACTGAATATTAATATTCAGTCAATATTAATATATATAACAGAATACATTAAATTGGCAAGGGTGCTATTAGATGGGTCCAGATATAGGAGGGACTCCACATATGATCAAAATATATTGTATAAAATTTAAATAATTCAAATAAAATTCAATTGTAAAAAAATAATATCTGGGGAGGGGCTGGAAAGATAGCTCAGATGCACAGAGCACCAACTGCTCCTCCAGAGGGTGAAGGTTTGGTTCCCAGCACCCACATTGTGGATAACAACAATTCATTATTCCAGTTCTAGCTTCTAAAGGCATTGCATGACATGACTGCTCTTACATACATGCAGGCAAAATACTCATTCCCTTAAAATGAGTATAAATTAATAATTAAGTTAAATCTGGAAATTTAGAAAGACTGGTACTATAAACAACCTTCATTCTGGTCATATAATAGATTTTTGTACTTGCTACCTTACTACATAGCAGCATAAAATAACAGAGTGCCTTCCCAGTATGCAGTGTCTGAGAAGGTATTTATATTCTATATTTAAGTGTGTACACATATGCAAAAGTGGCATATGTATATGTGTCTATGGATGTGTTATGACTATGTCCATCTGTGAGATTGGAGGTAGAGGAGCAAGAGGAGAGTTTAGAAGGCAGAACAATAGAGAGTAATGGAATGTATTTGAAAGCAGAGGGCAGGGGTCTATAAGGGGGAAGGACAAGGACCAATAAAAGCACTGTGAAGAATGTGGTCAAGAGTAAAGGTGAAGACAGTGTCCATAAAGGGTGAGGAATTGGTGCACCAATGAGGGTGAATAAGAACAAAGTATAATGATAAATATGTATGAAAATGTCATAATGAAACCCAACACCATGTGATCTATCTGTGAAAAGAAGAGGAACACGGTACCTAAGAAAGATTTTCTCTCTCTTATTTCTTTTTTTACAAAATTATATCTAAGGCTTAGACATACTTCCACATTTATGAATTTTCAACAATGTCTGTAGCATGTCTTTTACTTTGATACAAATATAAGCCAAAAGTGCAGTCTCAGGTAAGGAATGAGAATTGTTCACACAAATCCATTTAATCTCATCAAAATTGTTTTGGTGTTTCTAGAGCCCATGTCAAAATTGGAATTATACAATATTTACTCCCAATTATAGTATTTGTTACTTAATTAATTTTAGTTAAAATATATCCTCAGCATAACATAACACATCATTTTTCATCTATCCATGTTTTTCTAAAAGAATTATCATGTAAGAGAGCACTACTGTATCACTGATACACAAAAAAAGAATGGTAAAAATTCCAGGACACTGGATAGGACATTTACTATTATGAATGGTCTAGATAATGATCTATCATGGCTGTATTTTTTGTTTTGAATGAGTAATTTAATAAATCATATAGCACACCAAAATAAAATAGCAAACAACAAATAGTAGATATATAGATGTAGTAAAGAGATAGCAAAACATCATCAAATCGTGTGCTTACAGAGTTCAGGAAAGATGACTGAAGTAATCTGTTTGAGAAAGCAAGCAAGAGTAACATCATAAAATCAGGGACTTGATAAGTATCTAATAAAAATCCCCAGGAGAAAAGGCAATCTTGGTGGAGTTCCAGATTGAAAGTCTTGCCATTGATGAACTCCAGGCTTCTCCTTCAAAGGCAGGCATTTTTACAGTAGTGATGCACAGTTGCTGAGACTTAAGCTTCAGAAATGTGCCAGAGAATGATTGTCTTTCCAACTGTGTTCAAGGACAGAGTTTTATTCTGATTTTAGACAAATAATTTTTCCCATTCTCTAGAATATGATGTTCTCTTTTATTGTTTTTACTGTTGAGATGTTTTTGTTGTTCTCCTTTCCTCTTGCCAGAGAGCCAAAGCTGGCATGTTGGCTCAGCAGGTACTTGCTGCATATTTCCAACAACCTAGATTTGATCACCAAAACCCAGATAAAAGGGCGAAGTAGAGAACTGACTCAGAAGGGTCTTCCTCCACTGACCTACACACACAGTCTGTAATATATTTTACATCAAAAGATTCAATTACAAATGTTACACATAGAAATTCAAATTTTGTTCCTATTACTAATGGTGTGGCTGAAGTGTTGGGTATACCAGAAGAGGAACCTTGGGTTGATGAAAAGATCTTCTAATGTCATTAGTGCCAGAATTTTGACTGCCAAATACACAAGGAAATGGATTAATTGACAATTTGGTTTACAGTCATAATTGCTAGGAAGCACAAGTTGTGCTCTAGGCATTAGAAAACAGTGATTCATAGCTATATAAACTTAAGTTGGAAGGCTGTGAGTCTTGCCTACCAGACGAAATAACACTCGGCAAAAATAACAACTTTCTGCTTGTCCACAAGAGGAAGTGCATCCCCAGTGGCCCGAATGAAAATGTATACAGACTAAGGATCAAGATCTAAGTTCACTAAGTTTTGTGTGGGCAAAAATGTTTAGCATAATCTGATTGAAATAGTTTTCCCTGGACAGTGTCTCTGGGGCTGGAGCTGTGCTTCAGAATTAAGTAGATGGGGTTATAGTCTAGCTTCCTCCTGTTATGGTGAAACATTCAAACCATCTTGTGCTGTCATGAGGCTAGACTTACTGGCTGCTTGCATGATAATCTTAAATTAAATGTAAGTCACTACACCAAGGAATGGTCTAATCTAAAAGTTGTTCATTATGGGTTCATATTTCCTATGCTTCAAAATATCTGAGCTTATTTATAGGAAAAACAAATATTAAAATGGGTGTTGAACATAAATACTTACTCAAGAGCAATGTTCTTCCAACATTTAACTTCTGCTTTAGTGTTCCAGAGAGAAATTGGCTCCTTTCTTTGGTCTCATTAAGTATTATATTGATTTGTTGTCTCAACAAATGTCTTTTTAAATGTACATTAACTATATAAAATACTGTGTTTCATTATAACAGTTTCATAGGTATACGTAATGTACTTTGATCATAATCACAGTCCAACTACCTTGGATCATTCCCTTACACTCTCCTTGTCCCCTTCCCAAGTATCCGCCTTCTAAGTCCCTATCTTTAATTTATAATCCATATAGGAAACAAAAATGTAATAATTGATATTTTGAGTCTTGCTTATTTTAATAGGATTCTTTTCAGTTTTATCCACTTTCTTATAAATCTAATATTTTGTATTCTTTATGACTGAGTAAAAATCTATCCTTCCCCTGAAACAAACACAATCACACACACACACACACACGCACACACACATACACAAACACACACACATCACCCAATTACAATTTTCTTTATTCGTTCATTAATATGCTTACTGACAACTAGACTATTGTAATGGATTGAATAACAGAAACAGCAGTCATACACATGAGTATGTAGTTATCTACACTGACTGATGATTTTCATTCTTTAAGAATATAACCAGGCATGATATGAACTGATTATATAACAGGTGTTTCAGAAACTTGTAGAAAATTCCATAATGACTTCAAAAGTGGATACACTAACTCACATTGCTGTCAGCAATGAATAAGGGTGACTTTTCTCCTGCATGTATGGCAACACTCATTGTTCTTTGGTCTCTTGATGATAGACAGACATTCTCACTGAGGTTGGAAAGAATCCCATCATAGTTTGGTTTTGCATTTTCCTAATAGCTAAAGATGTTGGATATTTTTCCATGATTTATTGGCCTTTCAATCTTTTATGAAAACTATTTGATTACTTCTGTCATTTTTGAGTGGATGATTTGCTCCTTTTGAGTGGATGATTTAATATTTAATTGTTTTATACATTCTAAATTGTATATGTCAGGGAATATTTTTCTAACAGAGTTTATGTTTTTGTAAGCTTAATTTTCACTCTAACATGTTTCTTTTATTATGCAGAAACTTTTCATTTGATATAAATCAATTTTTCAGATTTTGCTGTTATTTGCTGAACTACTAGTCACATTAAGAAAAGATGTTCCTTTTTTCTTTAGCTTTTTTATTGAATTATTATAAATTCATATAGATTGATTGAATTTAGAATTTAGATCTGCTCCCCTAACTGCACCCCCTACAACTCCCAGTCCAACCAATTTTATGACATATACATAGAAGTATGTATATATGTGTCTACTGTGTCAAACTTATGTTCCAAATTGCTCTTCAGTGTCTGTTCATCCACTGGAGCCTGGTGAACCTACCAAGAATATCACTCATAAAAGGGACTGACACTCTCAGTCTATGCAGTCATCAGATGCCAATAATGTCTCAGGTGGGACTGGGCATTCTTACTTTCCATGCTTAGATTATCAGGCTTGAATTTACATTGGACTTGTTCATGCTGTCACCACTGCTGTGAGTTCACATCTAGCTGTCTGGAAAACTGTTTTACTGTGGTCATTCAACATGCCTGACTCTTGTAATCTTTCTACCCCCTTTTCTGCAATGATCCCAGAGCCTTATGAAGCAGAACTTTGATTTGGTATTATGTTTATGGATCAGCCCACTGTACTCTATTATTCTCTTCATGTTGGGCACTTGTAGGTCTCTGTCTTAATGACCATCTGCCTCTTAGGGAAACGTCTCTGGTGAGAGTGGAGAGATACATTAATCTATAGGTATAGCAGTTATAAGAAATCAATGTAATACTATATCTATTTAGCAAAACGGTATCAAGTTCTTTCCTATGACCTGTGTACTGCCTAGACTTAGGAACCTAGTACTGATATCAGTGTCAGTTATGGATTCTGTCCTATAAAGGTGACCTTAAATTCAATTAGAAGATGTTTGATTACTCCTATAATATTCATGCCATTAATGTACCAGTGAGTACATCTTGCCAAGCTGGCTTTTGTTGTAGCTTACAGAATTCACAGCTGGGTGAGGTTGATAATTAATTTTCTTTTTTAATTTTTATTGAGCTTTTGTATATTTTATACGATGGTTCTTAATCAAATTTAGACCTCTTCCCCATCCACACACTCCACCCCTCATCATACCTTGTGTATTCTGCCATACATGTTAAATCCTAACCGAGTAAACATTTGTACCAAATGTCTTTTTGTGCAATTTCATCCACTGGAGTCTACTCAGCCTACCTAGAAATCATAAATATGGCCTACTTTGTCTCATCCAGTAGTAATCAGTCTTTAATACTTCCCAGACTAAAGCCAGCCCACTGCAAGTTCCTCTCACTACACTCTGGGCCCTTGTCTGTTTGAGTTGTCATTGGTCCTGTGCTCAGTGTCATCGTTGCCACAAGTTCACATGTACAAGATTCCAGTGGTCTGAAAGCCACTGATTCCCTATGTTATGAACCAACCCCTCCAGAAATGATCTGTGAGTCGAGGGTGGATGAGTGTTAATTTCTTTTCCGGAACCATGCAGAGCACCTCCCAGCACTTTGAAAGCCTATAAAAATGAGGCTTTGAAAAATGTACCCAGGTTGATTTCTCCTCATTTGTTCTACAGGTCGTTTATGTATTGCCTTCAGCAAGAAGGTCTTACTGTGAAAATCTGGTAGAGCAGTAGAAGCAATGGCCAGTACTATTTCAGGTTCTAGGGGACATATGGTCTACATCTTCAAAAGAGAGAGTCCATTCCTGGCATTGGGCATTACTTTGACATTTAGTGTACAGTATGAGCAATCACCCTCTGTTTACAGGTAACTCGTTTTATATATATATATATATATATATATATATATATATATATATATATATATGTGTGTGTGTGTGTGTGTGTGTGTGTGTGTGTGTGTATGAAGCTTCTATAGTGGTTGGCTTGCCATATGGCTTCATCTAAATGCCTTTAATGTTATTTATTCTTACCCATCTTCTCTGGTCATCCTTTCCATTCCTCATCCCATTTAATCCTTTCAGCTCTATTATTTCCATTTACTAATTAATATCATTGCATTATAGCTCATCTCACATAAAGCCTCCACCCCCACCCCCACCTCAGCACATACACCATGGCTATTTATTTCGTTTCTGATCTCTCTGGATTTTCTCATTGGACTTGGATATGTAAGAATTCAAAGCTTTGCTCCAGCTATGAGAGGGAACATGTAAAGTTTTCTTTCTATGTCTGTGCTACCTCAATCAGAATGTTTGCTTCTAGTTACATTCATTTACCTCTAAATTTAATTGTTTCATTTTTAAGAGCTGAACAATATTCCATTAATTATCAATTCATAAGTTAATGGATATTTAGGTTGCATATATTTTCTGGATATTTTGAAAAGTTAGCAATGAATATATTTGAACTAGTGTCTTTGTAGTCGGATACAGTAATTTTTGTGCCTGAGAATATTATGCCTGGATCATATAACAGATCAATTTCTAGCTTTTGCATAACCTACACATTGATTTCCATAGTGACTGCACCAGTTTTCACTGCTATCAGCAGTTTGCCTTGCCTTACAGCCTCACCAGGATATGTCTTAACTTGCTAGTTTTTGTATATTAGGCATTTTAAATTGGATAAGATGAAATATTCTTAGTTTTAATTTGCATTTCCCAAATGACTAAAAGTGTAAAACATTTTTAAAAGTATTTCTCAGACACTTCCATTTCATTTTTTGAGAAATCTTGGTTCATTTACCTTGCTCCCTTTTTTAATTAGGTTGTTTATTTGATGTTTAGAGTGTGTGTTTGTGTTTGTGTGTGTGTGTGTGTGTGTGTGTGTGCGTGTGTTGGTTCTTTGCATATTCTTGATATTAATCCAGTATCAAAGTTTAAGATGGAAGGATTTTTTCCCATTCTGCAGATTGCTCCTTCACTTGAAACTTGGTGTACTTTACTGTACAGAAGGTTTGAAGTTTTATGAAGTCCCGTTTCTCAATTACTGGATTTAAATGCCTCCAGTATAAAAGTTCTGTTCAGAAAGTCTTTCCTGTATCTAAAAGCTCCAGTATATTTTGTACTTTCTCATCTATGAGATTCAGGTTAAAGTTCTTGATCAGTTTGGAGTTGTGTTTATAGTGAGAGATATAGATCTAGTTTCTGTTGCATTCATCTGTCCAGTTTGGCCAGCACCATTTGTCGACTATGCTATATTTTCACAATGTGTATTTGAGGATACTTTGTCAAAGATCAGGTGAATCTAAATATGTGGATTTTAATTTCTTTCTTCAGTTCCATTCAACTGATCAATGTGTCCGTTCTTATTCAATTTCCATCTTGTTTCTATTACTGTAACTGTGTCATACAATTGGAGATAAAGGGTAGTAAGGTCCCAAGCAGTACTTTCATTGTTAAGGACTACTTTGGCTATCCTGGGTTTTTTGTGCACGTTTCCAAGTGAAATTTGACATTAAAATTTCAATTTCTATGAAGAATTTTGTTGAAATTTTAATGGATAATACATTGAACTCATAGATTGTTTTTGGCTACTATTAATATAGTAGCATGTCATTCTTCCTCAATTTCTTTCTTTAATGTCTTAAAATTTTTATTATACAAGTCCTTCACTTATTGTGAGATTTATTGACAGATATTTTGCGATTTTAAAATATTTTATTTATTATTTTTATGTGTATGAATGTATTGTCTGCATGTCTGTAAATGCATGTCAGAAGAGCTCAGAAGAGAGTGTTGAATTCCTCTAGGACTGCAGTTATGAATGGTTGTGAGCCACCATGTGGTTGCTGAGAATCAAACCCAGGTCCTCTGAAAGAACATTCAGGGCTCTTACCTGCTGAGCCAACCCTCATAAATGAGACAATTTCCCTGTTTTTCTTTCCTGATGTTTGTTGTTGCTTTATAGGAAGGCTACTGATTTTGAGGGTGTTCATTTTATATCCTGCTACTTTGCTGAATGTGTTTAAATTTTCTGGTGGAGTCTTTTCTTATGTATAGAATCATATCATTAGAAAATATGGATACTTTGACTTTTGCCTTTCCAAATTGTATCCTTTCTATCCTCTTCATTTGTCTTGTTGCTCTCAGTAATGAAGCAATATCCAGTAAAATAATAGAAAGAATGGCCATTCTTCTTTAGTTCTTGACGTTAATGGGAACTCTTTGATTTTTTTTTTCTCCATTTACTGTGATATTCAGGGTGGGCTTATATATTGCCTCTTTTACACTGACATATTGATCCCTGTGTCCCTACACTTTCCATGACTTTTATAATGAATTGGTGTTGGATTTTATCAAATGCCTTTTCAGCATCTAGTGATATAATCATGTGGTTTCTGTCTGTGAGTCTGTCTATGTGATAGATTATATTTGTTGATTTTTTCATGTTGAAAAATATATGTCTGGAATAAAACCAATTTAAGGAAAATAATAGTTTATTTATTCATGCACTCAGTTTACAGGTATTTTACTGAGAATTTTTGTGTCTATGTTCATCATAAAGATTGGTCTATAGTTGCCTTTATTGTGGCATCTGTGTCTACTTTTGATATTAGAATAATACTGACATCAGATAAATAATTAAAAAGTGTTCCTTCCTTTGATATTTTACAGAATAATTTGAGGAGTCTTGGTATTATTTCTTCTTTGAAGGTTTGGTACACTTTAGGACTGTATCTATCTGATCCTGGCTATTTTTTAGTTGTGAGATTTTTAATTATTGCATCTCTCTCATTGGATGATACGAGTCTGTTTAAATTAATTTTTTTGTCATTTAACTTTGGTATATCATATATATTTAAAAATGTATCCATTTCTTTTACAGTTTCCAGTTTAGTGGAATGTAGATTTTTTATATGTCCTTATGGTTCTCTGAATTTCCTCAGGATTTTTTATTTGTTATTTCCCTTTTCTTTTCTGATTTTATCAATTTGTACTTTCTCTGTACTTATTTTGGTTAATTGGGCTAAAGGTTTTTCCATCTTGTTAATATTACAAAGAACAAACTGTTCATTTCATTGAATCTTTGTATTCTTTCATTCATTTCTTTTTCATTATATTCAGCCTTTTTTATCTCTTTGAGTCTACTTCTTTTAGATGTTTCTTGTAGATTTTCCAAGACTTTAGTTGCAGCATCCATTACTTATATAAATGAGACAATTTATGATGTAGGTGCTTATTGCTATAAATTTTCCTCTTCGTGTGTTCCTTGTGTTCAATAGATTGTGGTGTATTATTCTTTCGTTTTCATTGAATCCTAAAATTTTTAATTTCATACTTGATTTCTCCCTTCACCCAATTTTCATCCTGTAGTGTGTTGTTTAGCTTCCTTGAGTTTTTGTACTTTTTAAAGTTAAAAACATTTCTATTGATTCTTTGAGAATTTCATACACTGTATTTTGATCAAATTCAGACCCCTTCCCAGCCTCAACCCCAATATAACTATCTCTTGAATTCATGTCCTCTTTTTTTCTTTTTAAAAATATTTTTAATGTAATCATCATGTATTTTACACAGAAAATCTCAAAATACAACCTGTCTTCAAACCTGTGAGGATAATTACCATTTTCATTCATAGTATCTCCTTTTGGACATTGAGGATATATATTTAGATGAATAGTTGTAGCTAGGTCCAATACAATTCAAATTTATCCTTTTAAAAATATTTTTATTGAATCATTGGGTGTTTCATACAGAACATCTCAATAATCTTAATCATCTTTATAGCCCTTTCACCATGGCACCCTGTCCCCTCAATCCTCTAATTAGAATCTATACATTCTTTCATCTGTTAAGGTCTATTGTGTCAAGTTAGTGTCTGCAAGTGACCTCAGTTCAGGTTCACTCACTGACGTCTATTCAGCCTATTAAGAGTTCCTTTCTTTAGGAAGACTAGCCCATCCTCAATCTATAGTAATCAGTTGCCTATATTTCTTAAGCAAATCTTGGGGTCTGCTACCCATTTCCTGGTGCCATGTTGGATTTTTGTCTCCTTGGGTTTGCATGGATCTTGAACATGCTGAAACTGTTGTTCTAAGTTCATATGAGCAGGGTCCCAGGAGCGTGTAGGATTCTATTTCCATTTGATCACACACCTCCATACTGACTCTTACAGTCTTTCTGCTCCCTCTTCCATGATGGTCCCTGAGTCCTGCATGATGGCTAAATCACAGAGATTAGGAATCTGCAGTGTATGGATCCCTAGACCAGACTCTTATATTAAGTCTCATTCACCTAGGTATCAGAATTTTTGTAGTTTTTTTCTGATTTTACTAATGTTGATATCTACCTTTATTCCACTGTGATCAGACAGAGTACAGTTTGATCTTTCAATCTTCCTTACTTGTTTGAACTTGTTTTGTTTTCTAATATTTGGACTGTTTTGCAGTAAGTTCCATGAGCTGCTGAGAAAAAAGCGCATTCTCTGATGTTGCTTGGAATGTTCTCTAGAAATGTTAGGACCATTTGATTGATGTTATCATTTAGCTTCATGTATTCTTGGTCTGATTGATGGGTCTCTTGGTGAGAGTGGATTTTGAAGTAATCCACTATCACTGTGTTGTAGTCAATGTATGTATTTATACTATAATAAAGTTTCTTTTATGATATTATGTGCCCCAGTATGGTGCATATATGTTTAAGATTATAATATCATCTTGGTGTATTTTTAATGTGTATAAACTGATGTTCTCTGTCTCTTCTGACTAGTTTTAGCTTGAAGTTTATTTTTTCAGATATTAAAATTGCTACATCTGTGTTTTCTTTGTTTTGTTGCTTGCAATAAATTTAATCATCATTTTACCCTAAAGTAAAGTCAATCATTAATGGTCAGTGTGTTTCTTGGAATCAGCAAATTCATAGGTCTTATTTTCACAGCCACTCAGTTATTCTGTTTCTTTTTACCAGTGAGCTGAGAAAATTAACATCGAGAGTTATTTCTGATCAATGTTTATTAATTTCTGTTATGCTGGTATTTTCATAAATCTCTTATATTTAAATATTCTCTGATAATCTATTTATTCTTTGTGACCACTTAGAGTGTTTAATCTTTTCTTCATTCATTCTGAAGTGTTTTTGTGTTCTCTGTATAGCTGGTTTCAAGGAAATAAATTCCTTAAGACTGTTTTTATCAAGGAAAATAACTTCTCCTTAGATTGCAATTCATAATTTTGCTGGGTATTATATTCTGCGATAGAATCTCTGTTCTGACATGACTTATAGGACATGGTTCCAAGAGCTTTAACCTTTCAAGGTTTCCATTGAAAAGACAGCTGTTATTGTGATGGGCCATCCTTTCTATATAACTTTGTCCTTCTACCATCTTTTAAAATCTTTTCTTTCTTCTGTATATTTAGTGTTTTGACTTTTATACGGTATGGGAAGTTTCTTTTCTGATCCTGTCTATTTGGTGCGCTGAATTCTTCTTGTGCATTATTACATCTTTTCCCTAGGTTTGCAAAGTTTTCTTCTATGATTTTTTTAAATATATTTTTGTGTTTTGACCTGTGTTTCTTCTTCTGTCCTTGAGATTAGTACAGTTGGTCGTTTTACAGTGTTTTAGCAATCTTACATTTTTGATTCCTGTGTTATTTTAGTTGACATTTTCCTTGATTGAGAGTTCCACGTAGCCAAGCTTGTCTTCAAGACATAATACTTTCTGTTCCATTTCCTCTACTTCCTTTTTGCTTCTTTCCTCTAAAGTTTTTGAGTTCCTGAGTTTCCAATAAACTGAGTTTTTCATTTTAAGTTTTATTTCAATTTGGCTTTTATTCAGAAATTCTCTTTATTGAGTTCTAATTGAATTCTTTTAGCTTTTTATTCGATGGTTTATGTTTTCTCAATCTTCATTCAGCCATTTATCCATATCCTCTTTGATTTCCTTTTAGATATTTATAATTGTTATTTTGAGATAATTCTTGTGTATCTCCTAGGTTTCCATTATCAGGAAACATTATGGTGGGGTGCTAATTTCTAAATACCAGACATATTATCTTGGTTATTCACGTTTTCTGTACTTTTTTGATGAGACACTGCCATCTGGAGTTGTGCCAGTTCTGGTGTTTCTTGATATGGGTAGGTGACCTCATCTTTTTTGAATGGTAGTGGTAGTATTTGACTTTGTTTACTTTTCCCCCAACTTTTGAGGCTATAGCCTAGCTGAATAGCACTTAGTGTTTATTTGGGGGGACACCTTCTGTTGATGTGCAAATGGGGTACTAGAAGTGGCTTCAGTGCATCTAGGAATAGGTAAAACTTTTCAGTTTAGAAATTGATTGACTGTTCAAGTTCCTGGAGCAACAGGATGGCCTTGGTGGTTGCTGGCTGTACAGAATAACTGAAAGATCAGGTAAAGAGAGCTTTCAGGTCTACAGGTGCAAGGACACTAATTGCCTGACCAGACATGTGAGATGAAGTGGAAGAGAATGGGGACATATTGGAAAGGGAACTCACCGTGGAAGTTCTGGGAAATCTCAGAGGTCTGGAGCTGCAGAAGGGTCCTAGCAAATTGAATAGATCTGAAACAAAGATGATGGAAGCTGCAAATTTGGGCAAAGGGAATCACCTTGGTAAGTCTGGGATAGCTGGCAGGCCTTGCATATTTTGCAGGTCTGAGGGTGTGCCAGTTTACCAGGGGTCTGAGCCGGCCTGAGAACTGAAATGACAGGGCCTGCGAAGTATGGGAAAGGAAACAGAGAACTGCAAGTCTGAGGGCACACAAGGATAGTAGTGACTTGAACAGGCTTGAGAGTTGAGATGATGGGGCATAGGAAAGTATCAGTATAATTTTTTATGTCTATATGCTAGCAACTGTTCTTGGTTTTCCTCTTGTGGTTTGAAAGTACCAAATATTACATTAAGAACATTTATCCACTCAATTTATTTCTGTTCAGGGTATGAAAAGGGCTGTATTTTACTTTTTCTCTAGTTTTATAGCTTTTTATGTGTATGTATGAGTCTTTTATCATATTATATTGGTCTACTGGTTCTATACATCTAATGATGATTTGTGTTGTTTCTCCAGTGAAATGCTGTTTTTGTTATGATATCTCTAACATATGTAGTATTTTTGTTTTGAGAATGAGTCATGCTATGTAGTCCATGCTGGCCTAGGAATCACAGTATTTGGAATAAGCTGCACTTAAAATTCATGTTTCTCCTCCCTCAATTTACAGACACATTGGAATACAGACACATAGTACCATATACAAAGAATATATCTATATCTATCTCTGTATCTTATATCTATCTATCTATCTATCTATCTATCTATCTATCTATCATCTATCTATATTGCAGTGCTCACAGACTGTAGCGCCCTGGCTATGTTCATTGACCAAGTCCAGATTGGCGGAGGGCTGCGGATTGAATGACACATAAGACAGAGACACAGACACACACACTAGGTAGGAGGAAAGGAGAATGACTGACTTTATTGAGAGGCAGCAAGCCTCATATACCCTGAGACGCGGCTTTGCAGGAGGTTAAAAGTTCAGGTTCTCAGGAGACATCCAGCCACAATACACACATGTGATGTAAACCAAGGGCTAGCTTAAAGGTCAAGTTGTTTACTTCAGAACTGCAACTGATAAGATCTGGCTAGTTCTTGGCCCAGAGCCTAGCACTAAGAGAGAAGGGCATGCAGGGGGGCCAGACCCTACAACAGAGGGCAGAATAGAGCATTGGATCCCCTGGAAAAGGACTTACAGGTGGTTGTTACCCACCATATGGGTGATGGGATTTGAACTTGGATCTTCTGCAAGAACAGGCAATGTTCTTACCCACTGAGTGATCTCTCTAGCTCAAGACTCTAATTCTTACTTGACAGCAAACCAACACTTCCAAGGAAGCAACTTCAGAAACCAAGTAATCTGCTCATCTTGTATTGGTAGCATTCAGCCTCTATAAACATTCACAGGCCAAGGCACTCATTCTGCTCCAGAGAAGATGGGACCACAAACCACCATGCTCTTCTTGTCCTTCTGATGGAGGGAATCAGGGTGAGATCTATGAACTGTTTCTTACTTTGCTTTTTATCACCTTTGTGTTTCTCTCTTCTCAGGTATCCTTTCACATTTTAAAATTCCCCATTCTTTCTTTTATTTTATCTTATCTTACTTTATTTTATTTTATTTCTAGAATATAGTATGAACTTTTTATTATGACTGTTCTCATTTACAGATTCACCATGAGAAAAATTCTAGTCCACCTTCAACACACACTGCTTTGTTATTTTCACCACTCTAAAGTCATGGACACCATTTTGCATTGTATAAACTCACATTACATATACAGATTACAAGACATCAGTTTCCTTAACAAAATTTTCTATAATGCCCTGGTTAAATAATTTATTAGCTTAAATTCAACCAATTCCCTTATCATTTATGTGGGTTTTTAAAATAATTTTTTGGTCTTTTTGACCTGGAACTCACTATGTAGACCAGGCTGCTTTTGAACTCACAGAGATCTGCCTGCCTCTGCCTCCCAAGTACTGGAATTAAAGGCCCATTTATGTTTTTATGATCTTAATTTACCATGTGATTTAAATAAATTTTATTTGATTGTTTCCATGAAAAATCGATGCTTTTTTGTCCTGATTTCTAAAAATGTTTTTACTGATTCTGATTTTTCAAACCTTATCTCCTCTTAAATATACCCTCACTTTCTTATCCCCATTCACTGCTTATCCTCTATTATTTTTAGAGGCCTACCATGTCTACTTTGTGTTCTCCAAATAGTCTTGATCATAGGTCTGTCCACTAGAGCATGACCGACCTAACAAGCATCATACTTTTATTGAAAGCTGACAATCCCTAGCCCAGCAACTATCAATTGCCAATATTTACTCATCTGTGGGTGGGGATTTATGATGATCTTTTCCATCTACATTGGCTTTTATCTTGATTGAGCTTACACATGACTTGTGTATGTTGTCACAAGCACTCTGAGTTCATATATGCAATTGCCCTACTGTATCTGCAAAATATTGTCCCTGTAGTCATCCACCACCTTTGACTATTGCAATCTTTCCTCCTCCCTCTTCTGAAATGATCCTTGAACCTTGAGAAGAACAAGTTTGATATTAGTTTCCCATTGAGTGCTAAACACTCTGCAATATCTTATCCTTTGTATATAGACCTAGGGAAGGACATCTTTGTTTGCAATAAGAATCTTTTCTGGTGAGAGTTGGAAGATACATTAATCTATAAGTATAACAATAATTTTTAGAAGACAATTTAATACTATTTCCATTTAGCAGAATAATAGATTCTAACTATGGTCAGTGTCCTGTCTAGCCACAGGTTCTTGGCCCTTATAACAATGCCAGATATGAACATAATTTTGTAAAGTTATCCTTAAATCCAATCAGAAACTGGTTAGTTACTCAAATAACATTAAGGCTTATAGATGCATTATTTTTGGTATGTGCCATCCTAACAGTTTTCCTTCTATATTATTCTCTTCATGACATAAGCTTTTAAGCCTTCTAACACAGTGGTTACTGAAATATCTACAGCGGAGAATCAATGAGCATTTAGTAACTTATCTTAGTGAATTTCAATTATTTAAGAAATAACACTAAGAAACTCAAATATATTGCTATTTACATTACTGTACTCTAACAGTCTTTAGAAAATTGTTTATTATTTTTATTTTATGTGATTGCCTGCATGTATGTAAGTGCACTCATGTCATGCAGTGTCCATGGAGATCAAAAGAAGACATCAGATTTCCTGGAACTGGAGATATGGACAATTGTCAGCCACCAGGTGGGTGCTGGAATGAAGCTCGGGGCTGCTGTAAAAACAGCCAGTGCTCTTAAACATTGATTCATCTATCTAGCTCCACTATAACATATTCTGATGGTTAAATTTGAACAAGACTCAGAAAATTAAATACTGCCAAAAGGTTTTGGAAATATTAGTTAAGAAATTTTCTTCCCATAGTTTTCTATTTCCTTTTTTAAACTTTGGTTTGATTTATCGTATTTATTTTATTTGTATGTGTGTAAGTTTACCTGTGTTTGGCAAAGCCTGGGGAGGTCAGAAGGTGGTATAAGATGCCCCAGAATTAGAGTTACAGATGGTTGTTAGTCTCTATGTGGGTGCTGGGAAATGAACCTAGGTCCTCTACAAGTGCAGTCACTGCTTTTAACCACTGAGTTTCTCTCCAGCTCCAGGTTTTCATTTAAAAACATTAGCATCAAACTGAAGCCCCATTCAAGTTTCCTATGTGCTTCTTACTACTACATTTATCTAAAACCCTCCTGTTCAAGAGAGTAGTCTTCGAAATCCTATCTGATATTTTTGTTATTATTATTATTGGGAAGACATTGCCCTAGGATTCATTTACTGAAAAATGAAACACTTGTTCCTGGTTATTATTGATATATTTCTTCAAATGTTTACATACAATATTAGAGATATATTTTATATTTATACTAAATCTTTTTGCTTGTGTGAACCCATTTTCTACTTCTGTGTGCTTTGGTTTCAATGACTCACACTGTACTTGCAAAAGTTCCCACCAGTGAACAGCATTTGTGTTTCTAGAGTTGCTTTGTTAACATACAATAAGAATATGGATTGTCAGATAATAATTCTAGATCATTATTGGATTATCCATGGCTAAATACTAAATGGGTGCCACTGTGTGATCTTAACTACAAAGGTGCACAGATTTATAATTCAGCACATCTTAAAATGTCAGAATAAAGCTAAATTTGAGACTTAGTTTCTCTCAAATCCTTATGTTTGCCTTAAAAATTATTCTTTAAAAATTTCACGTGTATAATGTATCTTAATCATATCTACTTCCGCCCTTCCCCCAACTGCCTACCTAGTCCTCCCCAACACATGTCACTCCCAAATTCATGACCACGTTTTTAATATACTGAGTTCAATTAGTGTTGCCTGTATGCATGAGGGTGTGGCATCACCTACTGTAGCTTAGGTACCTTATCGGTGGCCACCCAACAAAGAAAAGTAACTTGCTTTCCCACAGTAGCCATCAACTACCAATAGCTACCAATAGCGTCTCAGCTAGGAGTCGGGCCTCAGGATACCCCCTCCATGCTGGAATTTTTTATTGGATTGATCTTGTGCAGGTAGCCACAGTCACTGTGAAATCATAAGTTCAATAGCCATATCATATTCAGAAGACATTATTTTATAGCATTCTTTCAGATCCTCCAGCTTTTAATCCCCCCTTCTATAATACTCCTTGAATCTTGGGCCAGGTGGCATAGATGTTGCATCTCCCTGAGTACTCACAGTTGCTTCTTTTCATTACTTTCACAGTTACTAGTCTTCGTATTAGGTACTGCAGTAAGAAGCTTCTCTGACCAATGTTGAGAGCAGCACAAATCTATGGAAATAAATGTACATATATGGAAGGTAATTGAACATCATGACCATTTAACATGCAAACATCAACAGGTTCTCCCCTATGCTTCCCTAGGTATGGGTGCTGACCTGGGTTAGAGTATTAGGCATGAATTCCCTCCTCTGGAACAGGCCTCGACACCAAGCAGGAGAGCAACTGTTTACCTGCATAAACAGTCTTGCTACTATTGTAATAATGGGCACATCTTATCTGGCAGCTTGGTACTGTGGCATGCAAAATCCAGCACTAGGTAAGACAACTGAAGGGTTTTCTTCCTCAGCAGTTTGTATAGTACCTTCCAGCACTATGAAAGCTACCTAGCAAGGACAGAGTTTTCTTGTTGATTTAAGAAAGATTTCTCAATGCCATACAGCCAAAATGCATGGTGTCTTTAGAATTGGCTCTAACCATGCAGTTATGGTGTGTATCTAAGACCAATAACAATATCCCGTGTTATTTTGGAGACCTCTGTTATCTCCCTTGCTGGGCATAATGCAAGGTGGGCCTAGCCAGGCCACCTGCTAGGAGGAATAGAGGAATGGTTCCTGTGGGCGTGGCATTCTGCTCTGGCTAGTTGTGAGACCAGCATCTGGAAAGAACCTGCCTACCTGGGGACAAACTTACTATTGGCTGTATTTGGACTCCACCCCATAAGGCCATTGGCCATCCAGGCCTATAAGAGCCTGTGCACCTATTCAATAAACGAGTTTGCAGTGCCATGCGAGTTGGCAGTGCCATGTGCTTGGCCTGCTTCCCATCCAACTCCCAGAGTCTGCGGCTTGACTCTGCGTCTACTCACCCCCAACCCCTCGGGGTGGTCCTCCAAAGTCCACTCAGGCTGGCCCTGAGTGGTGACACATGACGGGAACAGACAAGACTATAACTGGCACCTGGAACAGGGACCCTGACCCCCTCGGTGAGTAGACCCTGGTTCGGTTCGATTTTGTGTGTGATTTGATCCTTGTGAATAGGCAAGGTCCCCTCCTTTTTGTTACCCCATACCCCTGATGGTTCCCGAAACCATGTTGGCCCCTCCCTTTCTTGGTTCATCCCTAGCGAAATCACATGAGGATTTAAACCTCCTGATTTCAGAACCCAGGTAAAGCTATCCAGCTAAGCCTTTCCAGAAGAGACATGCTGTAGTCTAAATGTGTCTTAACTCTCCTGACTCTGATTTAAAACTGTCCCAGCTCACTCCTGCAGACGGGGCTACTGAGAACAACACAAGAGGCAGCAGAGCTGAGCTTTCCCTCAAGGCTCAGCCCGTTTAAAAAACCCAAGTCTCAGGAGCTGAGAGGCAGTTTGCTCTGTGCAGCAAGGACCTTTTAAATGTTAATTTACCCTGCCTGGCTTACCTACAGAGCTTTTAAAAACTGGCTCTGGCTCAAAACTTCTGGGCAGTTTTTTTTGGGTGTTGTTTTGTTTTGTTTTGTTTTGGTGTGTGTGTGTGTGTGTGTGTGTGTGTGTGTGTCTGTGTCTGTGTCTGTGTCTGTGTCTGTGTCTGTGTCTGTGTCTGTGTGTCTGTGTGTGTGTTCTGCTCAGGGAACTCCAGAGGCTAAATTAAAAATCCATAGAATGTCTCTGTGTTTTCTAATGGTCGCCATTTTGGCCTGTATGGTAATAAAGGATCTCCCCTCCCATCAAACAGATCCACAGCTGCAAGCACATTGGATGGATTCCCTGCAGTTTGTCTTTAAGGATAAAAGGACACAGGCCCCTCCCTCAATGTGCTCTGAGAAACCAGCACCAACTTTGCAGGCTTGGGTTTCCTCCTTGGGCAGAGTTTCATCCAACCTGCCCTCCCTAGATGCTCTGGCAACAGTTTCATCCCTTTGCTTAAGATTTGACTTTATTTTGGACTTTGACTTTTGTATTCTAGGACCTTCAGTATTTCCCCTTTTGTCTGATCCCCTCTAAAGTAAAGCTCTAAAGTAAAGTTAGATCATGCCACTCCTGGCTGCGCCCTGGAGCTTCCTCCATCAGCTGCTCATGATTGCTGGGGCCTTGCCCCCACAGGCTAGAGGCTCCAACATCAAAGGCCCCTGGGGCAAAAGCACAACAACTACTTAACTTTCTTGCTTCCAGTTTTCTGGCTTGAGTAATTAGTTCACTGATACAGTGCTTGCCTAGCCTACCTAAGGCTGTGAGTTTGATTCCCACCTACATCTCGCATGCATAGCATTTAAACAATGCAGACAGCTGTGTGCTGTTAAGAATGACTAAGGGATAAACTAATTTCAACAGAGCTTATTATTCATCTTATGGTATAAAATGTCTATAACAAAAGTAGCTCATGAAATTCTCTATTTTCTCATGCCAACAAAAAGTCACTAAGACAGTTCACAGTTCTCGGAGAAAATAGATAATAATCTCTGCCTAAAATTCCTCAGTTAGTAATTATGCTAAAATATGGTTTTTGTGTTCTCCATAGGTTTAACTAGAAACTTATAAAATACAGTATATACAGGGGTAATATTAACCCATTACTTTTTCTTATGTTTGTAATTTGCATTCTATGTTCTTTCACTACTCATCTGAGCCATAAATAACTGTCATCTTCATGTCTTAGCAGTGCCTACCTCACCTGAGTATCCAGCCAATCCTTCCAGTCAGCTGTATGTAATTTTTTACTGTTATTACATCTCATGTTAAATGGAGATAATTTAAAAATGAAAAAGTCTGTAAGGTCCAAGTACATATGTCTAGTCAAGGTTTTTTCAAAAATGTTTGGTTCTTTGCCCAGGCTTTAACTGCATAACATACGGTAATTAAAAATGCCAGACTGGTGGAACTAACCTTCTTGGGTGTTCAACGATCATATTTAGAGGCCTAAAGTAATCTGGTCAGAGAGACTTAAAGGGACAATTTTTGGTCTCTTCCCCTCCAAGGTCAATTAATTTCCAGGGGACTATGGATATCTCTCAAAATGTCCTGTAACTGTGATGAGTCACCTATCTTCCTGTTCAGGGAGGTTGTAGAGACCCCACTAAAAAGACTTCAGCCAGTGGCCACTCTGCAAAGAAGAGAGTCAGCTCAGGAAAACATTTCCTTGATGCTTCTGAGTGAAGCTACAGTCTAGCAAGACCTTCTGACTTATCTTCACATAGATGGAACTGGTAAAACAAAGGCCTAAGGAGCCAAGGGGCTCCTTCAAAGCCCACATGACACCCCAGAGGAACAGATACACAACTGACCTTAAAAATAAAAATAAGTTGATTTATTTGGGCCAAATGTATGATCTTAAACACCCAACAGGAAAGTATAACTAAGGATTCCTACTTCAACTCTGGAGTGCATATCTGCTGTCAATAAAGTCAAGCCCACCATTGTTCTAACCTAACCATTAAATGTTGGCTAATTTCTTTTCTTTCCCTGTCTAGAAGGCATTTAGGAGGTAACTTACATTTGTTCTAGATCAAAGTGCCTGAAAGCAAATCCTGACTTCAAGACTCTCAAGTCCAGCCATGGCAACCAAAAGATAAACAAGGAGGAACCCAATAGATGAATGTTCTTAGAAGTCCTAAACAAGAAATTCTAATGGACTTTAACATGGACATTTAAATTTTTCCTTGTTCTGACTTTTCTGGGTTTCTATCTAGAATGTATAATGCTAACTACTCTTGCCTTTAACAGTTATGCAATTCAGGGGTCTTTTAGATAGACTCAATGATGGAGTACTCCCATTGCCACAGTCTATGTCCATTTTTCAGCTTTTGAAGAAGTCAGAGCGGTCATCACCCCAATTCCCTATCAGCAATTGGGATCCTATTCAGAGGGTGATGTGATAAGAATAGGAGACAGAATTTGGTTAGGCAGATTAGGTTAAAAAGACCCCAAAGAAAAGTAGCCAGTTCTTTCCTTTTTGGCTAAAAACCAAAAAAATAAAATAAAATAAAATAAAAACAAAAAGGAGGATATGTTGGGCATAATTCAAGGTGGGCCTAGCCAGGCCACCTGCTAGGAGGAATAGAGGAATGGTTCCTGTGGGCGTGCCATTCTGCTCTGGCTAGTTGTGAGACCAGCATCTGGAAAGTACCTGCCTAACTGGGAACAAACTTACTATTGGCTGTCCAAACCTATAAGAGTTTGTGCACTTATTCAATAAACAAGTTTGCAGTGTCACGCGCTTGGTCTGCTTCCCATCCAACTCCCAGAGTCTGTGGCTTGACTTTGCATCTACTCACCCTCATCCCCTCAGGCTGGCCCCTCAAAGTCCACTCAGGCTGGCCCCTAGTGGTGAGACGTGACAGTAACGGACACAACTATACTCCCTGATGAATGACTCATAGGGAAGTAAGCTGTCATTAACACTAAGATTTTCACATCATAACATATATCTTATGGATGCAGGCTGTTCACCCTTGTGGGGCACCTTTGTTCAAATTCTTTGTTTTTATTATATTTTAATTAGCTTACAAACTCATGGGGTTTTATATGGCTTTTTCATACATCTGCAAGTTTAGTTAACCAAATCCTTATCCCTCCTTTTCCTGATAGCCCCTGACCCTTCCTACTTAACTATTTAGCACCTAATATTCTTCCCCCCAATTTCTCACATTGCATGTGTACTAGAGTCCCCTCTTAGTGTATTTTTTGGTTTTCAAAATCAATGGTTTCCATGTAGGTTCTTAAATCATACCTGATTTTCATTGAGCCTTCTTCCACCTCTCCTCATTCCCATCACTCTTCTGAACCCATCATTATTCCCTTTCCTTTCACTTCAAATATTCTATTCTCCCCTCCTTAAATGCATTCCCTGCCCAATGGCCCTTTTCTAGTTTCTGAGATTCTACGTGTACTCTATTTTAAACACAAAATATTTCAAGCTACAACCCACATCTGAGACAAAACCTTTGATGTTTGTCTTTGTGGCCCAGGTGAAAACATTCGGTACAACTTTTTCCATTTCAATCCAGTAAGCAACACATTTCATGATTTATTTATTTTTCTTGACAACTGAATAATATTTCACTATGTATATGTGTAATACTGCAAGTATCAATTCATTTACTTTGATTCTATTTCTTTTGTCACTCCTTTGAATAAGACCAACTCTCCCTCACAAAGCAGTGATCAGCTGCCAGTAGTTCATTAATTAAGGTTTGGACCTCAGTAAGGTTCACCTATTTCCTCAAACCATCTCTATGGTGTTTTATTCTGAATCAGTTTGCATGGGTCTTATGCATGCTGTCATCATTGCTGTAAGTTCATATGGCCAAGTTCCCAGATGCCGGACAGACTGTTTCTATATGGTCATGCACCACCCCTGGTTTTTACAATCTTTCTGGCACTTCTTAAGCCATAGTCCCTGAGCCCTGAGCGGGTGAGGTTTAAAATGAGTCCTATCCAGGGACAGGCATTATGTAATCTCTTATTCTCTATTCTCTGGCCAGTTGTGTCGTTTTGTGTTCATTGCCCTCTGTTGCACAAGGAAGTATCATTGGTGAGAATTGAGAGATTCATTAATGTTCTCTCTAACACATGTTCAACTATGTTCCGTGAGCCTTAGGTACAGGGGTTTCATTGTAGATGTGTTACTTAGGGCTGGGCATATCACAGACACTTATTCTGTTTGTGTGGCCATTTGCAGAATTCTGTAATGTTCATCTGTTATAAAAAGAAGCTTTGATTAGTGGTGACTGGTGTACTTGTCTGTAAATATAAAGATACATATTTAACATAGAGTAAGAAATCTCATTTGTCTAGGGATGTGACTGTTGTAGGGCTTACTTTAGCCTCTATGACCTCTCCTTTCATGCATATTTGTCTAAGTTTACAGTGTCACATATGAATTTCCTCCTACTTGGCAGGCTTTATGTTAAATTAGAAAGCAGTTGATTACTCCCAAAATGAAACTGACACTACTACACCAATATCCTTTGCTCTGCTGGTCATTGTTATGCTGGAGTTAGATAATTGACTGATTTTCTTTCATAGTAGCTTGCATAGTGTGCTCTGAAACTCTGAGAGCTAGTCTTCAGGGAGGAGGCTTCCGGGTCATTTTCTGCTCTATTGCTCAAAGTCCCATGTCCATATTATGTCCTGTCTTTAGCAACAGGGTCTTACCTTCTAGAACTGGGTGTTGGGATAAAGGGCCGTGGAAATAGCCTATGTTATTTTGGGAATCTCTTGTACTATTCTGACCAAAAACTCAAAGGAAGGTTTTTCCTGTCTGCTACTGTGTTTCTTGTTACATAGCCTCATGTAGATACATATACCTGCAAATATTTTATGCATATTTTTCAGTATGCTTTTGAAGTAATGAATTACTCTCTGGTTTTTCACACTGCCTAAGCATTATGTATCTCTCATATTTCTCTCTGTGTCTAACCATGACTCCTCCATCCTCATTTAAAGTATCCCCATTTTTCTCTTCGACAATATTTGTCTCTTCTTACTTGCCTTCTCTTGAGCTCCTTCTTCTGTATTACCGCCATGATTCTTTGTATATCCTCTTCCCTTCCCATGTAAATATCCCCATTTACTCCATTTGCCCCTTGGTAACATCTGTTTTCTACTATCTTCCCTCTCTCAGGCTCTTTCTTTCCCTTTACTTACATGTCTTCTTTCCATTTTCCTGGCTCCTGCAGTTACATCAGAATACATATTCACAAATAAGAATTTGGTGCTAAGGTCCACAAATAAAAGAGAATATATGTCTTTTGTTTTTCTGATTTTTTGTTACTTTATTTAGTACAACAGTTTCTAGTTTCGTTCATTTACCTGAAAATTTCATGATTCAATCTTTCTTTATCTCTGAATAGAACTCTGTTGTGTAAATGTACCTCATTTTCCTTATCCATGTCAGTTGGGGGATGTTTTGGATGCTTCCATTTCTTTGCTATTGTGAAAAGAGCAGCTACAAACATGAATATACAGGTATCTCTGAAGTTCTTTGGATATATGTGGAGTGGTACAACAGGAGCATATGGTAGAACAATTTTTAGTTTCTTAAGAGTTCCCCACAAAGCTTTCCATAGTGGTTCATGAGTTTGCACTCCTCCCAGCAGTGAATGAGTGTCCTCCTTTCCCCACATTCTCTCCAGTATTTTGGGTTATCTAATTTCTGGATCCTAGCCAGTCAGTCCAAGTGGGGCAACTTAAAATCTTAAATTGGTTTTGGTTTGCATTTTCCTAAGTACTAAAAATGTTGAACACTTGTTAAAGGTGTCTCTTATCCATTTTTATTTTTTTCTTTTGATAATTCTCTGTTCAGATTCATAGCCCATCTTTTACTGGGTCACTTTTCCCCTTGATTCTTTGTTTTTTGAGTTCCTAAATTGTTCTGGGTCTTAATTTGGTCTTCTGTTCGAAATGTAGTTGGTGAAGGTTTTCTTCCACTCGGTGGGTTTCCTTTTCACTTTCTTGGTTGTTTCTTTTAATCTTAATGAGATCCCACTTGTCAATTATTGACCTTAATTCCTGAGCATGTCATATAAAATATGTTACTCATATTTAAAACACTACCCTATCTTCACTTGTCCTATACACCTCCCTACTGGATTTAATGCATTCTCTCATATAGTGTAAAGCTTATTGGCTCAAGTTTGTAAACCCAGATGTCCTTGAATGTGAAGTCATCCACTGAAGCCTTTTCAGCCTATCTAACATCACTCCCTTAAAGAAGATAAACTCTCCCTGACCCAGCAGTGATCAGCTGCCAATATTTCCTCAGCTGAGGCTGGAGCTTCTTAATCATTTCCCCAGATATATGCTATTTTTTTGTCGAATTGGAGTTTGCTTGGTTCTTGTGCATGCTGTCTCCATTGCTGGAAGTTCATGTGAGCAAGTTTCCAGCTGTCTGGAAGCATTCGGTTTCCTTGTGGTCATCTAGCATGACTGGCTCTTAAAATTTTTCTGTTCCATCTTCAGCAGTGGTCTCTGAGCCCTGGGTGACAGAAGTTTAATATAGGCATCTTATTCAGGGACATGCACTCTGAAGTCTAAATTTTGGCCAGTTGTGGCTTTCTGCTCTAGAGATTCCATTGGAGATGTAGCAGTTATGGTTAGGCATCTCACAGACACTTCTATGTTTGACCAACTATGAAGCTCTGTAGTAGTCTCCATCTTTTGCAAAAAGAATCTTCTTTGTTGACTTGTTACCAATACACTTGTCTGTAAATATAAAAATATATATTTAGCATATAATAAGAAATCATGTATGTATGGTATGTAGGTTTTCTTTTCTCTACTTTGTCTCCAGCCATGTGTATTTGGCTGTGTTTTTGGTACCACACATGAGTTCCCTCCAACTGAGGAGATTTTAAGTACAATTAGGTAGTTGTTGATTACCCCCAAGACAAAAGTGCCAATAGAGATAGTTTGCTTTGTTGGTAATTGTTGTGATTATTTAGCTTTACAGCTGAGGTTGGACCATTGATTGATTTTCTACTTTAGTAGCTTGTATAGTACCCTCTTTTCTAATATTTTATTTTGCCAGAAGAGGACTTCAGATTTCCTGGAACTGGACTTAGGGGCTGTTGTTAGCTACCATGTCGTACTGGGACTCAAATCTGGGTCGTCTGGAAGAACAGCAAATGTTCTTAACAACTCAGCCATCTCTCCATCCCTCATAGTATCCTCTTATACTCTGAGAAATTGTCTTCAGTGAGGAGGCTTCCAGGTCAGTTTCTGCTCCATTGCTCCAAGTGCTGTGTTCAAATTATGTCCTGTCTTCAGCAATAGGGTCTTACCTTTATGTTCTAGGAGAAAATTCAGGGTGTTGGTAATAGCCTTTGTTATTTAGGGAGTTTCTTGAACTACCCTGACCAACAACTTGAAGAAAGATTTCCCCTGTCTGGCAATTATTTTTAAAATTATATATTCTTGAGCTCTACACATGTCCCTCTCTGACTTTCCCTATTCCATTATCTGTTTACACTTGTTTAATAAATCACTTCCAGAGATACTTATGTCTTGCTATCATATTAAAGAAAAGTGGTCTAAGATATTGTATTTTAGATATAGATTATTTTACACAAACAATGAGCAGGGAATAATGATATCCTAAGGGGAGAGAACATAGAAGGTTCTTCTTGTTTACAGATGTTGTGGTTGGAAACCGAGTTGTCCATACCAAAACTCATGTTAAGATTTGGTTGTCCTTGAATTGATATATTGAGTCAGATGGCAATATTGGGAGATGAGCTTTTAAGGGATTGCTATCTTCCTGGAGACCTAATTAGTTCTCATGGGAATGCAATATTTCATATGAAAACCCATTTTTACAGACAAGTTTTTTTTCTCATCTTCATTTTCATATTTCTCCCTTTGTTTTTCCATTGTGGTAGACAAAATAACCCTTGCCTGAGTTAAGCATGTGTTAGGGTCTTACTATGAATTTCCAAACTCCAGAACTGTTAGTTAATTGGACATATTTATTTATAAATGACCTAATCTCAGGTATTCTGTAATAGCAAGATCAAATGGTCTAAAATAGGAAGTAAAGAGACTATATCTAATGTTATAGGGTTGTATTGGAAAATTGTTAAATACTAATAAATAAGACGTACTCATAGGCTTTGCTTCTGATAGCTCCTTCTGAAGTCTACATACTAATACCAGTGCAGAAAATGAAAAAAGATAAAATCTGGGCCATATAAACAATTTTATGCTCTGCATAATATATTTGTTTCTTAAAATCTTACCAAAACTAAACTATGAAATAGTATGCTATAAATTCATTGACAAAATATTTATATTCCTTATAAAATAAGCTTGTATGGGAAGGGAACATACAGAGCTGAGAATTCCTCAGTTTCTAGCCACTGGAATTAACAAAGATGGTCTATGCAATCTTCTGTAGAACTATTTAACAAATTAAGGAAAAAGAAAAGAGTCTCAGTATAAGAAAATTTTATCTGTTGTTGAAATTTTGAATAATTTTTGTGAACTTTTATTTTCCTGTGGTGAGTGGTTTGAGGATAATCTACGAAGGTATTTGGCTGAGATACCTTATGTTGTGAGGAAACTAGGGATTGGGTATTTTTTAAGACAGGTGAATTTTGATAAAAACACAGGATTACTTTGAATAGCAGTGTCTTAGGATATATGGAATCAACAGAGGAGCTGCAGAAAGTGTATGAATATCATGTAGAAAGAATAATGGTAGTGTAGCTAGTATTCCAAACAACTTGGCCACAGACATTTTCAAGACTCATACCAGTTTTAGGTAGCAGAGCAATGTAAAATAGTTTGACCATAGAACTAAGAGGTTTAATTTCAACCATGTGTCATAAAATATTTGTTTCTGATTTCTTGCTATTTTCTTTAAAAATATTTTTATCTATTCTTTGGTCATTTCATACATGTGTACAATGTGATTTTTTTAATCAAATACACCTCCCCCATCTCTTCCCTCTAACTTCTACCATATCCCCATATTCCTCACAAATTTATATACTCTGTCTCTTAATGAGCGGGTTCACTTGGTCCTGCCAGTGTTTGAATGGGTGTAGAGCAATCCAATTGAGCATGGGCAACTTTCCTGTGACATAATCCCTAAGGAAAACTGAATCTTCTTCTCTCAATAGTCATCTAATCTACTCCCATTACCTTCTCAGCTAGGACTGAGACTTGATGAGCCCCTCCTCCATCTACACTAAAATTCTTTAATTTTACTTAATTTTATTTTATATATGTGACTGTTTGTTTATATATACATATATATATAGCGCATGTGTGCCCAGTGCCCACAGCATTCAGACCAAAGTGTTGGATCCTTTGGAACTGGAGTTCTGGTGTTGCAGGAGATTGTAATCTGCCATTTGTGTACTAGAAACCTAATCTCTGCTGTCCGTAAAATCAGCAAGTGCTGATTTTAAGTACTTTGATCTAATGCAGGTATTGGGGATGCAGTCACAGCTGCTGTGGTCTCCTGCTCATGTCCAGTGGTCCTGTTATGTTCATAAAACACTGTCTTGCAGTAGTCTTCTACAACTGCAGGTGTTTTCTATCTTCAAAAACTGATTTATCTCTGTATTTTCTATTCCAAACAGCAGAAGAGTAGAATTACTGGATTTAGTTAATGGCTATCATTACTAAAACAGTATTTTATCAGACAAGTTTTAAAGTTATTTGGACATCTTGGTAAAATTTTAGGTGACTTGTGGTTGAATAAATACAAACTTTTTCTATATAGATCACATACCCTGTATGGATAAATAACAGTAACTGTTATCCCATATTTTCATTTTGAAAGAATTTTACCATTTAAAGTTCCACGTAGAATGAGAAGCTCTAGATGATTGAAGATGGCACTTAAAAGCAAGGGCTGCTGATTTTACAGTTTAGCTCTTTATAAACAAAGTCTAAACTGTGTTTCCATACTTGAATTCTAGTCACATGCTTCATGAGAATGATTCTGCCTTCTTTTCATGACATTCACATTATATAGACATTCATGTGTATTATGTGCATCAGCTTGCATTTGAAAATTCAGAATAAAATTATACAGTTAGAAGCAAAGTTAGAAAATCAAATTGATTAAAGGGAATCGATAAGGTTTATAATACTTTAGATTATAGGATAGAGAACTAGCAAATATCATAAGTTAAAAATAACAATAGCCTATACATTAGCATCTAACTTTAATTTCTAGGCCCTGCTTGATAGGATATAGTAAATCAAGTGAAGTTCCAGGTTTTAGAAAATTAGATGGTATTTTATTAGATTTGTGTTGTAAGGCTACAGTACAATGCTATCAATGTGAATAGATGCTAGTGCATGTTCTACTTAATACCTTTTACAACAATAGATGAAAATACTGCCAGTTTTAAAATCAACTGATCCAAAAACTACATCATTTACTTTGAAGTTTTACTTTCTAATATTATTTTCTCAATGATGAGTCAAATGAGTTATTTATATTCTAATGTATGATTCATTTTCTTACAGATCTGTTCTTTCTATATAAATTATGTTTATTATTTTTATGTTATGTGTATGATTGTATTGCCTGCATATATGTAAGTGTATCCATGTTGTGCAATGCCTGTGGAGGTCAGAAGAGGAAGATGGATCTTTGCATCTGGAGTTACTGATAGTTATTACCCACCATGTGGATTGCTAGGAACTGAACCCAGATTCTCTGCAAGAGCAGCCAGGGCTCTGAGCTATCTCTCCAGCCCTAGATTTGTGTTTCTTTATATTAGTAGAAGTATTATTGAGCTATACAAGTTCTTTTTACTACATATTAAAACTGGACTGTCAAACCATTTTTACTGCTATTGAGGTCAACCTTCCTCTTAAAGAGTTTTAATGATCAAAAGCCAAGCAAAGAAAACTCACCAAGACTTTCACATAAAATAAACAAAAACAGTATGGAAAAACAACAATGAAAATTGGAGGATACATCTATCCTAACAGGTGCACAAAGCACACAAAGGAACACACAAAATATGATAAAACAAGCTACTAGGAGACCTCTCCAAGCAGACAAATTCTCAAACTTGAAGCCTAAGATAATGGGAAAGCTTCAATGCTAGAAAATGGTTTTTGACTTCTGCTTTTACAGAGAATTGTTAACACACAGAGGACTCAAATAAGCAGATAAAGTAAGGAAACCCATTCAGCACCTGAAGAAAGAAGTTAGTAAAGTGAATGACAAAGTCAGCAATATGAATGAAGTCAAAATCATAAACAAAATATTACAAATAAATAAAGACTGAAAAATATAACAAACATGTTCTTGAAATGAAAGTATGAAACAATGAAACAAAAACACAATGAAAAGCACAATAAATAGATATGATGAAACAAGAAAAATACCATGGATAGAATATAAGATTAAAGTATTATTACATTCTGACTTATATAAAGAAAAATTGAGCATAACCAAATGTTCTATAAACACTGATACCAAATATCCATTCAAAATACCAAAGAGCCTTAACAAATACAAACAAATTGATAATTACTTGCATCTTTTCAACTCACATTAGAAATCAACAGCAGTCTCCAACGGATACCCACACTAAAGGGTATTTGGGAATATTAATTTTGATTTGATAGACTTTAATATATATGGCATAGTACATGAAATCAGGAGAGTGGCATTAAGACGGTTGCAGATTAGGTTAAGGGTCTGAATATCATTTAAATATATTGTGTGAAAATTTCAAAACCTCAATAAAAACTTAAAAGAAGCATTCAAAAGTAGTAGAAACCAGTGAAGATAAAAGTGGAAATTTAACATTTCTGGAATCAATGAAAAATCCAGGATAACTTATCAGATCCTACAGGATATGGCAAATATAGTTTGAAGAAAAAAGTTTATAGCAATAAGAGCTGACTCTTATATACCAAAATGAAAAAAATAAATTATAAACCTATTTTCCCAATGAAAATAGACCAAAAAAAGATAAAATACTTGAAAATTGAATTTAAGTTCTTGTTAGATTTCATTAAGAAGGCCATGCACCATGACCAAGTTTACTTCATTACAGGGACACGAGATTGAGACAAATATACATATATATATATATCACAAATATGTTTATAGATGGAAATCATATGATGATCTCAATATCTGAATAAATGAAGAAAGGACCCTTGGATAAGTTCAAGATATCTTCAAGTATATACCAGCATTAATGAAGTAAAAGAACCAGACTGAGAAAAATAACTATTACATAGCTTCTTCTGTCAAAAGTGGAATATATGGAATATGTGGATTTTTTTTTCTTTGTGTGTGTGTGTTTGTAGAACAAGGAAAAATGAAAATAGAATGTAGACAATGGGAAAGAGAACTAAAGGGAGGAAGAGGGAGGTGACTATTTGAGAGAAGGAGGTGATGTGGTAAGATTTGGGCAGAAAGTACAAGGGAGGGCAGTAGAGGAAAGGGGGCCAACCAAAGCATGCTATGCAGGTCTATAGTTTATTCTTTTTCATTTGGGTATATAAGAGTCAGCTCTTATTGCTATAAACTTTTTTTCATGTGTGTAAAATGTCATTATTATCTTAGTTTGAGTCTATGACTTTAACATCGCAATGTTTTGTACCATGGTTGTGACCTATACTATTAAATCATAAATAGCGTGGTAGAGACATAAAGCACCTTTACTATTATACACACAATAAAGTACTATGTTTTCACAGAAATTGTAACTATAATTTTCTTTCAGATTGCCATAATTTGTGCAACACATACATGAATATCCCCATGCTGCTCATTTGGTGGTCATAGTAGAACTGTTAGTAATTATCCATTAGCAAAATTATAAAATTGGGGATTTTTTATTTCTCAATTTTTATAGACTGTCACTTTACAGATCACTACCTGAAGGAAAGCTTTTTTTTCATTTAAGCAATGAAAACCATCAATCACATTTAAAGTTGAAAATGGCCATTTGTCAAGCTAGAATTGCATGGTGCCTTGCAAATTGAAAATAAGGAACAATCATTCAGTAGTTTGCCTAGGGGACAGTGGAATTGCTTTAGCATACTGCGGTCACCATACACATTGTTTCAGAGTCAGGGATATGATCACCAACAATGCTTTTAAAATTCCTAGAACTGAATTGCTGGACTAAAATGGAGCTTAACTATAATTCACTGTCACAGAGAATCTCGGGATGGAAAGTAACTGTCAGCAAATAACAATTGACAGCTAAGAAGTTTTGGTCAAGGAAAAGCTGAAGGAGGTAGGGGAAAAGCAGAATGGATGATGATGAGGAATCAGTCTGCATTGGGTCTGTCTGATTTCTGTTAGCTTGACTTGGATACTTAATCTCTTTTTCACTCTGGTAGTTTACTTATCTGTAAAAGGTGACTATTGAAATGGATTATTTCATAATTATTTCCAAGCTCAGTAAACGAATCATATTTTAAACTATTTGGATAATTTCTGGAGAAGATTATTAGTAACAGTACCATATGGTACAAAGCATGAATTCCTGTAAGAATCAGAAATGGACTTATGGAGGAGAAATATACTTCCTTGGTTTTCTTAAATCACCCAGGTAGGCTTGAGAAGAATTATTAAAGTGAGAATTGTCAGGAAATCTTTTCTACTCGATAATTTTCAACCCTGGCTTTTTAATACTATCAGTGTTCTTGAACTTCCAAAAAGAAGGAAAATAGTAACCAAGACCTAACTATGACAGCAATAGTCTTTGATTAATACATTTATTCTTTTAGCATATGCAATCTTGGTCCTTTATTCTGATACTTCCTCCTAAGCTCCTCCTAGTAAAATCTTGAAGTACACTGTTTAAGTCAGGGTTCTTTATGTCAATACTCATTATATTTTCCCTGATAAAATACCTTGTCTAAAACCAAGTTAGGGAATCAAGGATTTATTTTGGCTTCCTCCTTTGGAAGGGAAGCAGTCCATCATGGAGGGGAAGTCATGGCAACAGGACCATGAGGGAGAACCTCATTCAGGAAACAGACTGGTCACATTTCATTCACAATCATAAAGCAAAAAGGACAGAACATGAAGTAGAGGCAGGCTTAAATCCCTCAAAACTTGCCCCTAATGACACACTTCGTCCAGCAAAGATCAACCTCTGAAAGGATCCATAATCTTCCCAAACAATACCACAAATTGTGAGTTAATTGTTCAAATACATGAACCTATGGAGAACAGTCATATTGCAGCATCCCATTTCCCACAACCTCACGAGACTCTTCATTCTTTACCTTCTAAGCCTGGATTCTGGATGCTTAGTGCTAGATGCAGTGCCCTGATTTGTAAAATAATAATACCCAGCCAACACATATAAATATAAATGTACTTATAGCCAAAATTGTTTTAAATTTTTCTGTACATTATGGTAAATGCCTACTTCTCTTAATCCCATTTTGCTGCCTAGAAGAACTGGACTCTTCTGCAGGGTCATTCATTCTCCAAGGGATATGATGACAAAATGGTTAAACTCTTGTCAGTGCAGGGATGAACATATGTCTATTATAGTTTAATGTAAACGTCTTTCTTTTTTATTAGATGAATTTACCGTACTTGTTGCATATTTTTTACCATATAAATTCTGATGAGGTCCATCTGATAAGGCAAAATGAAGGAGGTATTACTTAATAGTTAACTGTTCCGAACCACAAATTGCCCTAACTTAAAATATTACTTCCTTCTATTTTATGCCATGTGCAGAACATGAAGATGTTTGGACTTAACTTAGTTTATATAGGAATAATAAAGAACTGTTTTAATTTATGTGATTTAAATCCATTAGTTACAAATGCTTATCTCATACTTATTAGCATAGAATTATGAATATTCATTAAATATAAAACAGACATATATTGTATATGTCAATTTCCCTATCTAGCTTTTGATTAAAGTTCCAGAAACTGTAGCAAGAGAATATATGATTATATTTTCAGATCTAGGCTATGCTACTTATTATCTATGCTTCTAATATTTCTTCTCTATAAAGTTAGGGTGAACCTACTTTGTACCTGATTATAATTTTGTAAGAAATTAGATAATTTACTTTATTTAAAATAACACACAAAGTAGGAGAGACATAAAATATCCAACAGAAGTTTTATCACTATGATTTTAGTAGCATCCACAGGGCTTTACACTTTGTAAAATTGTTTCACATTCTTTTTTTGGAGATTTTTTTTTTCAACCACAAAATTATCAGTGTACATGGTTCTCTACAAATAATAAATACAATAGCTATCAGGCCTGTTTTATATTCTACAAATAAAAATAAGTAGCACAGTGTTTCTCTTTCCAGAAATAGGAGTTTCGGATTATAGTAAGATTTACTATACACTGCATGGATTTCATTGTTTTGAAAGAATGGATGGTAGGAAATCAATACAATTTGTTCTAGTTTTAAGAGAGAATGTGGTCATTTGATTTTTATATACTTAAGCTTTTCTTTGTACATACAGTACGGTGGTAACACAAGATCAAAATAAAGCTAAAATAATTCCCATCTCATAGTGTCATTATAAATATCGTAACATTGTATTTCAAGACATTACTCATTTGCTTATGGCGATGTTTGTGTAAGCAAACCTGTCAGTCATGAAAGTATAGCACTTCTAATTATATTCAGTGAATAATTAATGGAAAAATAAACTGTGTTACTCTTTCCTGTATTAACTATATATTTTGTCATTAATTTAGATTATATTCATTTAATTTTAAATTTTAATTTTAATACAATTTTAAGGCCAATAAGATGGCTTAGTGGGTAAAGGCACTTAGTATAATTCTTGACCAGTTTGATCTTTGGACCTCACATAGTAAAAGGAGAGCCACAACTCCCACAAGTTGTCCTGTGACAGGCACTTGCACACTATCACACATACACGCACACACACACACACACACACACACACACACACACCAGAGAGAGAGAGACAGAGACAAAGACAGAGACTGAGACAGAGAAGCAGAGAAAAAGACAGAGAAACAGAGAGAAAAATAATAAAATATTTTAAATATTCAATCATTATTATAACAAGACATGATAAAATCCTGTGCTTTAATGTCGCTGAAGACATTCTTTAAAGTGCTGCGGGACACTGTATGACATTAATATCAATTGTCCTAATGAAATATAGGTCTGGCCTAATCTGTGTGCTTGTGTGTTAGGTAGCACAAAAACTGAAAAGGTACAAAATATACATAAAATTAAAAGGCAGAAAAATACTAGAATAAGGATATAACTATATAATTTTATCCAGCTGTAAAATGTGTTTGTGGTTTAAGCTAGTATGTTTTAAAACAGTAAAAAATTAGTTGCACTAAGTTAAAATTAAATTATTATATTACTAATGAGGAAAAGTACATTCATATCTTAGAATAACCCAAGGAGAGAGTCTTTATAAACTGAAAGTAGTGTATATGAATGTTCAGTGTCTTTATAGTCATATATCTTATTCTCAATAACTCACGCAGGGAAACTTGCAGGATTGTAAGATACAATGGCAGTATACACATCATATATATGTATATATATATACTATTTTTAATGTTTTATAATATTATAATGGCGTAATTATCTTTTAGCATAATGATACTTTAGTTTCCTTAAGTTTTATTGCACTTTTGTACATTTCATACAACAGTTCTTAATCAAATTTGAACCCCTTCTCCCATCCATGCTCCCCTCAGCAGACCTAATACATTCCATAGCAATACATGTTAAGTCCTAGTCAGTGAAACATTTGTACCCAGACACTTTTCTGTGCAAATTCATCCACTGGAATCTAGCCAGTCTATCTAGAGATCATCAGTAAGGTCTACTCTACCTCATCCAGTAATAATCAGTCTCCAACAGTTCCCCTGCTTCTGCTGACTGGCTGACCATTTCCCATAGGTTGGCATGGGTCTTGTGCTCGATGCCACCGTTTCCACAAATTCACATGTGCTAGCTTCCAGTGGCCCCAAATTGTGTTTCACTTTGGGGGAATACTTCAGTATTTTAATGCACATTTTACTTGTTTCTAAAATGCTTTTTTTTTGAGAATTTCATACATGAATGTTGTCTTTGTATTACTTCCATCCCTCACAGTCCTCCACCAATGCATTCCATGTCTCTCAACTCTCTCTTTCAGTCATCTTCTTTAATTATTATTGTCTAATATATATATATATATATATATGTGTGTGTGTGTGTGTATGTGTGTGTGTGTGTGTGTGTGTGTGTGTGTGTGTGTGTTACATTGAGTTCATCCAGTGAAGTTGCTGTGTGCATGTGTTTAGGACTGACCACTTGGGATTAGATTTACTCTCAAGAAGCCAGTCGGTGAAGAAAGCTGGTTCTCCCTCTCCCAGCATTCACTGATTGCCTGTACTTCTTCAACTTGAGGTGGGACTTCATGACATCTCTCCCACCCACCTTGGTATATCAGTTATTTTCCATTATGTAGTTCTCCTTAGACTAGCATACTGTGGAGAGTTCAGTGATGCAGCTTCCCTCTGGGCTTCCATTATTTTTATATTATTATTATATCCACTCCTTTATGTATTTAATTTTCATTTTTATATTTTTATTGTGTTTTGTGCATTTTATATAATACATTTTAAAAACTATTTTATTTATTATTTAAATTTTATGTGTATGAGTGTATTGCCTACTTGTGTGTAAGTGTACCAGTGTTGTGCAATACCTGCAGAGGTCAGAAGAAGGCATCAGATTCCCTGGAACTGCAGTTATGGTCAGTTTTTAGCTGCAATGTGGGTGCTGGGATCTCTCCATCCCCCACATAATGTATTTTAATCAAATTTAGATCTCCTTCTCTCTCCCAGTCTTCCATAGATCCCTCTACCAAATTTCAGGGATTCTGTCATATATGTTATGTCTTTTCCAGGCAAGCATTTCTATCCAGGATTCCCTCAGTGCAAGTTCATCCACTATAGTCTAGTCAGCCTATCTAGATTCACTCTCTTAAAGAAGATCTACTTTTCTTTGCCCCACAGTAATCATTTGTCAATAGTTCTTTGTCTAAGGTTGGAGTTTGCTGCAACAACAACAAAACGGATCCTGCTTTCTAATTCAATCAGCTAGTCTCCATTCTTTTATTTGGGAATTGAGACCATTAATATTAAGAACTATTATTGACTAATATTTATTAATTCCTATTATTTTGTTGTTGAAGTGTTTTATTTGGCTTATTTGGTAATTGTTATGGAATTATATATTTGTTCTTTGTGCCCTCTTGTTTGTATTTAATCTTTACAGAGAAGTATTCCTTATAGTATCCTCTGAAGAGCTGGTTTCATGAACATAAGCTCCTTAAATATGGATTTATCATAGAATGTTTTTCTTTCTATTTAAATTACGATAATTTTTCTTAAATTACCATAGTCCAAGTTTGTATCTGTGCTCTTTAAAAATTCGGAGAACATCATTCCATACATTCTTGGCTTTCAGAATTTCAATTGAAAAATCACGGTTCTTCTGGTAAGCCCACTTTTACATGGAAATTGGCCATTGCCTCTTGTAGCATTCAGTATCCTTTTCCTCTTTTTTCTATTTTGAAATCATTGTCTTTCGCATCAACTAAGTTGTTTTTCTCAAGCACTTGTGGTGGGTTTTCTTATCTCTGGAGGACACATATTAGTTATTCATATTGTTTATATTTTGTGATGGGACTTAGACATCTGGAATTAAGATATAGGTGGTGTTTTCCAGTGTGGATATATGGTCCTATCTTTTATTTCAATGTATATTTTTATTGAATTTTTGTGAATTTTCATACAGTAGATCTTAATCATATTTAGACTTCTCCTATATGTGCACCCCCTTCTAATTCTCGCACATCTGAGCTAATAAATAAACTTCACATAGAATAAGTAGATGTTCACTGCAAATTCTCAGAGGTCTGTTGGAGAGGTACATAGTTCCAAAAGTGGTTATTAGGTACCAAGGGAATGATGTCACAATGATCTCAGGCAAAGGTTGGTGGGGTGGAGGACAGGTTGGATATTTCTGCATGAGGTCAACTTCTCAGGAACCCTCATGTTCTCTGGTGGTTGATAGGGAGTGGAGAAAGACCCTGAAATTTCTATCTGGCAAAAAAAAAGTGTTCTAGGAGTGCCTGCCAGGGATGACCATCGAAAGGAGCTGTACACACGTGGCCCCAGTATTGGTGCACTGGGAGGGGTCTTACTCTTGCCTGAGGCAGGATTCTGGAGTTATGCACTTATCTGTGGGTTGTGACATGAATGTAGGGACAGAGATCTACTATGAATGGAAGGTCATAAAGGAAGGAAGTATATTGGGGAAGGATAGACAATAACAACAAGAAGTTTTCTTTAAAAATAGTATAATGAAACCATATAATTCTAAACTAATTAAAAAATTGATGTGGACACAGAATAACAGTAACTCATTCAAACAAGGTCCTTATTTCAAAATATCTTTATAATTTTTCTAAAAGCTCAGAAAGTTTATTCTAATGATTACGTTTTACACCATAGTTAATGGTTATGAGGTAAAGTAATTTACCCAGTTAGCAGTATTAGAATTGCTATTATAACTTTAGTGTTCTTTACTTTATAATATATTTACTTGTTAGAAATAAGTTTCTGGGAAAGCCAAGGAAGGCTTTCTGTGGCCAGGCAGTTATGACAGAAGGTATTTCTAATACCTTGTGACTTGGAGCTTCTGCACATGGAAATGCAGATCATCATAATTTCCCTGAAGACATTTGTTGTCTTTGGGAAACTGCAGCTGGTAAATCAATCATGTAATGTTTCTGAGCAATGTGTTGAATCATGAAGAGTATACATTTGAAAGCTTCATTCTTTAATGCAATGGAGATTAGAATAAAGGGTTTGAGGCCTTAACTGAGCCCAATTTTTCTCCCTTTTATGCCCTCAATTAATTTTGTAAGCAGCTAATTGCACCTTCCAAACAAGGTACAAGTGGGCAATTTTGCCCTCAAATATCCTAGCAGATGTTGTTAAGTACTTTTGGTGCAATTACTCTTATACACCAATAATTATGGGCAGTCATACGACATGCATTTAAAAAAATGTATGTCTATGCCAAAACTTTAAAGTACAATGATCCTTTATAACTATTTAGATCAAAATGCAGATTGATAAAATAATAGGCAGCATTTACACAGAACTTGCCACTTCACAGAGTGTTTTTAAATTAGTTACTTTATTTTTTTACAAATTTGTGAAGTGGTATGTACAATGTTTCCCATTTTTTGTGGTGCGGGGGATTGATTGCAGGGCCTTGTACATGCTAGGCAAATGTTCTACCGCTGAGCTATATCCTAGACCCATCATTACTATATGTAAATTATAAAGATTCTAGATTTTATATAATTTATTTAATCAGTAGATATCTAAGTGGATATGGGAGTCAAAGCCTAGTCTTTGCTCCAAGTCCTGACTTCACTTTACATTGTTGCTTTTAGTTTTCTTTTAATTATATCAATTAACTTTGCTCCAGAAATTTTACTTAATAAGAATTCCGGGTAAAACTTCCAGAATGAATTTGCAATTCATTAGCATATAAATGGTATTTAGAATTAGTATCATAAGAAATTACATTTCTCAGCATAAGTAACAAATGAATTGTTGAGATAGTTTTTAAAATAGTCATTTTTATCAAAACCAAGAAGATAAAACTAATTCAATATCAATGAAGAGTTTATAATTTGTAATTCACTTTTTATTTTACCCTATTTTCTTATTGTTATTTCTATTTCAGAATGAAATCCAGGACACTTATGTTGCTTATCCCCTGGTAACTTATTCTTTTTTCTTTGACAAGTTTTTGTTCTCTCTCTCTCTCCCTCTCCGTCTCTCTGTCTCTCTCTCTCTGTCTCTCTCTCTCTGTTATTAACACTTTTGAAAATTACTGTGTGCTGCGTATTTTGCCTTCTTTTTTGTGATGTCTATTCATGAGTATGTTGAGATTAAAAATTTTAGGTGGAATGCCACAGAGATAAGCAACATGCCTTCCTCTGAGGTCATATCAATATATAATATTAAAGCCATTGACCTCTTGTGATACAAACATACATTGATTATTTGAATTTTACAGAGTAAAATTATTCATTTTCCTACCCATAATTTATTATTTGAGGGCAAATAGCTAAGACCTTTTATATTTAAAGTGAAATAAATTGTAATCATTATGAGAAGAGTACTTGAAAGATGAAAATAAAAATATTTATGAATATATGATAACGCCAATGTAATTAGTACATATGTTGAAAGAGATAAACTGAAAATATACAGATATTTTGCCTCTACTTAATTTAAAAAATATTTTGTTTATTTTTGTTTTATATTTTATATATATGAGTATATTGTCTATATAAGTACACATGTGTCATGCAGTGCCTATAGAGATCAGAAAATGGCATCAGATCCTCTGGAACTGGAATTATGGATGGTTATTAGAGATTAAATGGGTTCTGGAAACCAAATCCAGGTCCTCTGCCAGAACTCTTAACTAATTAGCCATCTCTCCAACCTCATACTTAATGTTTAATCTTGCTTTATCATTCGTCAATAGTTCTTGCCTATAACACATATGGTTGCTGTGTTTAAAAATACATTGTAATTCTGTCATTCATCCTGCACTTACCATTTCAATTTTTCTGTAAAGATGATTAAAAAAACTTTACTATCTATACCTCTAAAAGAGGCTTAGTTCTAGAATATATGAAAAAATCAAATAACTAACCCTCAAGCAAATAACCCAATTAAAATTCGCTTCAAGAAACTAAACAAATCTCAAAATATGAATCACAAATGGCTGAGAAATATTTTTTAAATGTTGAACATCTTTAACCATCAGGGAAATAAACATTGAAACTACTTTGAGATTTCATCTAACAGCAGTCAGAATGGCAGAGTTTCATAAAAGTATTTTTCTTAACTGCTAAATAATATTCTATCATAGACATGTACTATACTTTCCTTTTCCAATAATGCTTGATGGACATCTAGGTTGCTTTTCTTTTATGGCTTTTGTGAATACAGCAACAGTCAAGTCAGATGAGCAGGTATCTTTAGAATAGGAATAGAGTCCTTTGGGTATATTCCCAAAAGTAGTATGGATGGATCATGTGGTAGAACTCTTTCCAACTTTTTGAGACGTCACACTGAATTCCATAGTGGCTGCCTGCACCAGTTTGCACTCCTACCATCCATTAATAAGCATTCCCTTTCCCTTCAAAATGAGACATTCTAGTCAGAATTTGTTATTGTTTGTATTTTAGACCCCTGGAGAGGAGGCTTCTAGGTCATTTCCATCTTAATTCCTCCTAGGTCTCTGCCTGAAGGGTGTGATGCCTTCAGCAATAAAGTCTTTCCTTCAAGTCGAGAGGCAACCAAGGGGAATGACAATAACCTATATTGTTTTGGCTGTCTCTTATACCTCCCTGATCAAAAACTCAAATGGAGATTTCCCTTGCCTGGCACTGGGATTTTTGTTAGATAGTCTATGAGTTCAGGGGAAAGTAATAACTCCCCATGTGATATAACTTCATTTAACTTACACGCCATGAGATGAACAAACACTGAAAAACAAATGCCACATGCTTTCTCTTAACTGTGGATCCCAACTCTCAGTGTCTAGATATGAGTATATAATATGGAATAAGTGGAGAAACCAGGAAAAGTGGCAGTATGGAAAAGAAGGAGCTTGAGAGATGGGGATAATAAGACCTTGGGACTATGAAGAGGAAAAGGGGAAAAGAGCAGGAGATTGGATTTAACTGGGGAGATGGGGATACAGGTGGGACGAATGAGTGATCAAAAACAGTATGAATGTTTGAAAAAGAAATAGGGAAATATATTATTTTATAAGCTTATTTAATACATATTAAATATTTTAAGTGATTTCAATAATTTCTGCCTTGGTGTTTTCCTTTATTTCACTCTGCTGCTTTAAAATTGGCTTGTTCTTGCTTTTCCAAGGACCAAAGGTGGATCATTCTTCTAGTTTTATCTGTGACTATGACAAACTTCATGATCAGTAGCAACTTAGGATACAAAAGGTTTTACTGGCCTTATACCTTCAGATCCCGTTCCTTCGCTGCAGGAAGTCAAATCAGGAAGTAGAGCAGGGAATCGAAGAAAAAACCATGGAGGACTGCTTTTCTCTGTCCTCCTTACAGGCTCACGATTAGATACCTCTCTTATAGAACCCATAACCATCTGCCTAGCTATGGTACTGCCCAAAGTGGACAGAGCCCACTTGCTTTTAATTAATAATCAAGGTAATCATCCACTACTCAGATCTCTGTGCTTCAGCAATTTCATCACTGTTGAACTCCAGGGTCTTCATAGTCCTCCACCATGTGAGTATCTGCTTTCCAATTGTTTTAGCTTTATTTCATGGAAATATATTTGGGTGATGGGTACTTGTAATCTGCAGTCTAATGTGTATCATTAACAAATATTTGGTCTTCACAAATCTAGGCAGTAGGTCCTTTTATGTTTCCCATGCTTACAAGGATACTTACATGCAGAATGCACAAATAATTAAGTTTGTAATTCCAACTGCCTGGAGATATGGTTCAGCAGTTAAGAGTGCTGGCTGCTCTTGCACAGGATCCAGGAACAGTTCCCAGCACCCACATGGTGGCTAACAACAATGCATCAATCCAGTTCCAGGAGATCCACAGGTGCATTTACACACACACACACACACACACATACACACACACACACACACACACACACACAGGCACACAGGGACATTAAATAAATAAATAAATAAATAAATACAAGTTGATTGTTATTCCAAACAGCAGTATTTTTTCCAAATTATGTGTTCTTTAGCACAATTTCCAATAGCTTTAGAAAGAAAATGTTTATTCATTTCTAATGTTTGGTAGAAAGGATAATCTATTGAAAAATAAAGCATCATAATAGAGGTGATAAGACACATGTACAAAGCTTTCCACAGATGTGTCAATATAAATACATATATATATATATACATATATAATATAGGCATGTGTCTATATGTATATGTGTGTGTTCCTATGGACACAATTTAAGAGGCATAGCAAGTTTAAGAGTATCAGGAAGTTTTAATTCCGACATACAAATTACAGAGGGCCCCCTCAAGGGATGATTTTAACTTAACATGCATAAGCAAATTATTGGGGAAAAGTATTTACAGCTGCAAGTAGAACATGAATAAGAAAAAGAAAACAATTATAACATGAACAAAGAACAATGAACTAAAAATATACCTCTATGTTGCACTTTCATCTGTTACCATTTAATAGCAGCGTATAACCACATCCTTCAGCTTCATTGAGGTTTGCTTTTCATATTTTTACAATGCACAGGAATATGTTTAAATTAAAATCTTACTAAATCTTTCATAGACAGGTGACCAAAGGGGCCAACTTTCAGGACAGTCAATGAGTACATGATTGTTGAGGAGAATTTAGGTTATTAGTATTCCTTGTACCATATTTTATAGCCATCTCCTTTGTATTCATGTGTAACTGGCTGTGTGGCATTCTGCATTAGGCATCTGCATGAATAGACGCCTTAAATTCTTCAAACCTCTAAATTTGTCTGATACCTCATGATTGGCTCCTTCTTGCTGTTGATGGGACTGTGAGAGTAGGTTTTCAATCTAGCTATAGATATCCAAGCTTATGAATTTGTCAAGGAGACAAAAAGGAAAACTTTCTTCTTATTTGTACTTCTTATATTTCATACAAAATGATAGGAGCTCTTCATTTGTAAAACATTTCTTTCTTAATTTTAGAAATGGAGAAAACTTTTCAGATTTAATTGGTTTGCAAAGTAGATTTCTTTATACTATTTTCATAAATACTTTTGGTTGTCCCTCACACATATCCCTTTCTCTACCCTCTCCCTGCCTCCCATCCATACTCAAACCATCCCACCTCTAAAATTTCCTTTTCTGTCCTTTATGACACAAGTTCTACTGTCCTATACAACCTTTGTGTTTAATGCCACTCTGTCCCATTTTCATTGAATTTTTCTAGTTTTTTTTAACCTCTACACACCCTCACTACCATATACATACACATGCATAAAAATGAGAAACTATGATGCACATATAGGAGAGGACATGTAGTGTTGTATTTTGAGGACTATGTTACTTCATTTAATTAAAATTTTCCATTTTATTCATTTGCCTACAAATTACACAATTTCATTTTTATGGCTGGATAAAACAACGTTGTGTGTATCTATCACACTTTATTCTTTATTTCATGAATATCTATTCTTGTTCAAGTTTCTTGTAATTTTAAACAGCGCATCAGTGAACATGGATGTGCAAGTACGTCTGTGATAGAAAATGGAATTATTTTGGTATATTCTCAGTAGTATAGCTGAGACATATGGTGATTTTATTTTCACTTTTGTGAGGAATCTGCACACTGAATTTCATAATGGTTGCACCAGATTAAACTTCTACCAACAGTGAATAAATGTTCTTTACCCACATGCATACAAGCCTCGTTATCATTTATATTCTTGATGATACCCATTATTATTGGGGATGAATGACTCAAATGAGTTTTAATTTGCACTTAATGAAAAGTTCATGATGACTGTACATACTGGACACTTTAATCAGTATTTACTGTCTATTTATATTGTTTATTTTAAGACAGTTGCGTGGTCTTTTTATTTCATTTTAAAAGTTGGGTTGTTTATTTTCTTGTTCTTTTTTCTTGTGACTTCTTTGTACACAATTTTTAAAAGAAAGAATGGGTTCAATATGAGTGGCAGGGTCAACAGATATATCTTATCAAAATTCAGTATATATGTGTATGAAATTATTTTTAAATCCCACATAGCATTCATGTATGAAATTGTAAATATATTTTTTAATTTGGGGCCAATAAAGGGGTTCAGTAGGTAAAGGCCCTTACTGCCTAGCCTCATGATTTAAGATCTACACGTGGAACCTACATGCTAGAAAAAAAGATTCAGCTTAACTTGTGTAATGAAAACTTTAAAACACAGTGAAAAGAATTTGTAGAAAACACTGGAAATTAGTAAGATATCCTGTGTTCAAATTGTGCTGGGAAAACAGAATATCTACATGTAGATGATTGAAACTAGATACTTACCTCTTACCATGCACAAAAATCAACACAGAATGAATAAAAGGACTTAATTTAAACCCTGAATCTGAAATTACTAGAGGAAGAAGTTAAGAAAAACCCTTTAACGTATGCCATAGGTAAAGATTATCTGAATAATACTCAAGCAGCTCAGGAAAGAAGGCCAATTATCTGCATATAGGTACATATAAAATAGGAAGTCTTCTATGTTAAAATGGTTAATTAGTGAAAGATAGCCTTAAGAATGGAAGAAAATCTTTGTTAGTTACGCATATGACAGATTTTTTTACAGTTTCATGCATGAATACAACGTCAGGTTAAAAATATTTTCATATATGTATACAATGTATTTTGATGAGATTCACCCTGCAGAACTATCTGTAGCCGCTCCCCTCATGTTCAACCCGTACTTTCTTAAAGCAAGTATTTCATAACACCCCTCCCCACTACCTATTTGCCTCTGGAATTCTATTTTACCTTCAGCAATGTTCCTGGGACCTAGGACAGACTAGATAGAGGTTGTTTAGGGTTGACAAAAATTCACTTATTTTCAGCAATTTGGATATTTTTGAGTCTCTATATTAACAACTGGAAACTTCAAAACAATTCTCTGATGAAGGATGAGAGTAGCGTTGATATATATGTGTGTGCATATATATATATATATATATATATATGCACACACACACTCACACACTCCAGGATATATACTCATATATAGGGGATTGATGCTACAATCCTCAAATGAGGGAGAACAAATGTCACTTGTTTTTCTGAGTCTGTTTATTTCTTTTAGTACAACAGTTTCTAGTTCCATCCATTTACATGCAAATGTCATAATTTCATCTTTCTTTACCACGGAGTAGAACTTCGTTGTTTCAATGTACCACATTTTTCTTATTCATTCACCAGTTGAAGGACATTTATGTTATTTCCATTTCTTAGATATTGTCAGAAGAGGAGAAACAAACAAATATCTCTACAGTAGAATGACTATTTGAGTATATGACAAGGAGTGATATAACTGGATCAAATGATAGATTCATTTTTAGTCTTGTAAGAGTTCTCCACACTGCTTTCCATAGTGGTTGCATAAGTTTGCAATCCAACCAACTGTCAATAAGCATTCCCCCCTTTTTTCCTCCACTTCTTTGCCAATATTTGGTATCTTATCCATGATCTTAGCCACTATGGGAAAGATGAAATATTAAAGTGGTTTTCATCTGCATGTCTCTAATTACTAAGGATGTTGAGCACTTTTAAAGGTGTTTCTTGGCCATTTTTATTTCTTCATTTGAGAACTCTCTATTCTTATCTATGGCTCATTTTTATTGGGTCATTTATTTTCTTGTTTCTTTGTTTTTGAGTTCTTTGTATAGTCTGGATATTAATCCTCTACCATGTGTGTAGCATGTGAAGATTTTCTCCTACTTGGTATGTTTCCTCTTTATTTCCTTGGATGTTTCTTTTGTTGTACAAAAACATTTTAGGTTAATAAGCCCTGACTTTTTGACTGTTAACCTTAATGTTTGAACAACTGATGTTCAATTTAGAATATTCTTTTCTACACCTACCTCTTGTAGGGTACTGCCTAAGTTTCTTCTAGGAGTCTCAGAGTTTCAGGTTTCATATCGAAGTATTTGATATTTTGGAGTTGACTTTTGTGCAGGGAGAAAGATAGGGTCCAATTTCATTTTTCTATAGGAGAAGATACAGCACTGCTAGGACCCTCTGTTGAAGATATTCTTTTTCTCCATTGTGTGTTCTTGGAATCTTTGTCAAATATCAGGTGACAAAAATTGCATATTTTCATATATTCATAACCAGTATTATGCAGATACAAAAACTAGATAAAGGTAGAACACAAAGTTAACTATAGGCCAGTATCCATGATGAGCTCAGATGCAAACATTCTAATCATTTAAACATTCTAAAGAAATATGCTTAAAGTTCTGACTGTATATAGTTAAAAAACAAAACAAACAAACAAAAAAAAACAAAAACAACAAAAAAAAAAAAACAAAGGAAACCCAAATAAGTAACAAAGATACATGGGTCTTCTATTATGTCCTGT